>JAQMYG010000023.1:1837483-1859950 GCA_030014215.1 Clariallabes teugelsi | reverse complement strand
TTTTTGTGTGTGTGTGTGTGTGTATGTGTGTGTGTGTGTGTGTGTGTGCGCGCTAATCAGGTCTCCAGCCTGTTTAAAGACGGCACCATCGGGTCAGAGATCAACATCGTGGTGGTCAGCCTCCTCCTGCTCGAGCAAGAGCCAGTAAGATGGAGTTCATTCCAGCTGTAATGTGTGAGATGATGCAGAGGAACGAATGAACACACACACACACACACACACACACACACACACACACACACACACAGATGCACGCACACACACACAGATGCACGCACACACACACAGATGCACGCACACACACACACACACACACACACACACAGCGATGGAGCTTGGAATTTCTATATTCTTGGGAATTTATAAATAACTTGATTGTGTTTATTTTTTATTTATTCGTCTTGTTGAATTTCTGTAAACAGTCTGTCTGTCTTCCTGTCTGCTGTTCTCTCTCCCTGTCTGTTAATGTAAGCTTTGTGTCTCCCTCTGTCTGTCTGCCCATCTGACTCATTCTGTTGGTCTGTCTTCCTCTGTCTGTCTCTCTCTCTCTGTCGTGTCTCTCTCTTTGTCTGTTTGTGTCTCTCGCTCTGTCTGTTGCTTGTCTCCCTCTTTGTGTCTTTGTCTGTCTGTCTGTCTCTGTGCCTCCGTTTGTCTTTCTCCCTTGTCTGCTATTTCTCTGTCCTCAGTCTGTCTCCCCGTTTGTATCTCTGTATGTCTATCTGTCTTCCTTACTGTCTGTCTGCCTCTTTCTTTGTGTCTGTGCCTGATTGTCTGTCTGCTGTCTCTCTGTGTGCTGTCTATCTCCCTCTTTCTGTCTGTGCCCATCTGCCTCTCTTGTCTGCTGTCTCTCTGTCTGCTATCTGTCTCCCTCGTCGCCTCTCTGTCTTTCAGTCCCCTGCAGTCTTCCAATGTCTGACTGTCTGTCTATTAATCTCTCTCATCTACTTCCCTGTCTGTCCCCCTCCTTTTTCCATTCGATGTTTTTGTATAAAAAGCAGCTTTTTAAAATAATCATAGCGGATGGGTAATGATGATAATCTCCTTCTTGTACCCGGCTTTTAGAGTTAAATTCTTGTATAAATCCATACCAGACAGAATTCCTTTGCTCTTGATGACAAAATCCTTTAATCTTTTTACAGTCATTATAGAAACTGAGTAAAATAAAAAATGAAAGGGATACTGAAGCATTTTCTCCTTTGTTTGTTCACTAATCTCCATCTAATCTCTATTTAATCGCCATCATTCTCTCTCTCTCTCTTTAACCTGCTGGTTTAGCTGGGTCTCTCCATCTCTCACCACGCTGATCAGACCCTCAACAGTTTCTGCCAGTGGCAGTCGGGCCTGATGGGTAAAAATGGCAAGAGACACGATCACGCTGTTCTTCTCACAGGCCTCGATATCTGTTCGTGGAAGAATGAACCATGTGACACGCTGGGTATGCAGTCTCTACAATAAACTAATGCACTGTTTGTATGAAGCAATCGGTTTGATTTCACCCCAGACTCCGCCCCTGACTCCGCCCTTTCTCTGCCCTGTAGGTTTTGCCCCTATCAGTGGGATGTGCAGTAAATATCGCAGCTGCACCATAAATGAAGACACCGGGCTGGGCCTCGCCTTCACCATCGCACATGAGTCCGGGCACAAGTATGACTAACATCACACACACACACACTCACATACACACATGTGATTGAGCTGTAGTAAATAGGGTGTGGTCTCAGTGTTAGGTGTGTCATCTGGTAAAGTTAAGGGGTGTGGCTTCTGTACTTGACTGCTCCAGTTAAAGGGGAGTAACTTCTGTAATCTATTGTTCTAGTTAAGCCGTTGTGGCGTCTGTATGTAACTGCTCCTTTTAGGATTGTGTGGCTTCTGTCCCTGACTGCTTTAGTTAAGGGGGTGTGGCTTCTGTATCTGACTGCTCTAGTTAGTGATTTCTAGTACTGTAAGTGGGTGTAGCCACTATATTTGAGAATTTTAGTAAGGAGGCATGGCCTTGACCAGGCTTTAATTTTAGCGAATAAGTGGAATATAAATATGAAGCAGATTCAATGCATGTGAAAAGCGCTCAGATGCCTTCTAATAAATTATACACAAGACTACAGAATGAAGCCAGATGACATTAACACACACACACACACACACACATGCACACACACACGTCATGACCTCATCATCCTTATACTGAAGAGTAAACCTACAGCAGCACCGCAGGCTTCAGGCTTCTGTTTGTGTTTCTGCGTTTCCATTGAGATAAAAGGAAGTGTGTATCTGACTGGAGTGAACAGCTACCGAGGCCCATGACTGCTGATGGCATAATCACGTCGCTCACACACAAGGAGTTGTTTCAGAAACATCTAAAATTACTTCAGGGCAAAAAAAGGAAAGTCAATCATCCTAAAATTGTTTAGCACTGACAGGCCGAGCTGATGTGATTTCATATTTCACTTGTCAGGAGTCTTGCAGGTGTAGCACGAGGAGGTACATTGGAGAAAAAATGTAGAAACACAAGGATGAACACAGAACCCACAGATACTGATAATGTATTTTACTGTTGTGTAATTAAAGGGAAATAAATCACACTCGTAATATTCTGTGTACCTCAGGGGCGAGTTAGAGGTCCGATTACATTCCAGAAAATAAAAGGTGCAAAGTTGTTTTTTCTTCCACATTTACAATAGTGTTCATTTAAAATCTGCACATTCATTAATACATCAAAAGCTGAAGCTAGGAAGACGCTAGCAAAATAAAAAAAAGAACTCGTATGAAATAAAAGCTCACTTTTATCACCTTAAAACATTTAATGTGTTTGAAATGTCAGACCAAATGTGAACCTAACTGTGATGTGTGTCTAAAACAGGAAACATCATCAAACAGAAGCACTATCATGCAAGAAATGTTAATTGGATTTAAAGATCCCATATTTTACTGTTACTGTAATAAGTTAACCCAGGTCTCCCTTTATTTCACTCCTCCTCCAAATGCACTGTTTCAGTGTCTATGTAAATTAGCTCATGCTGAGCCACGCCCCTCCATAGAACATTAGAGCTGAGTAACAAGCCGGAAGAGGTGCTCTTCTTATATGAGGTCACATTAGGGGAAAAATCTAATTGGCTTGTTTAAACCCACAGCAATACACAAAAAAAGGTTTCTTTGCACATTTTCTCTATTCTTGATAGAGCTGGTTCTGATCCGATAGTTAGTATCAGAATTAGTAGTTTAGTAGTCCTTTGCTTTGTACAAAAACAGAAATTTGCCAACAGCAGCCGTAAACAATGGAGAAAAAGAAAGTTGTATGTGTCTGACCTGATCTCTCGCTCTGCCTCAGTTTCGGGATGATCCACGATGGAGAGGGAAACCCCTGCAGGAAGGCGGAGGGGAACATCATGTCTCCCACACTGGCCGGGAACGACGGCGTGTTCTCCTGGTCAGCCTGCAGTCGCCAGTACCTCAACCGCTTCCTGGGGTAAACGTGATGTTCAGCACATACAGTACACACACACACACACACACACACACACACACACACACACACAGGAAGAGGTTGTCATGCATGTGTGTATGTGTGTGTTGTTCACAGCACAGCTCAGGCCTCTTGTTTGGTTGACGAGCCCAAACTGATCGGTCAGTATAAATATCCCGAGCAGCTACCGGGGCAGATCTATGACGCAGACACGCAGTGCAAGTGGCAGTTCGGCTCCAAGGCCAAGACCTGCAGGCTCGACTTCATTAAGGTATAACGCCTAATAAACACCATGCTTTGGTTCACACAGTGGGGTCACTAGTGTACAGCCTGTAGGTCTGTCTGTCTGTCTGTATCCCACAGAGTCTATATACTCTATCATCTATATCTATCTATCTATTTATCCACCACCAAGTCTATGTATGTACGCATCTATTTATTTATCTAATTGCCTATCAATCCATCCATCCCTCCGATTACAGGACCTATCTTTCAGTCCTAGATGTGGATTTAGAGTGTCACATGACTCGGACTGAGATCTGACTCTTTTTCCTTAGCTGTTTTTCCTTAGCGTGAACACAGTTTTCCATAAAACTCATTCAATGTCAAAAATAATCAAATAATCTTGCTCAATACACGGATAGTCTAACACTTCAATGAACCTTAGCAGCCGTCTTTTTGCCATATGAGATTTATTTAAGGCACACAGGTCTAAATATTTCCCTCTCTCTCTCTGTAGTCCCGCTAACATCAGCAGGGTCTGTCGTCCTCGTTGCTAACATGCACTTCGCTCCAGACTCTGAGCCAAAATCCCAGCCCCGGCTCCCACGTAACGGGCCAACAGGGGACCCGCTGGCTTCCTCCGTCAGCTCAGCGTCTGAGTCGCGCATTCACATGTAAATGTCGAGTGGTTTAACACTGAGGCGCTGTGTAAAATCTTGGGAAGTGGATCGGCGTGGGTTATTTTGCAGGATTAGCCGCTATGCTACAGCCTCTTTCTTTCACGGCCTTTGTGTGGTGTTTTTTTGAAAACCGTCTTTCCCAGGAAAGCAGCTGTACATCTTAATTTAGTGGGATTGTGGCCGGTGACGCCCAGCGGGTTTGTTTTCTTTTTCCTTCCAAGTTGAGTGTCCTTGTCACGTAGCAGTCGGGGGAGTAATTAGCGGTGCTAACAACACCGGATTAGTGCGTGTGGGATGGAATCGGGATGAAGATGATGCTAGGAAAGTATACACAGGCACTTTCTTTTTACCTATTTTAGAAAAATACAATGTGATTAAAGGAACGAGTGTGAATTCATTAATTTCTAGTGACTGTATTTTTCACTAAAACAGACGAGTGGTTGCTTTTTTCCCCATAAGCATCTAATGATTACTGTAAAACCCAGTAAATACACATAATGTGCTAATGTGCAATAAGGGGAATAGGGGCGGAGCTTAGAGTTCATATCAGAGAATCCGAAACTTCTATGCACCTGTAATTCATTCCAGTGCCGTATGTCAATTGCTTTATTTTTGAGAGATAATCAAATCTGTGTAGTCCGATCTCAGGTCCAGTTCCAGAGGGTTTGTAAAGCTCTGATTGGTTGAGGGTGGGGCTGGGGTGGGGCTAGCACTCAGTTTCAATTATACATTCGTAATAACTTATAAAATGGCTTATAAATTGTGTTATGCTAGCTATATTCGATGTTATTTATTCTGTATAGTGCTAGGTTGATTCTAGAGCATTAGTGTGTGTGTGTGTGTGTGTGTGTGTGTGTGTATGTTTTTTGTAGGACATCTGTAAGTCATTATGGTGCCATCGAGCAGGGCATCGGTGTGAGACCAAGTTCATGCCGGCTGCTGAGGGGACAACCTGCGGCCCGGATATGGTGAGTCTCATTCTCAGTTAAACAAACGTTCTGGCCCCCAACACCGGTAGGTGGGCTGCTGATTGGTTAGGGTATAACGCATCACAAAAGTTTATTTTTACACTTGAGTTAATTTTGTGCATTTAGGGGCCACTTTAGGAGATGGTGTGTGAATAAGAGAGAACGAGAAAGAAAGAGAAAAGAGCGAGAGAGATAGCGAGAGAAAAAGACAAAAAATGGAAGACAAGTGGAAATGCAAAAGAGGGGAGGGATAAAAGGAATAGAGAAAGAAGGAGAGGAAAAATAGGGAGAGTGAGAGAGATAGACAGGGAGCACAGAAGAAAAAGAGAAATAAGGAGGAGGGAGGGACTGCAAGAGAGTGAGAACAGGAGAGCGAGAGATCGGAAGAGTAAGAGAGAGAGAGAAAGAAAGAGACAGAAAGAGCTAGTCCAAAGACCAAGAAGGCAAAAAAGAGAGAGAGTGAGAGAGAGAGAGAGAGAGAGAGAGAGAGATGATGGTGAATGAAAATGGAAGAAAAAGACAAACAGAGTGAAAGAGAATGAGAAAGAGGAAGGAAAAGAGGGGGCATGAATGGAAGAGAGAGCATGAGGGAAAAGGCAAGATCAAGAAATAGAGAGGGAGCGACTAAGAAAGGGCATGAGAGAGAGAACGTGGAAGGAAGAGAGAAAGAAGAGGGAAAATGAGGGGAATAAAGCGATTGAAAGAGTGAGAACAGGACAGTGAGGGAGAGATAGCGAGAGAGAGAGAGAGAGAGAGAGAGAGAGAGAGAGAGAGAGAAAGAGGGTGAGCTGCATCACACACTGTGGTTTTATTAGTAATGTGCATAACCCGACTCTGAACACAATAAACTTTCCCAGCAAAAACTTTGTCGTAACGTTCGAACCGATGTCCTGATAAAAACCGTATATATCTGAGTGTGTGTTCTGCTTTATTACCCATAATGCAGTGGTGTCGTAAAGGGCAGTGTGTGAAGTTCGGTGATCACGGGCCGAAGGCAGTTCACGGTCAGTGGTCCGGATGGTCTGATTGGTCGGATTGCTCCAGAAGCTGCGGCGGCGGAGTTATGTACCGGGAGCGCTCTTGCAACAGTCCCAGGTGAATAGGTTTATTTATTTATTTATTTTATTTTTCTTTGAAAGAGTAATGAGTATTCAACCAAGCAACGGTGAATTCATGAAATGTAAAGGATAATGTAAGCTGTACATTAATATTGTTTTATAAAAAACAAAAAAAACTGGTTTTACTGTCGTTATCGTTACAGGGAAATAAAACCATCAGGGGGAATATTATCGTCCTATTCATTAAAAAGACATGCAAACTTTAAGGAGAAATAATATTTAATATACTGAGGTATTTAAAGTATTCACCCACTTTCAGGAAGAGTCGTAAAGGAAAAGTCCTTCAGGTTTATAGAGAGATTCATGACTCATGATTCATGCATCAGCCGTGTGTTTATTAAAACACATAAAATCCTGCAACTCAATGATTATCATCACCATGCTTTTACCTCGATTTCATCTTAAAAACGCAATAAAAACGGCAATCTTTACAAAATCATAATTAAAACCTCCGTGTTCGTGTTTCAGTCGGAGATTTTCTGTTTGCTGTCGGATGTGGATGAAGTTCAGCAGCTGGAAATCTCGACATATAACTGCCATTAAATAATTAAAAACTGTTTATATGATTTAATATTTAGTTTCAGAAACATCTGGACAGTAAAGGCGAAAAAACTAAGTATTAAATGCTGTTTTTTTTGTTAGTTATTATTTTGATCATTTACATTTAATGTAAATAGGCACTAAAATTGTTAAATAAATAATAAAAAGAATTAATTACACTTTACATTTTTTTAAACATTTACTTTATTTTACATTTGAACATGAAAAGTATCATAAAAACTAAGGCTATTTTTTATATTCTGAAATATTAATCACATATTGAGCACAATCATATTATTATTATGATTATTATTATTACTGATACAAAAATGATTCAGTAAATATCAAGGTAATATTTAAATAATTAAAGTAAAAAGTCAGAGTCATTTTCTTCTTCCTATTATTTATTCTCCTCATTTTTATTTTAGATATTTATATGTGCAAAAACTGTTTTATTAATATTAAGTTTTAGTGTGTTGGTCTTATACAATTTTATATAGCAATTGGTTAATTAATTATGTAACTAATAATGGGAATCATTGAACTGAAAATTATGTAGAACATATATTCTGTGTTTAACATTTAATTTTAAAAGAAGATGTTTGACTGTGTTCTGAAGGCCGCAGCACAGTGGGAGGTTCTGCCAGGGTTCGAGTCGCCTGTACCAGCTGTGTAACGCCGGGCCGTGCCAGAGGGACGCCGTGGACTTCCGAGCGCTGCAGTGTGCCGAGTACAACAGCAGACCGTTCCGGGGCTGGTTCTATAAGTGGAAGCCCTACACCAAGGTGGACGGTACGACTTCACTGCACCTCAGCCTTCGCTTCATGAGTTACAGCAGGAGGGGAAGTTTATAAATCAACGAGGCACAGCTTTTTATCTCTCCCTCTCTCTGTGTTTGTGTGTATTTGCATGTGTTCATGCCTGTGTGCTGCGTCGTCATAGCGACCGTGTTCATTGAGCGAAGAAATATATATTAGTAGGCCGTGCCAAGCGTTTAACGTTTATCTGCTGCACTGCACCCGAGGCGTAACGAGCGTGATTTAGAGATGAGACGTGTAGCTGCTCGCACTGACGGGTTATTAAAGAAGCTTTAACCTCAAACACACACACACACATGCACACATAGGAAACTGAGATGAATGTACCTTCCTGAGTTCACAGAATTCTCCATTCTGATTGGTCAGGTTGTGTTGATTAGTGACTAATCACTAATTAGATTAGTGCAGGTTTATATTAATACGTTATCGTTTCCATAGCAACTGCTAATGAACTTTGAGGCGGTAAATTGTGTCTACTGAAAGTTTATGGGAAGAGACTCCAGTGTCAGAGGGGAAAAGTTGTATCAGGATAAAGAAGTTTGTGCATTTCTTTTCTTTTTAACTTCCCAGGAGAGTCAGTGATTAATAATGTAATAATAACTTTTTGCTTCATAGCTACTAAATAGCAATAAATGAATAAAGCCTGAATAAATTTTCTGTAGAGGAGTTAAACACTTTGGGGGTGTGGTGTTCAAGGAAAATAATCATCTTCAGGACAGTAAGAGTAACATCACTTCATCACACCACACCTTTGTTCTTCCTATAGATTCTTCTTAATAATATAGAGATAATATAGAAAAAGTTCTTTCCCTGTTTTCTTCCCTTCTTACGTATCTCTATATTGTTTGATCTTCGTGCGTCTCCATCTTCGTTCCATTGTTCTCGTCCCTTCTTTTTTCTCTTCCATTCTTCTCCACTTTCACATCACACCATTGATTGTTTCTCTAGACCAGCACCACACACACACACACACACAGTGTTTTATTGCTCATAATCTTACTTGGTCCTCTGTAAACCCTGATAAAAGAGCTGCCGTTTTGTGATTAATAATCCTTGCGTCCTGTCGTTTCCCGTTTTTCCTCCGTGAGCGTTCCTCCATGAGGATGTTGAGCGACGGCTTACGAAGCCTCCTTTCAGCCGACAGGTTGAAGTGCCTCGTTCGCCGCCTGTGTGATCCGCCCTTTTGTGTCGTGTTTGATTTGCTTTGTTGAAAATCATTCAGTGATGGATCACTCCAAGGTTACTTTAGGTCATCTCTAAATCCCTCGTCTTCTTTAAACATGAAGAGATTTCTCCTTCCTGTCGACCGAATAAATCTGCTCTTGGGTTGTTTGTGTCGTTATTAATGAATAAACATATGTTTGTTTTTTCCCTCCTGGTGTTTAGTTTTGAACTTTTAATTTTAAACCTCTTTGGTCATGTGACTCATTTCTCCTCCTCTTCTTCCTCGTCTCCTGCAGATGAAGATATCTGTAAGCTCTACTGCATCGCAGAAGACTTCGATTTCTTCTTCGCCATGTCCAGCAAGGTGAAGGACGGCACGTCGTGCTCCGATCTCACGCCGGATGTGTGCATCGACGGCGTCTGTGAGGTACAGGGTGAAAGGTCACGCTAGTATAACCATCCAGGTCCCTCATTTTCTCTTTGCTTCTCCTCACTCGTACCCTTTCTCCTGTATTCTTCTCATCCTTTCTTCTTTTTCCCTCCTCATTATTTTTTTCATTCTTCCACTTTTATTTCCTCTTCTATTCCTCTTGTTCTTCTCATCTTCAGTCTTTCCTTTCCTGATTTTTCTCTTTTTATTATTTTTTGTCACTGTTCCCTCCCTTTTTGTTTCCTAGTTGTTTTATTTTCCACATTTATCTTCCTCAATTTCTTTTCAAGACTCATTTCATCACTCGTTCTTCCTCTGTTGCTCGTCCTCCGTCCTTTGAGTCTACTCTTCAACTTTTCAGTTCCACATTCCTCTTCATCCTCTTTTCTTCATCTGTTTATCTTCCTCTTCCTTGTTCCTCCTTTGACAGTCATCCATTTTTTTCCTCAGTTCTTTTTTGATAATTTTGTATTCTCCTGTTCTTACTTTTTTCTTTCCTCCTCTCCTTTTCATCTGCTGTTTTTCTGTTCCTCCATTCGTCCCATTTCTTTTGTTCATGCACATCTCCCCCTGTTCCTTTTCCTCTGTTCTTCCTCTCCTCTTTTTCCCCAGTTCTTCCTCTGCTCTTCATTCTCTGTTCCTCTGCGGTTCCTCTTGCTTTTCTTCCTTGTTTCTTCCTTCTGCTATTTTAACTGGTCCTTGTCCTTAGTTGTTCTTCATCCCTTTCTTTTCTTCCATTCATTTTCCTCTGCTCTTTTAGTTCTATTTCATTTGCCCTTTTTCATTTTGTCTTCCTCTGCTCTTCTTCCTCATTTCTCTTCCTATGATTTTCCTTCTCTGTTGCTTTTCCTCTGCTCGTCCTCATTTTCTCTTCCTCTGCTCTTTTTCCTCTCTTTTCACTTCCTTTGCTCTACCTCCCCTCTTCATTTTTCTTCCTCACTACTCTTTCTTTGCTTTACATCCTTTCTCTATAGCCTCCTCTCATCGTCCTCTGGTCTGTTCTTTCTCCTGAGATGAGCAGAAGACCCATTTTAACCTCTTCTGTTTTGCCTGTACCCCTCAACTCCTGCAGTCGGTGGGATGTGATCAGGTTTTGGGCTCCGGCGCTGCTCTGGACGTCTGCGGTGTGTGTAAAGGAGACAATTCCACCTGCAAACGCTACAGCGGCCAGTACAGCTTACAGCACCGAGCCAACGGTACAGTCGTAACAGCACACAGCACTCTGCAGGAGTAAGGCTCTGATTGGTCAGAGTTGGGGTAAGGGGTGGGGCTTGTAGTTTTAATTACAAAATTAGCATAACAGCGATGTCATACTTTCTCCAGAGTACTACCCTGTGGTGACGGTTCCTGCTGGAGCTCGCAGTATCCGTGTTCAGGAGGTGGAGATCTCCAACAGTTACCTGGCGGTCAGAGGCCAGAAACATAGCTCTTATTTCCTGACTTCTGACTGGATGGTGGACTGGCCGGGAAAATTCAACTTTGCCGGAACCACGTTCTTGTATCGGCGCTCGAGTAATCAGCCTGAGAGCCTGTACGCCCCGGGACCGACCAATCAGACGCTCATCTTTGAGGTGAGTCAGTCATCTTTTTGACACCAAAATTTGTTGAAATGCTCTGGACTCCATGGAATCCATGTGTGAAAATGATGTTTTATGCTCCCTGATGAACCCTGGCATTACCATCTTGGAATATGTTTAATGCCATCAAGGAAGAGAAACTCCATAGATGTGATAACCTCGTGATTCATTACATTCAGATGGTCAGCTGACTTCATTTTATTGCCTCATAACGTTGCTGAGTCTCGACCTGAACGACTGAATCAACCCCAGATCATAACACTGTCTCCAGAGACTTGTACAGTGGACACTATGCATGATGGGTGCATCGCTTCATGCGCTTCCCTTCTCACCCTGACACGCCCATCACTCTGGAATAGGATCAATCTGGAATCATCGGGTCACATGACCTTTTTCACAGCAACAGCTCACAAGGATGCATACAGCTGACACTCAACGTAAACAGATAATTAAAAATATATATATATTTTCTATAAAGAGAAATTTATTTGTTGAATATTTGTGGAAGGAGTCTCTAGCGTCAGCGCTTTGTAGCATCTTCAGAACCGAGGAATTTACACTATGTGACTTTTCTTAGTAAATTAAAGAGAGAGAGAAAGTCAAAGCTGAGGGAACAAACGTTTATACACTGCAAAAAAACACCTTAGCAAAGTGAAAATATTTTTTAAGTCCTAAAGTTTACAACAATCCAAATATATAATGATTACGTTTATTTCTAGTCAAATGTTAGCAAAATTGCAGGTGAAAAAAATCTTGTTCTATTGGCAGATAATTTTGCTTTTGATACAAGCAAACGAACTGAACGCCAGCTAAGTTGCACGTATGTCCAGGAGCCCTTCAGGTCTTGTTTGCATCAGTGAAAAGCCAAACGAAGCGAGTTTATATATTTATTGTGGGTTTTTTGCATTTTGTGGAAGATTTAGTGAAGACATAGCACCATGGGTCCCAAAATTGTTATCAAGGATGGTAGCAAGAATAAAACTTTTTTTTTTTTTTCAGTTAGGAGCTGCTTTCAGTTCGGTTTTAACGCAACCGGTGCCAAGAGGAATCATAAATTAAGGTTAAGTGAGGTTTAATGTCTATTTATTTCATATTTTAGTATCATTTTCTAAATGTTTCAATTGTTTTTATATGCGAAAATATGATTATAGTGTGGGAAATTGGTAATATTGGTAATATTTTATGTTGCCTGGAACGGATTATCTGCATTTACATTATTTCCTTTGGGAAAATGCATTTCACAATATGAAAACTCACCTCCGGAACGGATTACATTTGTATCCCAAGGTACCGCTGTATTTTACTTGCTAAGCTGCTAAAAATTTTTGCACTGTAGCCGCTATAATGTAAGTGAAAACTAAATTGATTTGTGAACACTTTAGGATTCGCTGTTAAAGGGGAACTTCAGTAACTCCATGAGGAACTCCACAATCCCAGTGTATAATATACAACAAGCATTTAGTCTTCATAGCAGAGCACAAAGTACCCAAACCTGGGCAGATTATTATTCATCTGAGAGCGGGAAGAATCTGCACACAGTCAGAAGTGAACTGAAACATCTGTAAGGACAGGAGGATAAACACGGTCGTGGTACTGAGCTTCAGTTCAGTCCAGACAAAATATTCATTTTGGTTTTGAGCTGCTTGTGGTCGAACAGAGCGGGGTCACTCGAGTGCAAACGTGGAAGACTGGCACCTTGTCCAGCATAGACACATGTCCTCGTTCTTCTTGTCTCCACAGTGTAAAAACAGTGTAGGTAAAGTACAATCTATTCCATCTAACTATATAGAACTTATATTCAGGCAGCACACACACACACTTCAATCTTCCCACTCTGTACATGCTGTGTATTTAAAACCTTGTTGCTGAATTCGATCCCAGTTCAGCCTTAGCGTGAAGCTAATCCGCTAATCTGACGGTGCCTGCTCGGCCAGACTGAAGAGTTTTATTGTGTGTTTCGTGAGGGAGCTCGGAGATAATCTGACAGTTGCTTCCTGTTAAACATGAACACACTTCGAGTTCAGAGGGAGCGACTCAAAACGGGGGTGGTGTGCAGACTTAATCTCTACTTCTTGTCGGTCTAAGCGGGGGATTGTTCAGCTCCCAGAATGCGTTTGTAATACAATTGGGAAATTTCTTAAACATTATCCCTTAAAAGTGCATTATGGGTGTTTTGCATTGGATAAGCTGCAGCACATTGTGGGGATTTCAGAAGTGCACTGGATGTTCGAAAGAACGCCTACAGACAGAGAATCACTCATAACGTTCTACACGGACAGGAACAGATTTCCAGTATTGTTCTTGAATTACGTCTATAGCAATTAGAAATTATTCAAAACTATTGGGCGTGTCACAGAGATGGGCAGGGCTTCACTATGTATTCATCCTCATCACACTAAACACTCCACATGTGCAATACACAATGTACATGATTATTCACACTTCAAGTGTTTGATCATTAGATAAAAAAGGCTTTGTCATCATTGTAGTGATACAATGGAATTTGTTAGAAGGTCACATGATCAAAACTTCACACTCAATTATAAGTTATTAATATAAATGGTATTATACAGTAGTTAGTTTCAACCGAGTAATCTGATTGGACGAGGGGCATGCCATGAGTGCTGATAATAGACAATAACAGCGCTGTGACGTTTAACTCTCTGTATGAGTGGGCATGTCCCAGATGTTGTCCAGTGGTTAATGACACTAAATGTGGGTCTCAGCGTGGGTGAGAGTAGGTCTGTACGGTCTGCAGTACTGGGGAGAGAGCAGCTATCTGACAAAACCCACATTCACAACCAGTCACAGAAGCACTTTCAGTAACAACACACCCGACAGAATGTTATGTCATCTTAAACTACACGTCGTCTCTGCAATAATCACCTCTAAGTTGTTCTGAATCGCCTCTGAACCGCCTGTGCTGTTCTGTTCATGGCTCACGCAAGTAACAAAGCTAACTAGCTAACATGTAGCTGAATCCCAAATCCATCTCTAACCCCTGATCAAGAGCACTACTTGATGTGTTGAACAAGGGATTGTACACCCTACATAGTGCACTAGCTTTCCAGTTAAAACTATTTGGGATTCGACCCCAGAACCCTGAAGTTAACAGAGCTGATATTCTAAAGCGGAATAAGTGGAAATACAAAGTAAATCTGGTGAGTTTCTTAGTCATGGTTGGTTAATTATTAAATTTAATGTGGGAAATTATCTGCGGATCCTGGTATTTTTAGCCTTGCTGTTTACTAAATCTCTGAGATACTCTGGTTAAACTTACATATACTAAAACAGTCCAAATAGGGATTTAGGATAATAAAACTACCTATCGAGTGCACTATATAGTGAATAGGGTGGAGACAACGCATTGCGATTTACCATTTGACAAACTCCAAACGTAACTGAACTGAACTGATGAGCACTCGTCACTTATTTACAGTGATATAAGGGAATAAGTGTATAAGGGACTAAAAGGGACACGTGTTTCAGGTTTTAGATCAAGCTCTGGGAAATTAAAAAATGAAAAAATAAATAAATAAAACAAACCAGTAATTTTCTGGTAAAAAAAAAAAAAAAAGGGCGGAGCACAATCTGACTTTTTAAAAAGGAATAACTTCCTGCATGTGGTGCTGTTATAGGAAAATAATCAATGAAGCGCTGCTAACAGAAAAGTTACTGGAGGCTTTTTTCATCAACATGAAATTAATAGTATTTACTGTAACAATTATCAAGCATCCCTAAAAATGAGCTGTTGCTACAGAAACAATAACGTAAATGGGCTTTAATCTGAACCTGTGATGAGCAGCCATGTTTACGAGTGTCCCTCGGTTTCGCTCTGCATTGTTTACTATTTGCGACCGGGCTGCTATTGTGGTCCTTTCAGGCTAAAGGTTGCCAGATTGTCCAAGAAATCCCCAAACGTCAAGAACAGAACAAAGCCCCTCTTCTTTTCCGGACTTTTCCACTCCATTTGAGCCAAAACCTCGAGCAGTCTGCCGTGACCCTGGCTCAGGTCTAGTGGACTTCCTCCTCGGTTCTGTCCCAAACCCGAGTCAGTCAGCGAGAGGTGTTGGAGGACCACCAGCATGATCCACAGGACCGGGGACAGACAATAAAAACATCGCTGTGGCTAACTCTCACTCAGGCCTCTTCCCACGTCTGAACCCAGCTGACCTGTGTGCGTGCAGGAACACTGAGGGACTGTCTAAAAGTGGCACAGCCAATGTGGGAAGGAAGCAGCTGGTGTGTGTGTGTGAACAGGATTTTCACACAAAGTCAATATACAGTATGTTCAACTTATGCTAACACTACACCTCTCTCTGGCTTAGCTAACTTACTCTTGATATCGCTGATCCAACTCTTTATGCTTCACCACAAAAGGAGGCGGGTCTAACCTAGCTAGTTAACCCACTGAATGAAAAAGACCCGATAATTAAACGTATTCAATGAGAGAAAGGTCACACAGGGAGCAAAAGTAAAAAAAAAAAAAAAAACCACGCATACTGCTGAGGAGCAGCCTTGAGAGAGGCAAAGCTAGCAGAGCTAAACTAGCAAGAATAAAAAGTTATCCTGGCAAGTAAAAAGAGTTAATCCTGTAGCTAACCAATGAGTGAGTGAAAGCTAACCTTAAAATGCAAAACAAATAAGGCAACATGAATGTATAAAGACAAACTAGCAAGAGCAAAATTACTATAGAGGGACAGGGACATGTGAACGCCGTAGCTGATGAGTGAGTAAGCTAATCAACGTGTGAGTGTGAGGGGAAGCTAACCTGGCGTATTAAAGCTAACCTATAGAGTGAAAGCTAACTTTGTGAACTAAAGCTAACCTAGCAAATAAAAGCTAACGTAGTGAGTGAAATTTTACTTAGTGAATTAAAGCTAAGCTAACGAGTGAAAGCTGACCTTGAAAATAAAAGCTAAACTAGCAAGTGAAAGCTAACATAGCAAATTAAAGCTAACCTAGAGAGTGAAAGCTAACTTAGTAAATTAAAGCTAAGCTAATGAGTGAGAGCTAACCTTGTAACTAAAAGCTAAACTAGCGAGTGAAGACTAAAAGGCTAACGGGACCAGTAGTGCTGCTTTGTAACTGCATGATTGTGTCCTGGGGCTGCAAACAGACAACTGTCAATCAAGCAGCTCATTAAAATATTAGGCCACACCCTTCTGGACTGTCTGATCATCGGTATTCATGACATTTACTGAATCTCTCTTTCTCTCTCACTCTGTGTGTGTGTGTGTGTGTGTGTGTGTTTCCTAAAGATCCTCAGTCAGGGCAAAAACCCAGGAGTGCTGTGGGAATACACACTTCCTCTACCGGAGAAAAAACATATCTACACGTGGAGAGTGATCCGATCAGACTGCTCCGCCCCATGTGCAGGAGGTGAGTGTGTGTGTGTGCGGGTATGCATGCATGTGTGTGAGTGAGAGAGAGAGAGAGAGAGAGAGGTTTGCCCATCTGAATCAATAGCATCCTTGTGAGTATGACAATTGCAGACACACACACAAACACACTCATTTTCTTGGTCAGTTAAGTGTAGTTCTGGTGAAAATGCGCTTAACATCCCAGAGGTCCAGAACAGGTTCTGATAGAACCCCTGTGTCTTATGAGTTCCTGAACCATCCCTTTATGTACAGTGCTGTGAGTTTGGTGAGAATGTGTTTTCTCCTGGTCCTTCAGGTGAAACATGCTCCTGAGTTCCAGCTAAAGTTCCAGACTTAGTCAAAGGGTCCATTGGGTGGAAACGCTCACATATGTGCCGGTTACTTATGGGTTTCTCACAGCGTTCCCCAGCAGGAGATGTTCCCAAAGTGTGTGGAAGAAAAGTCTTCGAAACTAACTGATACTAATAGGGGTAATTTACATGTAATAATTATGATGTGATTTGGTGTGTGTGTGTGTGTGTGTGTGTGTGTGTGTGTGTGTGTTTCAGGTCGTGTGTCGGTGAAGGCCGTGTGTGTGCAGGATGAACAGGGTCAGGTGAACTCTTCACTCTGCGACTCTCACAGCAGACCTGCACTGGCGTCTCAGCTCTGTAACACACAGCCGTGTCCTGCCAGGTAACACATACCCTCTGTGTGTGTGTGTGTGTGTGTGTGTGTGTGTGTGTGTGTGCTCATTTGTCTGTTCGCTAATCTAGATTTTTCCCCTAGAATGTAACATTTAAACAGGAACTATTGCTGTTCTCTGCTCTCTCTTTCTCTCTCTTTTCCTGTGCTATAGTTCTTTCTCTGTGCTATTCCTTCTTGCTTTCTCTCACATATCATGTATTTTTCTTCTCTCTCTCTCTCCACCTCCCTCTTTTTCTCTTCTCTTTCTTTCTGTCTCACTCTCTTTCCTTTTCTCTCACTATTTCCTTTTCTCACTCTTTTCTTTTATCTCTCACTCGCTTTCCTTCTCTCTTCTTGTCTTCTTTCCTTTTTCTGTCTCTCGTCTTCATGCATTTCCAACTTGTCCTCTTTCTTCTCTTTTCTTCTTTTTACCTCCCATCCATCCTCTTCTTCTGTCATTCTTACTCATCCTACTCCTTGCTTTTGTGTCTTCCTCCTCAGGTGCCATCCTCTTTTCCTTTGCTCTGCCCGTCTTAAGGAACCTTAAAGATCGTCTGTCTGTCTGTCTGTCTGTCTGCCTGTCTCAGGAATCTAAGAACTACAGCAAGAACCTTTTGAGGAACCTCTCTCTAAACATTTACAGCTCCTTCTTTCTCCATCCTTCCCTTTTTCTCCAAAGTAAACAGCATTAGCGTAAGATCTAGACGAAGCAATTTTTCTCTGCCAAACTCTAACCAAATCCCACACACCACTACTTACCACACACACACACACACACACACACACACACACACACACATAGAGCAGTGTTAGAGTTCCTTCAGCTTACAAGGGGATTGAAATAGTAAGTGAAGATTACACGTCCAGGAAGAACAGAAAACTTTTCCCATAATTCTAAAGAGTGCACTGTTAAGTCACAAGAACTAAAACCTTGTCATTAAATCCGGGGCAGTTACAGAGATGGCACAAAGATGACACTGGAAATGATGAGAGGAGGACGAGTGTGAAAAGAAGACAAGAAAGCAGTTCAAAGCACCTTAAGTATCAGTGAAGCAAAGTGGTGGTAGCGTGTGGCTCAAAACTGCAAGGAGGGGCAGCTACAGGGGCCAGAGTAGGGAGATTCTGTATTCTTGTAAAGTACAATGATTCATTATTTATCTAAGTAACTAAATGTCGTATAATCTGTGAACTGACTGTTGTAACGTTACAGTTTCCATTGGGATTAATAAAATACTACATCTACGATCTATCTAGCAATTAGCCTTCGAGGAAAAAAAACGGATAAAAAAAAGATTAACATAAGCTTAATTTGTAATCTTTTAAAATGTTTGCGAGCATAATTGTACTTGATTGATCAAACACTCTTTCATAAACAACATGTACAGTATCTTTCAGTTGCTTAAACTTTATCTCACACTCTGATTCATGTTGCCAGATCACAAATGCGGTGCTCAAATCACTCAGTTACATGAGCATACGGTTTGTTTCACTAAAATAAACCAAATTGTTTATTACCCCTGAGCAAGTGAAATTTTCCAGCCTGAGATGATAAATAATAAATAAATAGATGAATGAATAAATGAATGAATAAATAAATGCTACGTTTTATGATAATAATTTTTTAAAATTCACACAGTTTTAAGTAAAAAATAGCCTGTATTCTAAAAAAAAATAGATGGCTCATGTCTAATGTTGCGATTTAATTTCACTATTTATCATTTATTTTATGATTTTATTTAAACATTAGGCATGTTGAATGCTGTTTATATTTAAGACCCTGGGCCACAGTTACTTGCTTTATGTCTTAAAATTTTTATTAGTACTGTATTCCTGTTTTTTTTTGTTGTTGATTTGAAAACTATCTGATCTGTGACTCAATAAAACGATGATCCGATCCGAAACGTAGGTTTTGTGGTCCAATGCACTTATAGTGTACATACATAGATAACAGGAATGAATAGGGCTGTAGGATATGAATCTTATCTCAGTTGACTTGGAATTTTCTTGGTGTTGGAAGAATATACAGTATCAAATCTAATTATGAAAATAAAACAGGGCCTAAAATAGAGCCCTGAGGTACGCCACATGTTTTACACTGCAAAAAATTATTTCTAGTATTTCTAGTAAATAGCAAAACTAGCAAAATTGTCTGCCAATAGAACCAGAACCTTTTCCTTGAAACTTGGAAACTAGTACAATTTTATTAGAAATAAACTTAATAATTTGTTTTGCTATAATTCTGTTTTAATAAATTTAACTATATTAAAAATATTTTCTCTTTATATATTTCCTTTATTGTAGAGCTGAGAATAAAGAAAAATATATATTAGTAACCAAAACCTGAAATTTTCAGTTATTATTAATGGATTAAACAGTTATGGTTAATTTTATCTATGAAAAGATATGATCCATTATGTTAATTGTATTTATTTATTTACACAACATTGTAAATTGTTAAAATTGTATAGCTGCCTTATGACAATGTGCACTATAAACAGTTGAATATAACTCAAATTGAACTGATTGCCTAAAAAATCATCCATCATAGTTAAATTAACTGTGTTAAACCAAATAACTTTAAGTGGCATTAAAAAAAAAAAGGTTTGTATTTTATTTAGAACATATAATTTGTTGTGTGTTTGTGGTTTCACTGTTGTCATGGTGACCGTTCTGGTTGTTCTCCAAATTTGTGGAAAATTAACAAAAGTTTCAGTTGCTTATTATTAAAGTGGAGAAATGTTTTTTTTAGTACAGAGCCAAGAATAAAAGCAGTCACTGTACATACTACTTACAAGCTGGACTATAGTTATGCTAATCGTTTTATTCCTATTCTGTCTTGTGTACTGCATATTACACGCTGTGACATGACAGATCCTCCCGAGCGTACATAAAGATGAACCCGAACGGCCTGTAGAGGTTTGTTAGTCCTTCAGATGCTCTTAAACTTACAATTGGTTCCAAACCACAAACCGTTCCCCAGCACACACTAAAAATTCATCCTCCTTCCCACCGGGTGACCAGCAGCAGCTTTGGATTTCATCTGACCGCTGGAAATGGTTCGGCGTGCATGCCCGGGAGCATTATTTCGGGCCGGTGCTGTAGCCGTGCCAGTCGAGAGGAATGAATAGTGAAGAATGCATCCACAATCCGTCAATGTCATCTCGAACATGCTTTCAGTTTAATTGCATGCCTCGAAATATGCGAGTTATTGGATGGTTCCAGAAATATTACAGTAAGATTACAGCAGAAGTCCAGAGCGGTTTGCTGGGAGGGAGACACAATGTCGTTTATGTGGCAAGAAGAGATTAGGGGATACAGCAACAGCTTGTGTTTCTTCCCCCGATGCAAATTGCAGTTCAGCTGTTCCTCCTTTGAAAGGAAATGAAAGCCCTTTCTAAAGACTGTGTGTAAAGCGGTCTGGGCTGATAGAGCTCGACCCGAGTCCTCGCCCCGTTTTGGTGGACGATGCGGTTTGCCATAATCTCCCCATGTTCAGGGAGCTCTGATCTATTTTAAAGCCTCCTTTTATCGATAGCCAAGAGACTCAGAGATACCAGAATGCTAAAGTTATCTCAGATTAGAAACGACATGATGCTGAACATGTCTGGGGTTTTGTCTAGACCAGTTAAGGGTGGATCAGGATGTTTAAAACGTCTTTACCAGCAGAAGGGGTCATATACTGAAAGGAAAGGGTTCTAGTGCTTCTAGCTCACATTTACTGTAGGGCCAGACCATCATGTTTCTTTAAAACCAAACAAACAACAATAGAAAATGGACAATAAATGCATACATATACATACAATACATATTTAACAAAAAAACTGAAATGAAATAAGACAGAGATTGTTTTGAGCTCGATCTCAACATTACAATAAGTCAATGATCTTTTAGTAGAAAATTGTATAATAAAAGGTGTTATAAAGAACTGAGAACAATGACCAAAAGAGTTTTATGTTTTTTGGTCAATTTCTGCTTTCAGTGGAGGATACAGGGGATCCTGGACAGAGTGCCAATCCATCAGGGGGCACAAACAAACAAACAAACACAAACGCACACACACACACACACACACACACTGTGTGCAATTTGGGAATGCTAGTTACCCTAATCCGCAAACGTGGAGAACATGCAAACTCCACACACACACACACTGATCCAAAACTGGTACTGGACCCTGGAGGTGCACGGCCACAGTCCTAACCACTACACTACCGTCCACAAGAAAGCTTATCTTCCATATTACTGTATACTCACAGAAACCATAAGAGATAATCAAAATTAAGTTGAGCCTTGAGGTACGGCTAAGGCTAGGCGATGCTGCACAAAACAGTATGATCACAATCCTATATATTTTTTTCATATTGATCAATATTGACATTTTTCACGTGATAACTCGTGCATTTCTTTGTCAGAGTCAGAATCATCACAAATGAAACCTGTGTAAGTGCAAACGAAATGAAGCTCCGTCCCTTTTTTTCAACACGTGAGGTGAAAGAATATCCCGTCATCCAACTAAAGTTCATAAACATTTAAATATCTGTGTGGGTTGTGCAAGAGAAATAGTAAAAACACAGAAAGTTCATATTCAAATCACACATCATGATGTCCTCAGCTCCTAGAGTGACAACATGGCTACACCGAGTAAACTCAGCAGCACACTGTCATTCACAGATGTACAACCTTCTTTAAAACTTTTGCACCGTTCAAACGAGCGCGTCTCATCACCGAACTGTGCTTGAAATCTTCTGTAAATGTCAAATCGTTTTCACGCTTTCATTCACAAAAAAGTTCATCCCAAGTCCTGGTTTGACTTGAACGCTCATTGTGTTTTAAAATAAACAGTATTTTCACATTCTTCATCTCATTTCAATATAAAAGTCGATTAACTGCCCAGCCCTTTTCTAACCCTCCCGCCTCTCCGTTTCTGTTTGTGTGTGTTAGCTGGTCAGTAAGTAAATGGAGTGCATGCAGTGTGTCATGTGGAGAAGGACAACAAAGTCGCACCGTCCGCTGTCTTAGAAAAGTGATGTACCAAAGGGAGGAGGTAGCTCCACCCTCAATGTGCCCTGCACCTGCCCTGGCTCTCACACAGCCCTGCAACACACACTCCTGCCCTCCTGAGTGGGGTACTGGCTCTTGGTCACAGGTGAGCGCAAACACACCCACACAAACAAACACAGAAAATGTATTCATTAAGGACTGTACACCATGTTCCAAATTATTACGCAAATGATATATTTCTCTGATTTTCATAATTAGTCAATGCAATTGACAGTCAGTATCATTTTCAAGTCATCAACCATTAGGGTATATTTTGAATTTTATTGAACCGACCTCCTAATGATAATATTTATTTCAAAAATAAAAAACTGAAAATGCACTGTTCCAAATTATTATGCACAACAGAGTTAAAACATTTTATAGGTTGTAAAGAACTGAA
>JAQMYG010000023.1:1757061-1772578 GCA_030014215.1 Clariallabes teugelsi | reverse complement strand
TTCATGTTTGTGGCTGTAATGTGACAAAATGTGGAAAAGTTCAAGGGGGCCGAATACTTTTGCAAGCCACTGTAAGTGTACAAAATAG
Organism: Clariallabes teugelsi; assembly: GCA_030014215.1. Classification (NCBI taxonomy): domain Eukaryota; kingdom Metazoa; phylum Chordata; class Actinopteri; order Siluriformes; family Clariidae; genus Clariallabes; species Clariallabes teugelsi. The sequence continues at coordinate 1,772,490 of JAQMYG010000023.1, read as the reverse complement.
CTTGTGGCAGAGAAGAGGGTGTGGCTGAGTGGGGGTGGCTGAGATGGGGGTGTGGTTCAGTTATTTAACATTACGCAGATACTATCCTTTTTCAAACAAAATAGCAGAAATTATTTTATTTTAAAACCAACATTATTGTTCTCTGTATGTAAACACAAGTAAGACAAATCCTGTGACAACTGTGTACCATTAATGCTGCTGCTGCTGCTTCTGATTATTTTTATTATAAATAATAATAATAATAATAATAATAATAATAATACCCAGACCTCCATGGTTTTTAATTTCTGGCACAAATGACCTTGAGAGCTTTTTCAGCCACTGCATTTAAAGATAGATAAACAACAACAACAAAAAAAAATCTACTCAGCTTGAAATGGACAACCTCCTTTTAATAGGATTGAACAGCGTCGGTTTGAATCGGTGCCCAAACCCGGAGCGTCCTTTGAACAAAAACGAGTCGAGGGTCCAGTCCAACTTTGCGGTCAAGGTGAGCACGAACAAACAGCCGCTCTCATCAGTTAAATCAAGGCTGACTCTTATTTCTTCAGGTGACAAAGCAGTGTGGCCTTCTGTGGCCAGAAAACGGTAAAATGTCCTGACAGAAAACATTGCAGGGGCTTATGGGAAAGGCCCATGGGAGTCTATGTGTGTGCGTGCGTGTGCTTTTCAATACAATTACAGTCTGAAAGTCAGAGAGCACTCCAGAGAATAATTTTTTCCCTGATTTGCTTTCAAAAACAAATGCATTCCAATTGTTTTAATATATGTATTCAGCATTCATTTTTATAATTTCCTTCTGTTAATTTTACTTTCAACTTTGTGTAAATTTTACTTTAAAGGTCCCATATTTTTTAAACAAGTAAACACAGGTCTCAGAGCTCCACAATGTGTGTGTGTGTGTGTGTGTGTGTGTGTGTGTGTGTGTGTGTGTGTGCGTTTTAATACTCCAGCTCAAATACCACTAAGATAATGCATTTTTCATTCCTCAAACTCCCTCTCCTTCACTCCTTTTCCAAACTGACTGTTTCGGTTTCTATGTAAATGAGCTAGTGATGTCACATTGGGGGAAAAAAGCAAATTTTAATTAAAAGGTATGATTTTAAGCCCTGGCCAATAAAAACCGCCAAAAAGGACAAAAAGCAGGAAATGTTTGTTTTATTACAATTTTGTTTGTACATGCACTTTCACACACACAATTTTTTTTTGTTTAATTTGATCTTAAATTAATGTATATTAAGAAACATTGAGAGAAATTATGAATTTGAATGAAAAATCAAGACAAACTAACCAACAGATGCTAGAATGTCTTATTCTGTCTGCTGTCATTTACACTTGGGCCTTTAGTGAACTGCAGCTTTCCTTGAAACACACTAAAACTCATGCAAATGCTTCTGTACTCTGACCTAAAGGACCTTAGGACCTAGGTATAGTTTGGTGTAATAAAAGCTTAATTAATAAAAAGAAAGCTGTGTAAGTTGTTTCAACTCCTGCACTGAGGAAGATGCAATAAATTCATCCACCTTACAGGAGGTTTAGAGTCTCTCAGCAGCACAGAGACTGTAGCAACCGTTAACTAATACAAAGCAGAAGAGGCAGCAAAATGACCTCTCACTTTTTGGAATGACTAGAATGGATTGGATTTTTCCTTCCTTGAAACTTCCTAGTGTTTTTTTCAGGAAATTCAGGACACTTTCACATGCTTTAGAAAAATGTTTGAGAATGTGGCAAAGCCCCCTACATCCAATAATGATAATTTTATAAGCACAGATGATAAAAATGAATTTACACTAGGCTACTTACACAAAGGGCAGTGATAGCTCAATGTGTAACGGCTCTGTGTTACTGATCAGAAGGTCATAGTTCAATTCCCAGCTCTGCCAAGTTCCCGCTGTTGGGCCCTTGAGCAAGGTCCTTAACCCTGTCTGCTCCAGGGGGCGCTGGATAACGGCTGAGTTTGCGCACTCACCCCAGTCTCTTAACAAATCTGGGGTATGTGAAGAATAAAGAATTTAACTCTGTAGTAATGTGTATGTTATGCTTAAAGGCTCAGTTTCTCTGGAAGCTGAATAAACATGCCTTTTGTTGTTATTCTGATTCCTTACACAGTGTTTTAATCACCTCTTAAACATTCCTTGACATTAGACTCGTTGCTTTTGTGCTTTTGGTTTCCATGACGACAGTGTGCACAACTTACATCCATCCCTACAACCTCGCACTTTTACATCGCTCTCACTCACCTGAACTATCACTCACCAGCTTCTTGTTTTCTCCTGAGATACCTGGCATATTTAAGAGCACTCAGTTCTCTTCTCTTTTCTTTGTTCTGGTCGTATTCCTGAATGTGTACAATTTTGCAATTTTGAACTTTCCTTCTTTTGAACTTCACCTTCTTTTAAGGTGTTTATTAAAGATTGTACTGTGCAACTACATCCAGCTGCCTCATGACCACAAGGACAAACATTACTTATCACTATTACATTACTTATCACTATTACATTAATTATCACCGGAGGTGTGAGCAAACGTACTTCATTACTGTATTACAGTACATGTTTCAGGAATTTCTGTACTTTACCTGAGTAGTTTTATTACTGAATACATTTGACTTTTTAAAAAAATTTTTTAGCTAATGTCTGTACTTGAACTTAACTACATTTCTGCATGACGCTGCGTTACCTAACCACAGTGGTGTGTGGTATTTGAATTATGCATAATTTTGTTACTTTTGAGAGGTTGGGGAGGGGGGGGGGGCGGTTAGTAGATTTGTACTTTCACTCAAGCACACAAGTAAATGGAGAACCTCTACTTTTACTTGAGTAATATTTGCCCTAGGGAATCTCTACCTTTATTCAAGTACAGGATTGGTGTCTTGGCCCACCGCTGGTTATAACTAATCATTATTAACAAAATTAACAAAAATGCAACAAAATATAAATAGATTAAGTGGACCAGTGGGACAGAGCATTGCTATTAAGTAAATAAAATGTGTTTGTGTGTGTTTCTAACACTCCTCCTGACTTCTTCCTTATTTTTTCCAGCTTAATTATCCAGACCTAATGTGAAGTGAAGTGTGACAGATTCTGCACGTTATGTTCAGCCCTCTTATGGAGGGAAAATGTGTTTAGTACACTTCTGCCAGCAGCTGGAGTCCATCGGGACCCTGAAGACAAGAAACCGTGCAGCGATCCAGCGTCGTAATGAAGAAACGGTCAATTTACACGACCAAACAGCCAACAAAGCACATCTCAAAGTCCAGCTGTAATTTAACTCTGTTTACATACTCAGTTTTACAGCTTTGGCTCTTTCTCAGTGAGATTGGCTTCTCGTACACAAAACACACACAGACACGTGCACACACGTTGGGAGGACAATCTAATGTTGTGTCTAAAGCCTCTTTAGTTTAGTGTATTTGGTCATAAGCCTCTGTATGATATGCTTTCCATAACATAATTGTAACAATAAATGGATAGAAAATCAATACTTAATAGTTATTAATAGTAATATTTCTCCAATTGATGCAGCATAAAAGGAATAAAACACTCAGGAAAATAATCAACTCTACTTTGCATTGGGGAGTAACACACTATTCTGTGGTTGATCATTTCCTCTAGCAGCATAGCGCATCAGGTGTTATTCCCTATTATAATCAATAACACCATTAAACCATTATAATCAATAACACTAATTACAATCCTTTTTCCAGGCTACAAACAAGAAACATGAAGTCACATCAGCTACATGTCTGTTACTGTTAAGTGCTCACCTTATAAGCTCTTGAATTAATGATGTATGCTACAGTAAATAAAAAGTAAATAAACATCTAAAACAAGCAATGTGTGAACAGGAGATTCAGACAGACGACTCTGGATCTTCTCCAACACACTTTCAGAGAGTTGGTTCGATCCCAGATCAGGATTAGCAGAATTGAGTTTCTGAGCATAGAGCACGTGTGAGCATCTCTGCAGAATAAACCGTGCAACTTTTTTTGGAGCGACGATTAGAGCGGACATCTGGAGGACGAATGAATCTACATCTGTTAATGGATCAGAGCGCATGCCAAAAAGCAAAATTACGGCAAAGCGTTGTGAGCGGGCGGGACCGAGAGGAGAGCAAGATGGATTTAATAATGGCAATTAAGATTTTAATTAACCCCTGTGGTCTCTGGGATTTTTGCAACAGGAGAGGGGAGCAGGGTTTCGGGTCTACACAGTGGAGGTGATTTTAAAACTACTGCTTTGAGTACTCGCTTTGTTTACAATCCGTTTAAGACACACTACTGTAATATGCATATTCATCTGTGTAAATACTTTTAGATCAATATTGACGGATGTATAAATATATATACATATATTTTTTTATTGCAACCATTTTTTATTGATCTATCTTTACATTAATCATCATGAACTCTTTGAAGAATTCCAGCTTTACACTTCCATTAAAAGTCATTAAATAATTTGATCCCACACTCTGGTTGAGTTCTGGATTGCGATTGGTCAGAAGGTGGTAATTAATTTTCTATAAAAGCAGACACAAATTACAGGTTTATTTTAATGCGCTCGTTTTAAGACTTCATCGTTTCCATAGCAATGGCTCATTTACAGGCACTTGTACCATGACTGCTCCACATACAGTAAACATATATTAGTATATTTTACTGTATATGGAGATGTCTTATGCAAGGAGGTAAAGCTGTAACTTTTTCTGACAGCTGCAGAACAGAGACGGTTACACTTTGATGTCTCTCATTAACACATGTTGTGTTGTTTTGACATGTCACTCCTGTCTTGGCTCAGTTTCACTGGCTACCAATTAAATATAGAATTGAAGGTAGAATTAAATATATAGATTGAACAAAACTACTTTAGTTTTTAATGCTCTCAGTGGTCTGGATCCTCAATACATCACTGATGGCCTCCGGGTCACTCAGGTCTTCTTTTAAATGACTTCTTCTAGTCCCTTACTCATGTTTAAAGACCAGAGGTGACAGACTCCTGCTGTTGCTGCCCCAGGCTCTGTTAGAGCCTCCCATCCCACATTAAGTCCACTCCTGGTATTACCTTTAAGAGCTTTTAATTCAGTCTCAGAGGTTTTATGTCAAGTCCCAAGATTTTATGTCTTTTCAAGGTTTTTTTAAGTTCACTTTCAATGAATTGGTCTTTCTTAAATTTTATTTTAATGAGTGATATTAAAACACAAAACATTAAGCCCAGTATTGTATAGGTTCCCCTTCTGCCACTAGGGTAGTTCTGGCCCTTCTGGACATGCTGCCACAAGACCCCTGGGGGCTGCTATGATGTCTGGCATCATAGCAGGATAGCTTATCCTGAAAAGGGTCGGGGTGGGGCCTGGAGCCTATCCCAGGCAACTTAGGGAATGAGGTGAGGTACACCCAGAACAGGTGGCCAATCTATCAATCTATTTAAAAGTCTGTGAAAACAAAACCAAATACAGAGAACTAGGGCTAGTGGCCATTAACATTAGCATAAGCTAAAGTCTGAATTGAGACTTAACCAAATGCCACAGACCTAGCCAAACCTAAAAGGTATATAAATAGGTATATATAAATAGGTAAAAAACAAACAACCTAACAATACTAAAAATAAAGAAACCATTGAGCTTAAATAGAAAAGCATAGCAAAATAAGCGTGATAAAATTTGAAACTAAGAGTCCAGAATAAACAGTCTAAAGTCCAAAAAAAAAAAAAAACATAGAAATGCCATGACAATTATAAAACTTTAAAGAACAGAAATAATGAAAAAGGTTATGGACACGAGTATGAAAATATTAGCATTATTTGAAGCATCATTAACTAGCCTTGTGTTTGTCTAATTAAGTGCTCTCTAGAATGTCTATGTCACTCCCCGGGGGCATGTCGTGCTCTTTAGTAACAGCTTGTTAGCAGTAAACACGATTCATTAGTGCACACACACTTCTCCTTCTAACCATTACTTGGTGGAGAATATAATGCTGAAAGTTTATTAATTTGCAAGAGGGTGGAGTTTGTGTGACTTGGTGAAGGTGGACTTTGCGACTTTTTGAAGGATGTTTTACCAGCTCAGGCAGTTCAATGCCATAATGTTGCCTTAATAAATAACCAGGGCTTCTGCATGAGTGATTAAATTTAATCCACCACACAGATGCATCAGACGTCTTCGAGTGATGACCCTGCTGCTCTCCATCACCACAGACGCAGGATTTGCGGCCAGTGGACTGCTGATTGGAAGGTCACGGGTCCAAACCCCACCATCACAGAGTTGCCACTGTATAACCCTCAGCTGCTCGTATGTATAATAAGATAAATGTAAGTCGCTCTAGAAAAGGGCATCTGTCAAATTCTGTAAATGTAAATGACTTAAAATCCCCAAATCACAGAGAAATCTTTATCTGTAAAATTAATCCTAAAAGTCCCTTCGGTAGGGATTTATTTCATGGATTTTATTTAGCTTCATTGAGCAAGTATGTACAACATTCAAGGAATTTGGCTTTGGTGCAATGGCTCTCAATATGCTTATAAATATATACTGTATGTAGTAACAGCAGGGATTAAAAAATAGGTTTAGAATAAAGTAACAACAAAAAAAAAAGAATTAATTTGTCCTAAGGATGTAAATATACAGACATGTGTATTTACGATTAGTGTATTGCACTGGATTGAAGGGAGAGCTGTGCTGTATGGAGATGTACTAACTGTACATGTGGTTAATAGCAGATGGAAAGCAACCATTCCTGAGTCTGGCAGTTTTTGCATACGGTTTTCTGTATCCTCCAGAGGGAAGAAGTTAAATAAATTTTGTCCAGGGTGTGAGAGGTTTTCATAGATCTTCTCCGTCCTATTCTTAACCCATGAAATGTACAGGTTCAGTATGGAGAGCAGGTCGGCACAAATAATCAATTACTTTCTCTGCAGTCATGACTGTCCCTTTTAGTCTGTCCCTGTCCTGTTTTGTTGTCGACCCAAACCAGACAGCGATGGAGGAGCAAAGAAAACTGGATCAGAAGATCTTTGGGCAGGTTGGATTTCCTCAGCTGATGCGAGAAGTTCCAGGCCTCCAACAGAATCAATGTTGGATGTCCGCTTTAGGTCCTGCTCCCAGTACCCTGAAGGTGTCTTCTGAAGACATCAAATATGAAGAGGAGGAGGGGGAGGGTGTTTCCCTCCTGAAGTCTACTGTCATCTCCAGTTTATTGAGTGTTTTTGATTGAGTTCTGGATTGTTTCAACCATACCATAAAGCCAGCTGTTCCAGTTCTTTTCTGAACATAGACTCATCACTATCAAAGATAAGACCAATGATTCAACTGTTATTTGCAAACTTTGATAGAAGGGTCCCTGGAGGCACAGTCGTGCACCAATGATAATTGATTGGGTGCTGGACACAGTTTTACTCAGCCTTACATTTTGCCTCCTATCAGTCAAAAAGCTAACTGCGAGTTGGGTGAGCTTAGTGTGGTTGATGTCCGAGATGATGCAACTGAATGCAGAATCTATGACTCATGAAAGGTCCTTGGGGAGTCAAGATTTTGAGGGATAAAATGCAACAATATCTTTGCATCATCATCCACTTACCTGACTGTCATAAGGGGAACTGCAGTGGGTCTAGAGGTCTGTTGGTGTCCGTTATGTTCTTCAAATAATTCAGCACCAACCTTTCAAAATTCTTTCATAACTTCAAATGTAAGGGCAACAGCTCTGTTATTATTTACCTCACTGAAGGAAGATTTCTATGGGACTAGGAAGGGATTATGCATACAGTAGCTGCAGAGATCTATTGAAGACCTGGATGAAAACAGGAGCCAGCTAGCTTCAGGCAGGACATTGATATACCGTCTGGTCCAGGTGCCTTCCTAGTCTTTTGCCAGAGGAAGGGAAGAGGGGATCCTGAATGTGCTTCTGATTGACTGACTGACACATTGGATGATGTGAAGTCTGGGTGTCAAACATGCAGTAAAACTCATTCAGGTCATGTGTCTGCTCAGCAGGTGTCTGTTTCCTGCAGCATGGGGGGGGGGGGGGGCATGGTTTCCACACTGATGCAGCGTCATTGGCAGGGAGCTGGTATTTCAGCTTTTCTCAGTAGCTCCTTTGTCAGATTAACAATCTCTGCCTCTGTAGGCTTCCTCCTTGGCATACCAAAGCTGCTCAAGTTTTGCTGTTACCCAGGGCTTGTTGTTATTGTATGTATGTATAATGTTTATTTGTGTGTTATTACTATTTGAAAACGTTGAGCTTTTTATTCCTGAATTGTCATCTGTTTTAAATAGACATATCTCATTTAAGTAGACTTTGGTGCTTGGACCCCTAAATATAAATCCTTTAGCTGTAGCTGTTTATTATTGTACCAAAATAATAATAATAATAATAATAATAATAATAACACCAAATCTCTGGCATGGTTCCTGAACCCTTGGGGGTCCTGGACACGATTATACCACTGATTTATGGTATGATATGGTCTTGATAACTGAAGGGGGAGGTGAGATCTTCTGCAGAACAGTAGTAGTAGTAGTAGTAGTAATAATAATAATAATAATAAAAACAATATCTCCATTATGCCATCACTTCATAAATAGCTAGTTTACTGCGCTACTGTCAAAATAGTTTTGTCTAGACAAGGGGGAGATGCAACTCCCAGTCTCTCAAAAGCTATTGGTTGATGCATTAATCAGTCAAAATCACATTGACTTCCTGATTTTAAAAGTAAAAATGACAGCATAGAGAATCCTATCATGGAGACATTATAAAGGGTTGCTCTGCTGTTTGATGTTATATTTAAGACAATCTCTGCTTTTTTCTTCCTGCATGTTTTTCCGCTAATTACAGCATTTGGGGCATTCAGCGCTAGCATGACGCATTGGTCTTTTCAGGCAAGAAGAGAGGAACAGCCGAGGAGCTTAAAGTGATATAAATGTCTTTGAATGACAGCATAAATCCGCATGATGACAAATGGCCTCCTTTGAAGTCAGTGCCACATTGGATAGGATACAAGGTTTGGGTTTTAAAAAGGTGTTGCCCACCTTAAATCTAGAAAGCAACCGGGAACAATGTCAAAGTGACAGTCTTAACTCTACAGCTATGAAGCAAAAGGGTTCACGTTGCACTTATCTGAATAAGAATGTCACAGCCGCTTAAATTTACATTCGGCTGTAACCTGCTACGTTGACAGGCCAACGGCGGCGAGCAGTGGAGTGAGGAGGGGAGGAAAAAAGCCAAGCAATAAAGTCCTTGCAAATGAATATTTTTCTTGTCCAATGTGTGGCACAATTCATCACAATTCAGTGTCCGAGCCTGGAGTAATATATAAACTCGGTGCGCTTGTCTCGTTGCAAAAATGGAAATGGACTTCAAGAAATGAGCAATTTCCCCGTGGAAGGATTGAAAAGGCGGTGAGGCCGTACGCTCTCGACCTGTCATCAATCACGCCGGACTCCAGAGAGGCTGCAAAAAAGAGAGAGGACGGCCATTGACAGGTGCTACCCCGAGCCTAATAGCATAAAAAGGCGAACAAAGGGAAAAAAAAAACCCATGCCAACCCAAGTGCTCCGGGAAAAGCGACAGCGCTGTTAATTGCTCCTGTTCGCCTCCGGAATATAAAAAGCAGTTGGCTGGAGGCGCCGTCGCTTCCCAGATTATACACCCGAAACCAATTGCCTTCAGCTTTCCAATAGTAATTGAGGGAATGCAGTGTGTAACGGGTGACAATAAGAGATACCGACTGTGAGTGAAGAGACAGCTCACTCCCGGGGCTAAATATACATTCAGGATGATAGTCAAGAAAAAAAAGATGGAGACTTGAAAGTTGAAGGTCATTCAGTTGTGTAATTTATTTATTTATTTTTTTTTTTGGTCATTTTCTCATGTGCTGAATGATACAGAGCAGGAAAAATAAAATGAAATGAGTCTGTGAACATTCACAAACTCCAAATCATATTTCCTGTATATTTGTAACCTTGATAGCTGTGGGAATTTTGATTACTCGCATGTATATAAAGATTCACTCATTCGAAAATGCACACAATGTTCCTTTTACAGGAAACATACTTCATCAAACTACAACATCATGTTTCTTTTATTTTGGCGCAGCAGCTAAAAGCCTAAATTGCTTAACAAGCCTCAAACATAATCGCTGATGTGGAGTCACACATTCTCTGTTATCTATAACAATGAAGAAAATGGGAAAAAAATAATAAAATAAAGCAGCTCCTTCTGTCAATGTTGTCTACAGCACAGTGTTTAACGTCGCACCACTCCGACATCAGTCTCAGACAGAGGGCGTAACCTAAAGCCAGGGGGTGAAGTCTGTATGAAGAGATTCAAATGAGAATGTAGTATGAGTGTAGGTTTGAAGGAGACTGTATGGCGCTGGTTATAATGAGTGTGTGTGTGTGTGTGTGTGTGTGTGTGTGTGTGTGTGTTAACACTAGCATGTTAGATAACTTTGTATCTTTAGCTAACTATGAGTTATGTTCTGATTGGCTAGCTAAGCATGGTTTCACATTCCACACATTTTTTAACTAAGTGATAGTTGGATATGTTAACAATCAATAATCACAATTAACGGCAGCAAGACTCTTATACTCATGATCTCTCAGTTTTACATTTCATTACATACAAGAGACAAAGTAATTAAGTAAAACAATTATGAATGCAGTTGCAAGCACCTTTGATCAGGCACCATAAAGACAGTGGGCACAGTGTGCACAGATATTTAAAGGGAAAATACCAATACTATTATGACATAGTTTTAGAATACAAAAAGCCCCAGACACTATGATGTCACTCGATGTGAAGTCACTCAATATGATGTCATTCAGGAAGTTATTAGCTGTGTTTTGGCTGAACACTTCAGCCAATTGACAATTGAAGCATATAAATACCCTACGAGGAGGATATCAAATTCTATTGGGTGCATTTGCGAACAACCCAAAAGAACCGACTTCATGTTAAGTAGAGCCCATGACGTGTACATGCAGCAAAATCTCATGTGATGGCCCTGTGTCACACCCAGATGTTCAGGCGTCCTAATGGCAGCAGATTCCAAACGGTGTGCTGATTTTTATTACATTTTTGTACTTGTTAAGAGACCCAGAAAGCCCCAAATGCTGGGGGAAAAAATCCTCAGAACACATTATGACGTCATAGGACTGTTGTCGTGACTGATCGTCACACTCTCTTGCCCATTAAAAAAAAAAAACTTTTATGGTGTCTTGAACTTCATGTGCCCCTGTGTACAATTTAATAGATAAAGTATGAGAACTATGGCAAAATGCTATGTATATATAACTATTATCGGCAAGTAATCAGAAAAAGATTCACCATGAACAGTCCATGCACTGAATAAAAATCACAATATTTTGCTCATTAATAAATAAAATATATGCAAATGTTGAAAAAATTGCTGCTTCTAAAGGAGGAATAAATAAATTTGAGTGATCACCACTTCGGGGAAATAACAATAATAACAATCCACTCATCACCCACTAAGCTATTGATTATTTTCTTCATAAAATTTGATACAGTTTTTATTAATCTTAAAATTACCTTACACCTTTATATTGCATTCGGTGACTGATGACCCCATAACCTGTCACAAGTTTCTACTCTGTTGTGTCAGCAGATTGCCTAATTACCTACCACACACACACACACACACACACGCACACACACACACACACACACACAACTTCTACTAGTTTTTCCTGCTAGTGCTTTTTACACCATGGCATTGTTAGCCCACTAACCTCAGCATCTAACCTCAGAGTCTAGTTTTATCTAGTGGCACATTCCACAGAGCCCTTCTGTCAGCTTCATACTGCTAGATCAGCTAAACTATCATCTGTCCTCTTCAGTTGTCCCTGTTTACCTGGTCTCTTGGTAAAGTCATATCATAGCTTGCCTTTTCATACCATTGTTATGCAGATGACATGCAACTTATTATTTCCTTTCCTCCCTCAGACACTCAGATTTTCACCCAGATCTCATCCTGGATGGCAGCTCATCAGCTGAAGCTCAATCTGAGTAAAAACCGAACTGCTGTTCATCCCTGGAGATTCATCCCCCGGTCAAGACCTTGAGATCTCCCTGGACAACGATCAGATCATTCCTTAATCTTGTGGTAACTGTGAACAATCAACTGTCATTTTCCCCACATATTGCTAAACTTATTAGCTCTTGTTGATTTCTTCTTTACACCATCAAAAGAATACGCCCATTTTTTTCTTCACAGGCTACTCAGGTGCTTGTTCAGTCCCTTGTTATTTCAAGACTGGACTACTGCAACTCACTTCTGGCAGGTCCGCCTCTGTCCACCATTCGCCCTCTACAGCTGATCCAGAATGCAGCGGCACATCCTGTTTTTAACCTTCCCAAGTTCTCCCACAGACCCCACTTCTCCGCTCCCTAAACTGGCTTCCTGTCTATGCCCACATCAAATTTACGTATTTGTTTCTTAAGTACTTGGACTAAAAAAAAGACTCCCTTCCCCACTATGTTTGACTGACGCCAGTTAGTAACCTACTGTAAGTAACCCAGTGTAAGTATCTATCCAATGACGGAAACTTCAAAGCACTTTTTGTAAGTCACTCTGGATTAGAACGTCTGCCAAATGCCTAAATGTAAATGTTATCTTCCACCATGGTGTAGTGTTAATAAAGAAAAATATGCCATATTTGGCCGTAATATATATTATATTTAGAAAGCTCATTCATACTCATGATTCATAAAGTTTTGTTAATACATTTTGGATTTTAATCGGTCAGAATGTCCTGATTAGGTTACTATAAAGTAGTGCAGCTGCAAATCCCAGGTTATTTTAATGCACTTATTCTAATTTGTTATTGTTTCTATTACAACACCTCTTCACAGGGATTTGTAGCAAAGCACATAAACAGATGATAAAATTTGTGTTATTTTTGCTATTTTTTAAGAATGCTTTTATTTAACATTTATGGAAGGAGTCTCCAGTGTGAGTGCATTGAGATAAAATTATACAAAAATCTCAGTACAAAAAGCCAAACTTTTTTTCTATATTTATAACTATAAAAAAAGAGTATGATGTGTTATTTATTACATAATAAAAAGTTGTAGCGCAAAAGTTCTAACTCTGCTTCATCACACCACCCTGGTGTTGATTATTTTCCCATAAGCGCATGACACACAATGGTTTATTCCTATTCAAGCCATTGGTTTTTCTAATCATGTGAGCAGAATTTGCTAAAAGATTCCTAATTACAAAGAATGTTTCATTTATACAGTATATCAGCCATATAAGCACACTCCTACAATGTAGTATTAAACATTTATCAGGATTAAAAAATGTTTATGTGAGAAAGATTTAATTCAACACTATAGCTGTTAATGTTAACGTTATATGATGCTATTTAACCCTGTCTATTAGTTCAACACTGAAAGCATCCATTAGCAGCCGAAAGTGTGTTCACTCAAGGTCTACAGCACTTTTGAAGGATATCTCAGTAATGTTGAAGAAATGCTGAGTTTGACATCAAAGAAAAGACTGCATATGTGCGAAGCATACAAAAAATAAAAATGCACGGGTGAATGGAAGCTAATTAGAAAGAGGTCTGTAAGATCTAATTTACTTCATGCTAATTGGCCCCTAACTGTCTTTCCTTCATTATTAACAACATTTAAGCCTGAGTATCTCTTTAAGATATAAAAGTGAATATGAAATAACATGGATTCTGATAAAAGGAGGAAGAGGAAGCAAAGTCTGGTGTACTCTGCGTGGCATCGCAGGTCAACAGCAGCCGCAGGGTTTCTGCTTAATTACATCAAAAACACGCTGCTTGAAGGGCAAATGAAAAAAATAAACACTTCATGTTCCGCCCGCGGTGCAGCTGGATATCGTGTTCACGCTGATATTTCCTGAGTGGAGGCTGGGCGGAAAAGATAAAGACAAGAAGGAAGACGTAGCACATTGTATATGAGTGAAGTGCAGCGAGATCTACAAAAAGTTACATCAGAGACACACACACAAAAAAAATCCCACCAATAAATCTGTACAGTTAGCCATGCTAACATTGCTAAGATCATGCTAATCAGAATCTACTGTACCAATTTGCAACATGCTAACATAAAACGCTTTGTTACATGGACTGAGCAGAACGTCATCACATGAACATTTAAAGGATACACGAGATTCTACCATCGGGTCATTTGCAGGTTATTTCTGGTCATTAGATGATCATCTCAATATTGTGCCAATGCAGTTTAACCACCATGTATTTTTCAGTCAGTAGCAGGTCAGATCATTTGAGTTTGCTGTTATCTGAGGTCATTAGAAGGTCATGTGATTCCAGCAGTAGGTCATTTGAGGTCATTAAAATGACATTTAAGTCATTTAAAGGTTGGTTTATGGTCATTATGGAGATGATTTGAAGAGCACAGCTATCTGAGTACAATGCTATGCCACTTTAGGTCATATACTGTACATGCCATTTGAGGTCAAGTGAAGGTCACTGGAATGTCCCATGTAATTTTAGATAATGCAAGTTTCATTTCAGATCTCTGGAATGTCATTTCCTATCATCAAAAGTTTAGCAAATATGTTTAATAATTATTTCAGGTTGTTAAAATATCATTTCAGGTCATCTGAAGGTGAAGTTAAAGTCATGAGCATGTGACAGGTCATTTCAGGTTATTTGACTTTTTGTTTTAGACCACTAGCAGATGATTTTTGGTCATAGTTTTTTTCCCCCCAACTCTTTTGAATATGATATTCCTGATCTAAGAAATTTCAGGTCATTTCAACATCATTTGGAGGTCATTGAAGGTTGTTTAAATAAGCCAAGGTTTAAATGACATAAATGAGCTTTAAATGCTCTAAATGAGGTCATTTGATTGCCATTGATTACCATTTGTAGGTTATTTAAGTAATATCACACTAATGGGAGTGCTGTTGTGGTGAATATCAGCATGGCTGTAATGCATAGACATGAAGGCATAGATATCACAGTAATGATGATATTCAGCATGACATCGAGTGTGATGTTGCTTTTATACAACAATTCCACAAACAGCATATTGTCAACTTTTTAATTATCAACAGATTTGTTTGTTTTAAATACTTAGCAGTACTATGTAGTCAAAAAGGTGAGGAGAATAAACCATGGAGGTGGTTGACAACCCTGAGAAACTTACAAGATTTACTTTATATATCCACTTCTGGCTTTTGAATATCAGCTCCGTTAACATCCAGGTTCTGGGGTTAAATCCCAAATAGCGTTAAATGGAAAGCTAGTGCACTATGTAGGGTGTACAATCCCTTGTTCCACACACCAAGTAGTGCCCTTGAACAGGGATTAGTGAGGGATTTGGGATTCAGCTACTTAGCTATACAGCCCCAAATAAAAGAATATGGACGGTTCAGAGGCAATTCAGAACAAGTTAGAAGTGATTACCACAGAGAC
>JAQMYG010000023.1:1741037-1757042 GCA_030014215.1 Clariallabes teugelsi | reverse complement strand
CGGCGTGTTGTTTAAGACGACATAACGTTATCAGATGTGTGTTGTTACTGAAAGTGCTTCTGTGACTGGTTGTCAATGTGGGTTTTGTCAGGCAGCTGCTCTTTCCTCAGTACTGTGGACCGTACTGACCTACTCTCACCCACGCTGAGACGTAGATGGAGTGATATACATTATATAGTTAAATGTCCCAGTAATGCTATTATCAGCACTTGTGGAATACCTCTCATTAAATCAGATTACTCAGTCTGAGCTGAATGTTGTATAATTCACTGAAAAAAAAATCACTTTTACTTCAGATCATTTGACGATCTCTTTTCCCTAATTTGTGCAGATTCAAATAAAACATTAAAACAGGAGTTCTGCTGAAAAGTTATGTACGGTGATGTGTTTTTAATTTTGTAAATTGTTAATTACGTCTGAACCGAGCACAACATCTCATCATCAAAAACCCCAAGAAAGCACTGCTGCACTCAAGTTGTGCAATAACGTTCTATATAATAATCTGCTCTGATCCTGCTCAGCACTAGATTGATCTGATTACACACTTTATGATATAGCTCAATAACTCGTTTAATTAGAGCCAACATGAAATGACGAAATGAATCATAACAGACTTACCTGAGGTAGAGCAGGAGGAGGAGACCAGGGAGGGATAAATCTCCTCATCTGACTCTCCTACTCATTTTTCACAGCTTTAAGGAAGAAGACACATACAGTCTGTTTGTCTTACCATCATACCAGATCTGCTTAAAAGATTAATGAACTAATTAATAGCCATACCTTTTTTATGTAAATCCCCCTGTGCATGCATGCTTTTGGGTTTGTATGATCAACAACAGCACACAGGTTTTAGATACACTGTCACTACCTGATATATGTTTTTACTATACAATTTACACCTTTAGTACCTAAAGAGGCTCGTTAATCTTGCAACATGGCTTGCAGAGTGAGACACGCATCATAAAAAGTATGCCGCAAAATAAACAGATTTAAATGAGAGGTGTTAATGTGAGCCTGCTGATCTGATACAGTATGTACATGATGATATATGGCGATAATTAGGAAAATATTAAATTACTTAGAAAGAACCGTTGATAACCGAAGTACATATGAAGAAACTAGATGCTAATGCAGCAAAATACTGTAAGACTCAATGCTGGATCAAGTGCTGTTCTACAGTTTGTGCTGAATAATGAGTGTTGAAGCAAGTTATTTAACTAAATTAGTGATTAATGTGCTCCTTACTGGGTACTATAGTAGCATGGGGTTAGCACAGTCACCTAGCACCTCCAGGTTCAAAGGTTTGATTCCTGCCTCAGGTGTGTGCATGACGTTGTGTTTCCTCCAGGTACTCTACTCCTACACAATTTCCTCTCACAGTCCAAAGACATGCAGATTAGGTGTGTGTGAGTGTGTGTGCCCTGCAATGGATTGGCACCCCATCTATGGTGTACCATGACTTGTGCCCCGAGTCCCCTGGGATAGACTTAAGGCCTCCCACTTAAGGCCTCCCTCTGTAGAGAGTACAGTAAGTGCTATAGAGCATGAGTGAGTGTGTGAGTGAGTGATCATTACTCTAGAACTGTTCACACAAGAATATATTTTAAACATAATTGATTCCTGTAAGGTTTATTTCAAAGCTTGCTTTTTAATTTAGATTTTTACTTTTAAGTGTTTAATATTACATTTCTTCTTTTTTTTCCCTTTTCCTCCTTTTTTTTTGCCTTTAACACAGATTTCCATATGCTGTTAAAAATCCTCATCACTTTTAATTGAAATAATTTGGCAAGCCTAGAGATATCTATCTGAATATGCAGCTCAGAAACTGCGTGTGTAACCCGACTCTGAACACCATAAACTTTCCCCACTTTTAGATTCCGCTGCTTTGATTTGAAAATAGAAAAAATTATTTTAATGACTTAGACATAACCTTGTGTATATAGAGTATACTGTATGTTTCCATATTTTATCAACTGAATTTCATGATATGTTTCATACTGTTAAAGCAGAACATGAATAAAATATGTGATTCCTGGCTGTATTGCTATAATCATCTTTTTCCGTTTGAATTATGCCTCAGATTTTGATACGCTGCCCTTTTTCCCCCTGCGTTCAGAGATTTATAAGTGATTGAGACAGCGTTCTCTGACTCATTAACTCGGCACGCTTTCAGCAATGCTAAATTTCCAAAGGATTAAGTGCATGGCTCTTTCTCTCATTTTTTAGGTCTTCGGCTCGAAAATCGGCTCAAGCAGGGAGCATAATGAAGCGAGCGATGTTTAATGGATCAGCTTGGTTTAATGTGTAAATCAAAAGGCTCGAGCAATTATACTGGAAACGCATAGGCCATTCGATAATCTGTTACATTCCATTGGTGTTGCTTCTTTCTTTCTTTGTTTATCTCTCTATTTGTTGGTTTGAATCCAACTAACATCCTCCACTGGACAGAGATTTGACTTTCAAAGCATCTGACTCTTGAATCAACTCTGACTCTTGATTCAGTCCATATGCTCTTTCTGGATGGGATTCATTTCCCTGGTACTCAATGTTTTTAATTGAGATAAATATTGAATAAAACACTCTGGGTCCTGATGTTATAGTAAAATAATCAATTACAAGGTGCCCATAAGAAAGTGTTTTATTTCTCTTATACCACAACAACTATCCAACAACGACAATTATTTATTTATTGAAGGTTGACACATCACAATTTTTATCCATTTTGATTCCGTTCATTCATTCTCTATACTGCTAACATCTGTACAATGTCATGAGAGGCCTGGAGCCTATCCTATAAGACTTTAGGCAGGAGATGGCGTACACCCTGGTGCTAATTCACATCACAGGGCACACACACTCACACACATACACTACACCAATTGGAACATCAATCTGCTTGTCTTTGGACTGTGGGAGGAACCCGGAGAAAACTAACTGAGCATGGGGAGAACATGCAAACAATACACAAATCAAACCCTTGACTCTGGAGGTACTAATCAATACATCACCATTCCGTATCAATTTTATTTACAGTTAATTCTATGGAACTTCGGTGAAACTACTCCTTGTTCTCGCTTATACTTAAGCAGCTATAAATAATCATTCCCTCACCGGCTTATATCTATTCCATCTTTCTGTTAACTAAAAAAAATTTAAATGACACAGACAAGAAACTATAAAGTGTAAACTGTTCTGTCCTGAAAATGTCATGAAGTAAGTTTTACTTCTTCATAAAATATGTACCAAAAAATTCCAGCCACCTGTTTACTCTCTCTCTCTCTCTCTGTGTAATAAACAAAGTGATTATGGTCCAGTATTGGAACAGTTCATTTCCCCTGACAGTGCTACTCTACTGGTTCCTGAGTGAGATTATATAACACACCTATTAAAGGCCATTTTATAGCTAAACATTAATCGTTAAATCTTCAGCTGGCCCCTGATCCTTGGTTCATGATCTCATCCGTGGGTTCACGCTGCGTGTGATTGATGCAGCAGGAGTCGAGCCAAAAGCCTGCAATTAAAGTGAACTCGAGTGCTATTCTTATTTCCCCTTTGTTATGAATTGCATATTTCCTTTTCAACATCCTGCAATTATTTTGATGAACTTGCTCTTAAAACCAAGAGAAATGTACTGCATGATGTGATGTGGAATTGCTCTTCTCGCATTATTGGAAATACATTGTACCAGAAAGGGCTCATACTTGTATGAATGGGTGCCAAAAGTTTTCTCGATCAGTGTCAGGGTCACTCAGTACAGATGAGACATGTTAGTGTAACCTTCTTTAAGCTGAAATTGTCCTCAATATGAATACTTCATAAAAACGGCTATATATAAAGATCTCATTATTTAAATATTCATAAATATCTCGTACGTTACCCACAATGCTGTTTAACTACAGTACCTGCTAATTTACATTTTAGGCATTTGGCAGTGCCCTTATCCAGAGCAACTTAGATTTTTTTAGGGTTGAGGGTTAAGGGCATCAACTTAGTGGGCATGGGATTTGAACCTGGGACCTTCCAAACTGTATGAAACTAGCACTGTTGTCAAACTCCC
This sequence comes from Clariallabes teugelsi, assembly GCA_030014215.1. Classification (NCBI taxonomy): domain Eukaryota; kingdom Metazoa; phylum Chordata; class Actinopteri; order Siluriformes; family Clariidae; genus Clariallabes; species Clariallabes teugelsi. The sequence continues at coordinate 1,752,985 of JAQMYG010000023.1, read as the reverse complement.
GTCACTGCAGAGAACTGTGTGTTTATTACTAGACCACTAGGGGACATGATGATGATGATGATGATGATGAAGATGAAGAGATGCATGACATAAGCTACACATGCTGTGTGTGGGAAGCTGTTGTGTCCTAACTTTGTTAGGAACGTGGACCAAGGAGGTGCTTGTGTGAATGGATGATAATTGGTATAAAGCCTCCAAATAAAGGTTACAATTTTGTTGTTTTTAGGTTGTCATTGCAGACTTTTAAAAGCAAAGTTGTCCTGATGGTGAACATCATCACGGAATCATTACAACTACAGTCTATTGCAACACAATAAAATAAGAAAATTAAATATATAATAGTTATATAATAGAAATATAAAGTTATATTTGTTAAAAAAAGAAATCAAACAACGTGAATTTAGAGAGTTCACACGTTATTATAAGTGCCTTTGATTAAATACAAAAAGAGAAATATGAGTTGTGTGTAATAGTAGTAGGATTAATATGGTAATAAATTGTGTCAGAATATACATTTATAAAATGAATCTAGTGGGATCTTTTTATGACTGGAAGCAGCTTAAAATATTGTTAAAATATTTTATATATATATACAATTAGAAAAGAAATATAACGTGTTTATTATAGATCTTAAATATGAATGTATTTGCTAGTGATTGTTCATCAACATTGATAGTTTTTACTTTTATAAAGTTAGAAGGAAAATAGTTTAAGGGAATAAAAAGATCTAGAAATAAAACAGGGCTGGGGAGTTTTGAGGATTTTATTGGGTTGTAAAATATGTAGAATGAATAAATCTAAATGCCTTAGTGACTTAAGTGCTCAAAAGATGTTCAAAGAATGATTAGAGTTATTGTAATAACAGAAATAGGGCAGCGAGTATGACCACTCTGACCAGACGTCATAGAATATCAATCACAGGCCAGAAACGTCTCGGTTACAAAGTGCGATCATCTCCACTTATCACCCGAGGAATGAAAACTCTGTGGTGAGATGTCCAGCGTGCATATTCAAATATACATTTACTGCCTGATGCAACGTGCTGCAAGATGACACAATGAGAAATCCTCCTTCGGTTAAACGGGGGGGTGGGGGTGGGGGGGGGGATGCAGTTAGGGGTCCACAGCAATTAGTGGCTAATCTTAGCAATTACCATTATCATCATCGTTGGAAGGAAAGTGTTTGTAAGAAACCAAGTGCACATAAACTGATATTACACTCAGTTCCTTATTAAAATCAAAAGGGAGCATGTTATATCATATAACGATAAATGAGGGCTAAGACGTCTCTCAGAGCTTTCCAAACATCAAATATCAGACGCCTTAATTTTTTTATTCCCAGTTGTTATATTTTTTTCTCTTTTCTTAAAATGGTCCCGTCACGCTCAAGATCCGTGTGACAAACCCAGCATCGGTCCCATTACGCCGAGAAAACGCCACGCTGAAATTCGTCTTCCTGTACAGTCCCGGACAACCCTGACGCCACGTTGTAAAAATATATATATATTTCTGGATCGAGGTCGAGGCTGTGATCTTCTCATCATGAGTGCTTTTTCAAAACAAAACAAAACATCAGTATGAAAAAAAGCTCATTTTAATAATTCAAGAGTAGCCTCTTAACAAAAGCTGGAGGTCAGGGGTCTCCTGTTCGTTTCCCGAGCGCTGGCGGAAAATCAGCGTGTTCTCAGGTATGCAAATTGGTAAGAAATCACACTGGTGTGTGGAGAGTTATGAAAGGTTACAGCAGCGCTGAGCGTTTCGTCTTAAGCCATTAAAATAAAATATGTTGAAAAGGAAATTATTTGGTGTTTTTACTGCTTCATAAAAATGACAGAGGAGCACTCATTATGCATTAAATAAGGAATAAATCACTCTGTGTGGTTCTGTTATAGAGAAATAATCAACAAGAGGGTGCTGCGATGAAACAGAGTTACTGTTACCGGCTATAACAACATGCCCTCTTGTGCTTTATTCCTCTTATACTACAGCGGCATATGAAAGCTTTCCATGAGATGCTTATTTAACACATGTGAAAGGAGTTTGTAACAGTCCAATTTTAAACAAGTCAAGTGACATCATATAAGAAAATGCCCCTCCCCCGGCTTGTTGCTCTGCTCTGGTAGGTGTGGCTCAGCAGAAGCTCATTTACACAGACACTGAAACAGCATGTTCAGAGAAGCTGTAAATTAAATAGAGTTCCTGTATAGGTAGGAAAAATCATTATCAGAGGGGTATTTCAGCTGGACCTGAGACCTTTGTGAACTTGTTAAAAATATATAATATAGTACCTTTAAGTTTTCTAACATCTTCAGGATGGAAGAGTTTACACTTTGTGAGTTTCCTGGGAACAAGAACAACATAATGGGATTTTTTTAAATATATAATTGAGAAAGGAAAAAAGTTACTGGGACATACGTGAGAAAATGGACTCATATTTCACGATATTCTGCAACGTGGTTGGGATAAAACATTTGACATCTTCATTTAATACTGTATAAGGGGTGTTCAAGTCAAGGCGGGACTTTTGATTGTACAGAAGAATAACAGAACACAGTTCTGAGAGTAAAAACTCCCTTTATTTCTCTATATAATCCCCTGCTACACTAATGCACTTATCCCAGTGTTTCACTAGTGCTCGGATACTATCAAGGTAACATCAAGGAGCCATGATCCTGCTGTCTGATTTACGTCTGCAAACCTGACCTCCCAGGATCTCCTTTCATGGCCCAGACATGTCACGGGAAAGACCGCAGTGTGCACCTCGGCCGGTATCGTCATTCACAGACGTTTGGCTTTCTTTAAAATGTACTGCGGCCTTGAGTCTCATCTCCGCACGGTGCTTGAGGTTTTCTGTAAATGTCAATCACTTTTATGCCTTTATTCATGAGAAATTTTATCAAAATCCTCGTAATAAATAGCACGTTGTTACCGTTGAGAAATCGCTGTGGTATAAGATGGATTTAAACACTAAACTCAGTCATGCTGTAATAAAATACAAAAATTTACCAGCTCTGGAGAGGTAACAGTAATGCCGTTTCATGTTGATCGGTTGAGCCAGTGGAAATTTTGTGATGAACTCTATATGAACGGAAAAGCATGAAAGCATTATCATTAGCATGAAACATGAATTAACTGAAAACTGAGACTGGATAAGTATCAACCGCTCATATTTGACTCTTCACTCAGTAGATCTTAAAGTTCTAGTAAATTCTTTCCACTTGTCAGCCGTCTTGGAAACCGAAAGTTGGAAAGTTGTTTGTTGTTATATGAGAACAAGCATGAGGAGAAATAACCAACAAAGCAATTTTACTTAAAGGGCGGGGCTTATGTAAACCACCTACCATGTTGATAGTCTGCACTATTAGTCTTGGCCTCTCTACACTAATGATGCTCTAGATGTGAATATATATTGTTAATTTCTCCGTCTTTATGCATGTAGCGTTCCCTCTGGTTTACAGCGCTCTTAACGGGACGCCATTTGGATTTACGATTTAAGAATCATCTGCAAAATAGAAGACCCGAGAATGACAGCGTGCAATATTTCGGCATGAATGGGAATTGATGCGATGCCACCCTGTGCAATCGAGTACCAAATTCCTTTCCCATATTTTTCGCTAATTCGTTTTTTTTTCCGCCATTTTTTTTTTTTTTTGCAAAAGCCTGAGCTCCATGCAGAGCAAAAATCAATTTGCCATCTCGGATTGTCATATTCCCCCTCACCTACCCGCCCGCCTGCAATTATTGTCTCCCAGGCACTTCTTGCTGAGAAAGGCTCCCCTGAGTGGCAATCCATTTTTTATAAGCAGACAAAACCCCTCCTTTCATAGACACACACACACACACACTCATGTGGAGTAGAAGATTAGAGTCAGCTCCTGGTGACCCTGGCTTATCAAACACCGAACCAGCTGTCGTCTCCTCCTACGAAGAAGGGACAATGGACGGAGGCGTGTGAGGACGAGTGAGAAGATGAAGGTCCAGAAGTACAGAACATGTTCACCTTTTATTTTGCAAACGCGCGCAGGTCATGTCATGGGTTATCGTGGGATTACCACACATGCACCCTCTCCATAAGTTGTACATCATCGAAATGACGCACTGGTTTGGTCTGATGTTTTTATTCAATTATTTACAATAAAAAATAATCACAGCAGGGCCTCGACTGCCAAACAAGTAAATAAATCACAGCCGTAATCGAATTGCGGCATACCTCGCATTAACTCTCGCGCCGCCGTGTAATCCCAAGAGGTTCTGAACAAATGAGAGCTAGATTTCATCAGTGTAGAGTTCATCTCTCTGAGGATACGCACGGTGCATTCTCATTTTGTTTCTGATTGACTTCTGATAAAGACAACATGACGGAGTTGGAAGCCACGATGATGTATATCTTCAGGGTGTCATCTTTTTAACTGAAAACTTACTCTGTGAGAAGTAACTGTAATTAAACTTTATCTTTTATATCTAAATAAAGTCTAATGTGTTTTAAATGAATACAAATATGATATGTAAGTATGATAATTTTACGCTTTCTTTTTTATCTTCAAAAACTGAAACTTGAAATCTATCTGAGTTTGAGGTTTAACACAGTTTGATTCTAAAGCAAGACAGGGTTGCCATGTTTCTGCAAATTTAAAAGCTGCTCAAAAAGAACTGGTTTTAGCCCAAAAAGTTTAAATTATATCAAAGAAACACACTTTTTAATTTACAAGGGTGTTCAAATCAAACCAGGATGTCATGGGACTTTTTGATGATTGAAGGCGTAAAAGCTATTGACATGTACAGAAGACTTCAAATACAGTACGGTGATGAGACTCTTAGCTGCAGTAAAACATTTGAACGTTTTAAAGAAGGCTGTACGTTCGTGAAAGACGATCACGGCTGAGGTGGGGGGAACGATCGGGGCTTGTATTGTCACCTTGTCCAGGGTGTACCCCGTCTCGTGCCCCAAGTCTCCTGGGATAGACTCCATGTCCCTGTGACCCTGAAACAAGGTAAAGCCATATAGATGATGAGTCAGTGAGGTATTTTAATGGAATGTGTAAAGTAATTCACATAAAAAACAAAACAAAAAGAAGAAGCAAAAAATTAAAAAAGCAAAAAAAAAAGAAGCAAAAATGTAGTTCCATGAGGTTTCTTTGATGTTTCTTGTAAATGGCTAGTTTTACACTAACACTACTGTATGTTAATGCATAATTATTCTGCTTTTAACAAAAATGTCAGTCAGTTCAATTAGCCTCACAGCTCGAGCGCTAAACTAAAACACAGAGCAGAAGGTGTCTTGTCTAATTGATTGTGTTCAGGATGATATGAGATCATTTCTATCTATTTATAAGTTGAAGTTTTCAACAAGGATCAGACCAGCATGAATCCGATGCTGCACAGAAATCTACAGATCACCTCAGTGCTGCTTTTAACTTTCAGGAAGTTTACATTAGCTTCACTGTTTCTGCACCTTGTCTGTATGTCAATCTTGTTTTTGGATTTTTTTTTGTAACTATTGTGAAGAACTTCTACAAACCAGCATGAACAAAACCTCACAACCTTCTCTTCACATTCCTGCATTTTATTTTTGGTTCTTCTGAAGTTTTCAAAGCTTCACGCCTCCTGCAGTTTGCATGATCAGACTGAAAACACCACGCTTGCATTACGAGGATGAAAAGTTATGTCAGATGTGTTTGCATGTACTCGTGGAGACATATTTATATCGAGAAGTGATCTTTGTCAGCATCTTCATTTAGAGCGACCGCTGTGCGTCTCAGATGCTCAAGAAGCTCACGCGGTATTTTTCTCGTTCGGGTCTCAGATTCATGGATTCGTCCGGCTCTTTTGATCAGATGAAGCGAGAGAAGGGCATCTTGGAGTTCGCTCCGGAGCCGACGTGGGGAATCCCGCTGGTATCTGATAGCATGTGTGCTTATCGTATCGCTGCACTTTCCTATAGTCCCCCCCCGGATCGCCTGAACCTTTTCTACCTTTCATTTGAGCAATTGAATTTTATTAGAGGCTGTTATTATTAAAGGTACGTGTTTAAGCAGGAGGGGGAAAAAAAAGTAGGACATTAAATTCATTGTCTGAGAAAAAAGCACGGCGTGATTAAAAGACAGAAGAGAGCAGGAAGAATCCTCATTGTGTCACCGCTTGGACATAATTACTAATCAAAATTCAGGCTTCTGTCATTTTTTTCCCTTTATCCTCCTCACCCCCTACGCACTTCCTCCCGCCTCATTCAGATATGTCAATCTCTCAGGTTCCCCAGCGACGTTCCCTCCGACGCCTTACAAAGATGTTTAACTCTGGACGTCCACGCCGCATTAGCATAGAGCCTGTCAGCGGAAACAGAAGAGCCGGGCCAAGTTCTGCAGTTAGTACTGGAACACCTGCGTGTTCATTAGTGTTTTATCACAGAAGCTCTAACAGTAGTGCAGCTGCAAAACACAAGTTTATCATACATATCATACATTATCACACACACAAACACAGACACACTATATATATATATATATATAGCTGTAAATTTTTTTAAACAACTTTTAGAAAAGGCAAATATATAATTTTTCGACATTATCTCCACATAATCATAATGGAGTGAGATCAGGACTATACGGAGGACACTTTAACACCTTGACAGTGTGTGCAGAAGTGTGCGGACGTGCATCGACATGCTAAATCATGACCCTCTTCAGCTCTTCAATAAACGTCTCGCTGTAACGAGCTCTGTTGAATGTTTAACCTTTTTCTTGTACTGTTCCAATACTTCTGGCCCTTGAGAATCCCAGAAAAAAACTGTAAGGGATGTTTCTGTTCCAGACTCTGCCGTTTACTTTCAGACTCGTAATGATGAATTTTTGTCTCGTCACCAGTACTGATTCTCTTTAAGAAACTTTCACCTTCCTTACATCCTTATCGCTCCACATTTTATTTGTATCTTCTTTAATGCAAATCATTTTTGCTCGCACTGCAGTGAAACAAAACCAACAAAAACAAAAACAAATCTGATTTTAAAAAGTGTTGATGTCCTTACTTAATGTGTGTGGAAGGAGTCTCCAGTATCAAGGCTTTTTTAAACAGTCAGAGGTAAAGCTCTACGTAGTTTACAGCCCTTACAGTGCAAGTTATACAATAATATGTTTCCTGAACATTAGATTGTAATTGTTGCAAATTTCTGCGGTATAAGAGGAATAAAACCCTTGACATATGCTCTTTTAGGAAAACGAAAAACCTTGCTCTGTCTCTGATTTGCAAAATATGAGATGGATCTGTTAAAAGTTTTTTTAATTTCGTACAGAATCCTCCGTTGTTGTGATGTAACTTTCGGTTTCGATCACACCACCATCATGCTTCTACTATAATGTCTTGGAGGGGTTGTGATTTCAGTGAGATGATATTATCATCGCCGGTGTGTCGTGTGCAGAACGAGCGAAGCTCCAAGGTAATGCAGCCAGGCAGAAAATGGACACCGTGGACCAAGAACGGGCACGTAAATTTTTTATGTCCATATCTATCCAGTATCGTGTCTCCGTCTCTCTCTCTCTCTCTCTTTCTGTCTCTCTGTGCAATCTCAGCTGTCCAATTTCTGTTCATCAGGTTTTGATGGATTCCGACTTGCTCTTGAGAAGAAGACCACATTGTGTGTGTGTGTGTGTGTGTGTGTGTGTGGTCAGTTAAGTGCAGAGTTTTGACAGGTTCTATCTGCAATTAACATCAATTGGTGCCGCAAAGCAGATGCAGCGAGAGATGGATAAATAATACACTTCTGTAGAGATGGAGTTTCTCGGTTATCGAGATCAGCTTCCTCGTTCTATCTGACTTTCTCTCTTTTTTTCTTTCTGTGTCTCTATTAATATTTGAAAAGGCCCTGAGTGGATTTTACACTGAATAGGAGTTACTCCAGTATTAGTAATTCAATATATATATTGAAAGAGAGAGAGAGAGAGAGAGAGAGAGAGAGAGAGAGAGATGCATGCATATTGCAAATGTCTTTGTGTTTATTGAGTGTATCCGTACACACAAGTACTTCTTTGGAGTATTTCTACCCATGCACTCCGTCACCGCTCTACAACTTTTAGATTGTGTCCCCCCTCCTTGAACCTGAGAGAGAGAGAGAGATTTCCCTGTGACTCACGGCTCTATCCCTGACTGCAAACATCAAGCTGAGACTTTAATCAAAAGCCATTTCAGTAAACAGAACACTGGCTCGGCCCTGAGCACAACAGACAGGAAGCAAGTACTTGAGGGGAGGGGGGGAAAAAAACACAAAACAGCACACACACACACACACACACACACACACACACACACACACACACACACACGGTGTGTTCTGATCTTTTTTTTATATCAGTTGTCAAATGAGTTTCTCAAATAAAGCACCGTGTGATAGATTGTCACATTTAGTTTAACATACGGCGTACAATACCGAGGTGCAAATACATAAGCGATAACACATTCACTAATTTGTGAAGCAATTATACTTTAATTTTTTACCCTGCAGCACACTCCCTGGATGTAATTTATAGGAACACACAATGAAGCATACCTGTTCAAATGAGAAAAAGTTAAAATGCAGAGATATTAGACAAGAGTTTAATCATGCAAGACACATTACTAGTTTAGACAGGACTGGATAAAGCAAGTATGGTAAATTAGATTTATTTAGACTTGTATGAATAGGATAGACGAAAATAAAATCAACATTGAAATAAAGAAAAATGTTAAAATAACTGAAATTGGAACTGTCCAACACATTATTAAACCCTCAAGCGCATGAAGCAATGCTGCCATCACGCATAGTGTCCACTGCACGAGCCTCTGGAGACAGTGTTATATGTGGAAATAAAATGAAGTCAGCTGACGACCCGAATGTACTGAATCACCAGGTTATCACATCTATGGAGGTTTTCTTCCCTGATAGAGCAGAGTGTGAAAGAGCGGTTCAAATAATAATTTCACTAATTTTCACGCATGAATTGGCCTCGATATTGCTCAATGTATTCAAAGCTAAGACTGTGAGAAGTTCTTTTTCTTTTTTTTTTTGTCTAGGTACTGTGCAAGATGACAAGACAATATGATATTGGTAAAGCAAGACTAGACAATAAAATTACAAAAAAAAAAAAAAAAAAAAAGATCAGGCTACAAAAGAAAGCAAATGGACAACAACAAAAAAAGAAGACAAAATGACAAAATGAGTGGAATCAAGTCTAAACAAAAGGACTAATAATAATGACAAAACCAAAGTAGAAAAGACCAGTCTCCACAAGATGCAAAGATTAGATAAAGCAAGTACAGTGAAACCTTGGATTACGAGTAACGCGGTTTACGAGCGAACAGCAAGATGAGCAAAGATTTTAAAATAAACTTCGACTTGGAAAATGAACAAGTCTTGGTTTACTTCTTGGTGCTTCTTGTTTTGATGCCGTCACGTGATCACAACGGAGCCAACGTTTTTTCTCTCTCTTGCGCTGCGGAATTGTGGGTAATCGTCTCACCTGCTGGGTCTTAGTGCGCATCTCTTACTGGTATAATCAACATCCGTGCTCGCGTGTACTGTTTACTATAACACTGTGACCACATGTGTGTGCGTGTAAAACATATTTTATTTTGTGTCTGTATGCGTGTGTGTACAGTGCGCGTGATAAATAAAGCAAAAGTAAGTCTCATTAGAGAGGTTAAAGATCCATTTTCTCTCTCTGCTCAAGGCTCAGCCTGCTCTGTGTCTGTGTGCGCGCGCATCATTGGACACCGTGCCACACACACACACACACATGCACTCAGACCCCTCCTACTTTCGCCTTCACAGACACACGCAGACAGACACACACACACACACACACACACACTCTTTCTCTCTGCTCTACACAGAAACACTGCTCTGTCGCGATTCTTTTCAAAGGTAAAGTGCAGATTAATTGATTGCGTTAGTGTTGGAATACAAGACCACTTCCATTGTTCCATTGTTCAATTATGCTCATAATCCAAGGTTTCACTGTATAGCCAAGATGAGATTTGACTAGACAAGACTAAAATGGAAAAATGCAAGACATGAACAAGACAAGAGAAAATGAAATTAAATAACATTAAAGGTTAAACGATGACAAGACTAAAAAACTACAAAAGACCATGGACCGGTTTCTCGAAAGCTTCTTATCACTAAGTAGTTCTTAAGTTGTACCTTAACCTCTCTCTTAACATTATGGCGCATTCCTCGAAACGTTCTTACACTAAGTATCTCTTAGCTAAGTCACATGTTCGTAAGGTTGGTCTGGACCAACCTTAACTCACTCTTAGCGTAGTTTCAGCACGAGACGCTAGTCGCCGCCACTGAGCAGCAGTCTTTATAAATCAGCGGTGTATGGAAGCACATTATGGCACATTATCAAAGTCGTATTAATGTTGGAATATACTGTAATCGTTTTTAAGAATTTAATTAAATTTTATATCAGTACTAATAGAGTGACCATTAATTAGCCTATTTCATAATGTGACTAATGCCTTAAAATTGGCCATCACTTTTAATATTAAACAGGTGGCAAACAATTTGGGAACGATACAGCATGTTGTTGTGCTAAACTGAAGACGGCGCTGTCATGTACATTTTTTCTTTAGGCAAAACTTCAGCCCTTTTCATATTTTGCCTGAGGTGGATATTTAAAAAAAAAAAGTTTCGCCTTCCAAGTCCACAGATTATGGAGCTTACATTTATATTTAGGCATTTGGCATACGCTCTGATCCAGAGCGACTTACATTTTTATCTCATTACACATCTGAGCAGTTGAGGGTTAAGGGCCTTGCTCAAAGGCCCAACAGTGGCAACTTGGTGGTTGTGGGGTTTGAACCTGGGATCTTCCGAACCGTAGTCAAATGCCTGAGCCACCCCTGGCCCTGTGACCTACTAGCTGTGACCTAGTCGCTTCTTGACCTACTCAGACCTGCGCATACCAGGCCAACGCATTGTACTTACTCTCCACATCCCGATGTCCAGCTGCATGCTGCTTTTTGTTTAAAATATGTTTCATTGATCATTAGCCATCATTCATGACTGGATGGACCTTTCTTTTGACACATTTTAATTTATGATGAAATTTGATTTAAATGAGAAAATAAACTTGGGAGTTTCAAACACCGCATGATTCACTGCGCGTTTTTGCACTGTAATTATGTTTCCATCTTTCCGTGTGAAAAATTAAACATCTTTAATTCATTGTTTTCATGTTTAATTCAAAACATGTTTCATTTTTTTTAATGGTCCTTGCGGAAGCTTCCAGACCATTCCATAGCAACATAAGAAGACTCCTAAGGGACTGTTCGGGAAACACACTTCAAAAGTAATCAACTTACGTAAGATATATCTTAAGAGTCTTCTTAATGGTCTAAGTGAGTACGTCATCGGAAAACCGAGCCCAGAGCATTTCCATCCCTGGTAGCACAACTGAAGCAAACGATCAACTATGGGTGGCAAGGCAGTGCCAAAAGATTTCCAGGATAAAGTTGCACTGAGTAATTACAGCTAGATAAAACTTGAATTCAGGGTGCAAAGCAGCAACTGTTACGCGTGCTGACTGTGGGCTTCAGATGAGGCATAATGGCAGAAGTGAATTGCTAGGAAGTCTTTTAATAAGGAAAACAGAACATAAACACACTCACACAATGGAACCAGGAGAAACCCAAAGAGCAGGGATTCATTAAACAAACCAAGCAAGAACTAAGGTAACGGGCATGACACAGGAAACACGGGTTATACACCACAGCCATTTAACTAAACAGGACAAAACAGAACAGCAAGCTAACAAAACAATTTAACCAAACAGAACAGTACTTTAACCAAATAAAGACAGACCAGGAACTGAACAGAAAAAGAACTAAACTGACCAGGAGCTACGGAACTCAACGTGACACGGACATTTTAGTTTAACACAACCTCTTACTTTACTAAACAGATGCAAGACCGGGATT
>JAQMYG010000023.1:1597043-1608805 GCA_030014215.1 Clariallabes teugelsi | reverse complement strand
CGAGAAAAAAATGCGCAAGGGTGGAGTTTTTCTGGGTTGCCTTGGCGTTGTGACAGCACCGCTCCTATCCCTACCTCTGACGCATCGACCTCTACCAAAAAGGGCTTCTCGGGATCGGGAAGTTTTAAAATAGGGGCCGTGGTGAAAGCTGTTTTGAGTCTCCGAAACGCTGTTTTCGCTTCCGCTCACCTGGTTTCCTCCAGGGACAATGGATAAATATGCGAGCAAGGTGGTGTTTTCCCCGGCAGGAGCTCTATCGTGCAGTCCCGCGGACGACGAGGGGGAAGTCGTGCTGCTGCCCTAACGCTAAACATATCTTTAAATTCCGCATACTCTGATGGCACCGTGACTGATACTTGGGCACTCGGGATTTCAATGTTAGTGGTTTGGACCGTCAATGCCAACGGTTTACATGATTTAGCGCACCTAGGGGCCCAGGATATGATGCGTGAGTTAGCCCTATCAAAATAGGATTGTGGAAACTAAGCCAGTGAATGGACAGGAAGCTACGGGTTCGGCTGGTTTAAATAGTGACACGCAGGGGGGAGACACAGATGGAACTAATTTAGTGTTACCGTGAGACATATACTGACGTAGACACACTAGGGGGAGACAAAGCGGCGGCTCAGTAATCCGGAGAACCAGATCTTATTCACTGGGACCATGGCGGTACAGGTGTGACAATCTCTTAATCCATAATTATTCAATGTCTCATACTGATGGACTTGATTTTAGGATTTTGAAGAAAAAAAAACTTACAATTAGAAAACTAATTATATACTGTATCTCATTGTGTTTATTCAGTATAAAGTGAAGTTAGAAAAGGATTATGAGTCTGCATTGGTGTTAATACAAATAAATTAAATGAAGGATTACAGAGGAGTTACTGTTTCCACCCAGAGAACATTATTTTTCTATACTAGCACATCTGCTAGCATTTTATTCATCTTACATTATAACAATTTACCAGCAGACACTCTGTTATAAGATTTACTTTCTGATAAAAGTAACTAGTTCGAGTACTTTTCCATTGCAGAAAATAAAAACTCCTTTGTGATTCCTCATGCATGTTGTTTTAGTCAAGACCTTTATAATTATTCTACCATCATCACTCAGTGACGTTTGGCCCATAATCTGTTAACTACTAATACCCCTATCTCACCTACTATATGTGGTTTCGTGCAGTGGCCGTAACGGTTCATCATGATTGACCGCGAGTTTTGGTGCTGTGATTAGGTTTGCATCTTTCCGCGCGTTGGTCCTCATGGAAACTCGCAGACCTTGCAGAACTTTGCTGAATGTCGTGCCGTCACTCAAAACCGTGAGTCAAACCGCATAGGTGAGATAGGGGTATAACAGCAGGAATAACAGAGGGGGATGGGTTATTGGGGACGAGGCTTGTAGTTTTATAGAAACTATTTCAGATGAGAAAAACGTGCCAAATAAACTAAGGCCATTGATGATGCATTTTTCTAAATTGTTATATTCTATGATTTTAATCTAAACAAGTTCTTTCTGGACCTTCTTTGATAAGTAAAGCTTTTGTGGTATCGTTCCAATTAAGATTTTAAGTGTTTCATGATAGAAATAATTCAAGTAACCATTGAAGTACACTTGACTGCAGGTGTTTCCTGAAGAAGTAAATTGGTTGGATGTTGATGTTGAGGTTTTCACAGGTGTTGAAGGCTTCCTCATGTGCTACTGTAAAGTGGTTTTCCTGGATTTTATTCCATAGGGAAACCACCTGATATAGGGTTCTACCAGAGAAACAAGTTATAAAACTTTTAACAAGAAGAAGAAAAAGAAGAAGAAGATGGTTTTGACTTAAAAACCTAATACTGTAGCAAACAGGGTTAATATGGATAAGACATATTTGAAGCTGCACTATGTCACTAAAAGTATGTTCATCCCTAACCCTTTAAAGACAAGCACTGGTGGTAGAACAGGTTGTACTGAAAAGCTCAGTGACATTCTATGTGGCACCCCTATAGGAAGTCACCTTTACCAGAAAATCAGGTCAAGAAATTTCTGCCCTGCTATATCTTCCCTAGTCAACTGTAAGTGCTATTATTGTAAAAGGGAAGATTCTAAAAGCAAAAGCAGCTCATCCATGAAGGAACAAAACAAGCGCTGAAGCACATCACATATAAATATTGCCTATCCTCCGTTGCATCTCTAACTAAACTGCCTCTGGAAGCAAGATCAGGACATGAACTGTGCGGAGCAGCTACACACAAGCCTGGGATCACTATGCATAATGTCGAGCGGTATAAAGTGCATTCACAGCTCTTTATCTGTGCAAATTTGACTGCAATGTTCACCTAAAATGTAATCCATCACTGGATGTAAAACAGTTTACTCATATTTCTCCTGATGCCAAAAGCTGGTGATATAATCTCCATTCAAACATAATTTACATTTGAACCACAATCCTGCACCGTACCAATTCCAGGTTCAATGTGAACGTGTTAAGAAAAATATGTTCCTAATGAGTTCCATACCCGCTACTGATAGACAAACCAAGCTCAAAGATTCAAGGCAGGTTTTGTGGCCAATGAGCCAGATCAGGCCCGCTATTCATATTCACCTGAGCTCATCGATACGTCATTGACTTTAGAGAAGAGCTTATAAATCCAAGGTCTTACAGACAAAAGGCAGAGAAAAAAGAATCCGCAATAAGATTTTTCTCCACTTTCTCTTTCTGTCTGCACTGCAGGTGACAATAATTAATCACGCTACCATTAAGTGAATAGGGTGCAGGGGTAATAGATCAATTGACAACTAGATGATAAGAATGGATGAGGCAGATCACCTTGGGCACGGCTGCGAGGATGGATGAAGGCCGGAGGAGCCGTGATCACTCCGCTCACTTTGTGGGGGAAAAAAGGTAAGAAAAAAAATCGAAAGTCTAAAAGTAGAATTGAAAGTTGAAGGACTTCTAAATTTACAGAAGTATGAAGTACTTACTGTATACTGCATTCATTTCATGATTTGATTATTTTTTACCTGGTACTTTCATCTTTGGGTCCATCAATTTATAATATGATTGTGTCATGATAGCTGGATTGGTACTAGCCCGTCATATGATTAAAGGGTTGACCTAAAGCAACACTCCATTTGAAGAAAATAAACCTTAGTGCTAGTATATCTCAATTAATAAGATCATGAATACTTTCATTATACACTGATCAGCTACAACTACAACAACATGTCCAGGTGAATTGAATAACATTGATTATCAATTATATACCCAATCGTCATCTATGCATGTGGGGACCAAAGGCCAGTCTGGTCAGATTCCCTAGAAAGAGGTAATTCTCACCCCAACAGTAAGGTATCAAAACACCCAGGGCACCACAGCCTGCCACATATGGAGCTTAGTAGCCTCAAAATCCAAGGTTGATTCAGGCCGGACAAACAAGTCTGATCCATGGATGCTCCATCCCACAACCCACAGAACTCAAAGGATTCTCTGACAACATCCTGGTGCCAGATAACACAGTGCACCCCCAGAGGTTATGTGGAGTCTTGCACCAAAGGGCCAGAGCTGTCCCAGTGGCACAAGAGGAACCTCCACTACTGGGCAAAGTGTTTTGTGTTTTAATGTTATGGCTGATCATTGCTACCCTGGCGATGAGCCATATTGTGTTATAGAAAACAATCAACTCCACAGCGCTAAGAAAGCTTGTCCACCAGTATGTCAATAGTTATACATTCATAACAAGAGGAATAGTTAAAAACCACCCACGCAAAAACAGAAAGAAACAGCAGAACCATCCTGACTGTGAAAATATCAACACGACGATGCTGACATTCGTGCCGCCCTCCATTCCGATCCTCATTCACATCAGATAAAGGAAATGTTTTACAAACTCTTTTCCCATTTGCTTGCTTTAGTCTGTTATTTTTATTCTCCTTATCAAGTCACTCACTAGTCACGAGAGGGACCGAACGCCTGCCGAGAATGCTTAGGGACCGGCAAAGCTACACATTACTGTCTGCCGGATTTGAGCAGTAAATTGCATATCCGAGTCTCCAAACACTGTCAGCTGAAACACAGATAAATAAGACAACACGTTTCAGTGATTTCTTTGAATCAGCGGCCTTCTGGCAAAAAAGTGGCTTTTTTTGTCTTAAATTAAACCCACTTTTGCACATTTGCCTGAAACGCTAAAACCTAATTAGCTCGCTGTATTGGATTTGACAAGGCAGTACAGCATTTGAATCGTGGGTAAGTATGTAAAAATTTTCTTGTTCTTTCTTGAGAGCTGGAAAAAAAAAATCAGTATCATTAATTTGGCTGTAATATAATAAAGAATAATCCAATGGCTTTGGATCTATTGTAAGTCAGTATGAGCTGAATAAATGGTGAAGAGAAAGGACGTACAGGTATAATTACCTGAATCTGTAGAAAGTATGTAGCATGTCGTTAAATATCAGAGAGGCCGAGTGTGTGCAGGATGAGGCTGGGAGTGAGCAACTGGGCTTTGTAATGAGACCAGATCTCACGTCTATTATTTGATTGAGTGTCTATGATGATATCACACATGAGCAGAGCCAGGGAATTTAAATTCGTAGCAAAATAAGATAAAGTAAAATGATTTCAACATAAGGAGCATTCAGGAACGTTTTTAACCAGTAGATGTAGATGACACACACACACACGCAAAAAGGAAATAGGAGGCAGAGCGCCATCACTTTCCAAAAGTGGTTTCATCGTAAATAATAATAATGATGATGATGATGATGATGAAATAACTATTTTGTATTTTCTGTCATGTTTAGATGTTCAGGTGCGTCTCTAGTGTGTGTGTGAAACAAGCAAACAAACAAAAAAGACACACCCTGTAAGAAGAGCCCCACCCCTTGCGTAATGTTCTCTGGATGGGCGTGGCTCAGCGGTAGTTAATTTACATAAACACTGATATCATATGCTAGATATCATAGATCAGACTATAGATAACTTTTAGTAGATCAGACCATGGTTATCAGACAATATAATATCAGACAATAAATATCTTATATAAAATAGATCAGCCCACAGATATCGTGGAATATATACAGTAGAGGATATCATCGATGATGCATAAATCTAAAAAAGATAATTTATTTGGTGGTAGTAGCTGTCATTGGAAACAAACGAACATATTTACTTTTTAATCCCAGATCCCATCTAAAGGTAACCTAATTTATGATAGATTTGTAGTCATAATTAGGAGATTAAACCCCTGTATTTCTTAGCTCCAAAACTAGTACTGTATCACTTGTCCCAAACATTTCTGTCTAAACTTTTGCATGTTGGTCTACAACCCAAGATATCACATCTTTTTGACTTTCTAAACTTTATAATCATTAAAAAAGTGTAGGCTGCACAGTTAATCCAGTAACACCACTGTTACTAGATTAGCCACTGTTACTGGCTATTTAAAAGCACTAGACTATTTATGCATGTGGATTTTTTTTTTTGTATGCAGAATTTGGCATCACTTCTGCTTTCCTGTTGCTGTCACTCCCCTAAACAATTTCAGCTAGTTTTCCACTCGGCCAAGCACCTCGTTTAATCGAAAAATCCTGGACTCTGCTTTAAAAAAAAAAAGATATGGTTTGTAAAACCATTCTTTCTTTCTTCTTAGCCTTTTAAAGGTTTTAACTTCATTAAGGACGCCGTCTCCCGAGGAGAGCTCCCAATAATTATCACCGTGTTTTATCTCTTACTCCAGTGGATTTGCTCGAGGCCAGCCTCTGAAGTCCAACAAGTGGTCACTCTGGGTCTCGCCGATCCATTTTGCAGTAAATGAGTCTAAAATACCCATTATCATTTAGCAGCATAAAGAAGCCATTTTGAGCACATGGTACTAGCACAATTCAGCGTAATGGAGGCTGTGAGAGACGGAGGCCGAGACCTCGCAGACCCCACGCGGAAACAGTACAGAAATCTATTTGTGTTCCTGAGCATCCTTTAATAAAAGCATTGTAACACCAGACTGAGTTAATACAAAACACAACATATACCATATATCTGGTTTAATTCAGAATAATCCATTAAAAAAATAGACAAAAAGATGACAACACTGACAGTTCATATTTTGTTTTAGTCCATTTTTATTTCTATCTGACATTCACGTTGTGAAACCTGCTACCCGAAACTGCTTCATGGTCATAACACAGACAGTTCTGCTTTTATAGGGAGAGATATTTTCCTGTAACAGCACTTCCAAACATGATTTCAATCAATCGTTTATTCAAAGCCCACAGCAGGAAACACCACGGATGGGGTGCCAACCTATCACAGGACACACACACACACACGCACACACACACACACACACACACACACACACGCAATTTGGAAATGAAAATCAGCTTACACCTCATGTTTTTTGACTCTAAGAGGAAACCAGGACAGGAAGAACATACAAACTCCTCAGACGCAGACCTGAGACAGGATTTGAACCCCTAACTGTTAGGGTTCGAGGTTACAGTGCTGAACCATTTAAGGTACATTTAATCAGTTCTGTGCTCTCACATACTGTACATACTTGATGTAAATAAGAAACACCTTGTCACTTCTCAAACAAACCACAAAGCATGAGGCAGGGCAGAAATCTTAAAGTTGCTGCTTTATCTTTGTTACAAAGTGCTGACACTGGAGACTCCTTTCATAAACACATTTCCATACATAGCTTGAATGTAGTATTCATATTAGCCTGTCCATAAAACATTAATAATATGGCATAATACAGTATTATTACAGATATACTGTAACATAGGGAACTCCTTTAACAATCCCAAGAACATATACATCTCTTTTATATAACAGTAAACTAAATGTTCTTGAAAATGCCAGATTGCGTTTTTATGTTTGTGTATTCTGATTTAGTTTCTTCAATCTCTGCTCTTTCTTCATTCCCTTGTAAAGTTGATTGAAAAGCTGTTTGCTCATTAATTTGTAAAC
The DNA here is from genome assembly GCA_030014215.1 of Clariallabes teugelsi. NCBI lineage: Eukaryota > Metazoa > Chordata > Actinopteri > Siluriformes > Clariidae > Clariallabes > Clariallabes teugelsi. The sequence continues at coordinate 1,601,850 of JAQMYG010000023.1, read as the reverse complement.
TCGTGTGAAGGCAGCGTTTCATGTTAAATCATGATCATTCTGTTCCCTCTAATTCATTTGCTGACTCAACAATTTAAGAAACATTTCAAAATCACAGTCTGTTGTCCAGCTCGCTCTTACTGAATGAATGGAATGTTGATGTCCTATAATTTAACGGTTGAAGTTTATCCAATGTGGAGTGAGCCCGAGTGGGGTTGTGCCAGGATACCCTCCCTCATGGAATGCCCATGGAATGTCCAGTCAAAATTAATCGTTTGCCTGGACCTCATTGATTTATTCATTCATTTTCTATACCATTTACAGGGGCTACAGGGGGCCTGGAAACCAGAGTACCCGGAGCAAACCCCTCTAACATGGGGAGAACTCCATGCACACAGACCCAACACAGGAATAGAACCCTCAACCCTGGACGTTCGAGGCCACAGTGCTAACCACTACACCCCCATGCCACCCCTAACTGTTGTTAAAGATGAAAAAATAATAATAAAGTGTGACAAAGGCTGTTTTAGCTAGCATGAGCTGTCAAATTATGCTAGCACCTACTCTCAAAAATAGTTCCAACATCCATGCGCTCATGTCTATTCTGTTTCCATGGAGCATCAACAGCACACTGTACTGAATGAACTACCGATGGAGACGTGATAATATATTACAACAGGAGCATCCATATCGACCTGACATATATATGATTTGGAGTTGCACTACTGTCAGAACTGCTGCTATAGAAAACTCATCAGTGCAGCTCGAGTAATTCAACAGCTGAGGACGGTTATTGCTTTAGCAGCATGGGGTTACAGTTACACCTTCAGAAGAACTGAAGCCTGTGTATCTTTAAAGGCAAGTGTTTAGTGTAGCTCTTTGAGTTTCTTTTTATTATTTGCTTTCTTGAAATCCAGCGAAATACCTCTCAGTGGTAAGTGCGGAAAGATCGGGTTGGGTTTAGAGGAGCGGGATGGCCCCCAGCTGCCTCCTTCGCGAGATTGAAATTGCTTGGGATGCCACTTTGTTGTTCTGAAATCCCCGACTGTGACTTTAAGGCGGGTTTTAAAAAGCGCTGCCGTTTTAATCTAGCCATAAGATCAATATGTCCGGCTGAAAACCAAGTAAACATAAATTGATTTTTTCCTCCCTAAACTCAACAGTGTCCCAGAATGACATGAGAGAGAGAGATCACTTCTAAAATAGCTGCTCTCTATTTAATCCAAACTGCCACGAAGCCGCGGTGTCCTCCAACAGGAAATGATGCGCTGATGCGATCCAGAATCTCAAGTCATTTTTCAGCTTCTGCTTCCTCATGATTTAGGCCGTGTTTGCAGGATTACGCCCCCTTTCCCTTTTCCCTGCGAGTCTCAGCGGAGACAATTAAATTGTGACAGCTCTTCATTTAACAAGAGCCGTTTTACCTTGTAGGGACGAACACATGGCAGTCTAATTATCGGAGAACGGCACGAGGCTTCCTCGCCGCTTTAGTGCTGTTCTCCGATGTGGCCTGACGCGCCTGACAGCCAAAGAACAGCGGGACTGAAATTACCAGGATTAATGCTTCCACTGATGAACTTCTCAAATGGGCCTGTGATGATGGGAAGATCCTACTGGGGAACTCTGATTGGTCTTACACAGAAATGCACAATCTCCTCACTCTCTGAGCTCTTACTCAGTCTGAAACCCCTGATGATCACCGTCTGTCACGTTGCACACGCCTGATTGCGCTCGAGCAACGTACGTTAGACGACTCAAGGAATGAGACAGATGACAGAACTGAGGTAAAGTGCCAAAAGAAATAGATATTTACCATCTTCTGGGGTGGGGTTCTGAGGGGAGGGGTTGATGACACATGACATTCCTTGATAAAATAGTTTAAGACGTTCATAAAATGTCAAAAAATGTTATACACCAGAATGAAACCAAACACTCATCAATTATTATATCCAATTTATAAAAAATTATAAAAGTAACACATACTCTACACACTTTAATCAATCACAAGGGGGAAACTATTGGCACCCCATCTAGTTAGTTTGTACACAACCTTTTTTAATATCAATGTTTTTAAATGAAATCATTACATACACAGTTATAGATCCATTATATTCAAAGTGTACACATGAAAACTTTTATAAATCTGTAAAATAAGGTTTGCACACAACCAACAGACCAAGGTACCGTTGATTGTGTGTCTATAATCTAAATCTAGAATAGTGTAGAAACATAAAGTTCATGCATCAAAGCTACTCTACTTTATATCTTTTGTGTTTTAAGTGTTGGATTCTGATTGGCCAGCAGCACATAGACAATGAAATGGTGCATTTGGAGGAGGAGTGAAACAGAGGGAATATTTTACATTTACAGTTAGGCATTTGGTAAATGCTCCAAACCAGAGTGACTTACATAAGTGCTTGGAAGTTTCCATCATAAAGTACATTAAATACATTATCCTTATACTGGTTTGTTAGGTTAGTAACTAGAAGTACCATGTTTTGTTTGGGTGTGAGGGGTATTAACACATTTAGGGGAGCTCCGAGACCTGTGTTCACTTGATGAAGAAACAGTACAATATGGGACCTTTAAATTTCCAGGAAAGTTCAGAAATCATAACTAGAGAACAGAATGTTTTGAGCATTGTAGTATTATATCTCTGTTTAAATTTCTTACAAAAGGCTACCTACAGGGTCATTATTTCAATGTTATCCCAATGACATGTAGCTTCTTGCTGGGACTTAATTAATAAACAAACATTGCATATGCAATTAATAAATATTTACACATTTGAATCTGAATAAATATCACTGGATGAAATGTGACATGATCCTGGATTCTTATTAACCTGTTATCACCATCTGATGTCATGACTGTGCACCAATACCTGGTTTAATTTGGTTTTAGTTCATTCTTTTATTTTGTATACGGTAGTATTTTTGGCTGCATCTCCTGTTCTAAGCCAGACCAGAAACTAAAATTATTTAAAACAATAAACATACACAAAAAAAATACACAAACACCAGAGGAGCTTTGGCCTTAGCGCCTCTCTTCAGCTGAGACCAGGTTGGAACAATAAATAAATCGTTTTTTCAACACCGTGTCTGGTCTGACCTTTGGGAAGTGTCAACACTCTTCAGCCAAAGCAGAAACACAAACAGCTCGCGGCGGCGTTCTGCGTGATTTTCAAACCTGGAAGCTGCGAACGCAACAAGAGCCGGAGAGAGCAGGTAGAAAAGACAAGAGGTTGGGAAAAGACAAAACAACATGATGATACGACACGTGGCAGAGATCTGGGTCGACACTGAGCTGCGCGTGGAAGAATAGAAGTGATTACCTGTCCAAAACAATCTTAAAGGGAAAGAAAGCATGGATAATTCTTTCACCATAATCAAAACCTTCAGCAGAAAAAGGGCAAATCATCAAATGCTAATTGTTGCCTATGCGCAATTATCTACTTTTAACAACAACAAAAAAACAACACAGGATCGGAAAAACTACCAGCATACTTTTTTCCACACGAGGACATGAAACAGAAACTCGGATATATATAAATATATAAAAGCCGTTGCGGTTGATTACTCAAAGCCGGAGTGACCTCGGGTTGATTTCGAAGACATTTTCTCAAAAGACGAATTGCAAATGAAATCATAGCACCAGTGGCGTAATGAAGGTTAACTGGAGTGCACAATCTAATAGACCAGTGCCCCTCTCAACCCCTCACTTAAGATATCGAGCAAAGGAAATAGAACATTGTTCAATGTCACAGCTCAAGCAAGGCCTGGAAACTCGATGTACTTTATATTAGAAATGCAAATCCGCTGCCAACGTCCTGATTTTACTCCATATTAAAGATTCCATGAATAATAATGATGCTTCCTGAAAACTGTACCGTTTTGGATGGATAAAGACATTTAAAGGCAGTTTAGTTTTAAATCCTACATCAGGTCTGGAAGCGGGAGTCCATTATACTGTAGGAATAAAGTATAAAACAGGATGCAGGGTTACTGTTACCGCCATGATGTGGATTATATTTCTTACACTACATCAATCAAAACAAAAACATTTTTAAACCCATTGAAGAACAGCACATTGTTCTTTTTCACTCTTTATAGTCACAGTTAGGCAGCACGGTTCCTGAGCCCCAGTGAAAAAAAAATACACTTCTATGTATTACAAATATATTGAAATCTTCGATAGTACATTGCAAACATACTAACAAAAAGTAGTACCATCGAGTTAATATATAAAAAGTATACTAACATCATGCTTTTACAAAATTTTGGAATTAAACTTTAAACATATTTCAAAATAATTGTATTATAGTACACTTTCCCAAAATATATTATAGGAAAATATACTTAAAGTGAAAGGTTGGTCTAATTTCCAAAGCAAACTTTGTTTTTCAATTTATTTTTGGTATATTTCCAAAAGAATATTCTCAAAATCATTGTAACAATGTAAAGAAAGCATACATTAGAATACAAATTTTAATATATGGTAGTCTCAGTATATTTTCAGTTGAATTTGAATGTACTTATTCATACGCACTTATTTATGTTTATATTTAGTGCAGTACTCTCTCGTGCGTGCGCGCTTTCAGACTCATTTTTGCACACTGAATCTCTGTCTCTTGCGCGTACTCTCTCAACCTTGTTTTTGTGCGCTGAAAATCACTTTTGCCCATTCAAGATAATTTAATGTTTGCACTCTCTCTCTCTTCTGTCCGCTCACTGTCATAAAGCTACACTTGCACAAACTGCAGCAGTGTTATAACTCTGCAACTATTCCAGCCAAACAGAGACTAGAATCGGCGCAACACCAGCCAATC
>JAQMYG010000023.1:1570836-1581178 GCA_030014215.1 Clariallabes teugelsi | reverse complement strand
CTGACGCCATGCCGGAGGGACAAAGTCTCCACACCGGCCTCAGAGGCCATGGTGCCTGCTCACTCTCTCTCACTTTAGATTTTTATTTAAACTAAAAACATATACTGATTGAATAAATTAATAAATAAACAAACAGTCTCCGAAAAACTTGGCAGGACGCCAGACAGCCTTCAGCCAGCGCATGCGCAGAGAGAGAGAGAGACAGACAGACAGACAGAGAGAATAGGAAATATAGAATTTTAACTTTTAATTAAAAGAATTTTAAATTTAAAAAAATCCTTAAAAATCCTCATAGCGTCAAATTTAATTATTATACCAAAGTGAAAACACTAATTATCACACTATTAGACAAAATACTCTTTTTTCTTTAGTGCAGAAGATGAAGAAGTGAGAGAAAAACACATCAAAACATCACCTAATGATGAAAACCGTCCAAGGTGAGGAAAAGCCGACTGCACTGCACAAAAACAAGGACTTCATTTCAAACCAAAAACATCAGCCTACACGCAGACTAATAAACACTCTGCGTCAACAGACGTCTAGGCCAGACAGGGTCAGTCCATTCATCGACCTGTGTTGGCCTGAATTTAGACGTTTTGTGACGTGACCTCAGATCTCCAAACTTTACATGGGAGAGAGAACACATACTGTAACATCTTACCTTTAAAAGACATATATGGGGTACGACATGTTATGCTACATTCACATTACAAGCCTCGTTGTTTGATTCTGATTTTTTGGTCAGATCGGATTTGGATGTGCGCCATCTGGGTTAATTTACTAATTTGTTTCAAACTATGGATGCAATTTTAGCAAAACCATGTTTGAAGTTTTGCTCTGGAGGACAGCGAGCAGTTAGTACCCTGTATTTATCGAGGTCTAGAAGAAGAAAATCAGATTGCTTTAGCTGTTTTAGCAGCTGTTGCTAGCACTGATATAAAATCCACGCGCTGCTAGAACGCACTGCGCACATGCAGAAGCAAAAACCTCACATGAATTCTGATCTACCCATATATATGTCACATGACCAAGTATCAGATCTAGGACCACATATGAAAGGGACTCTGCTCTGACAAACATCAGATTTGTGCTTTCAGACAGCCTTAAGATCTGTGTCAAATTAGGGTAAAGAAATCTGATTTGTGTCAGTTGTTTTAGGCTGTTAATGTGAACGTAACCATAAATCAGAAGACATTAGACATTTACATTAGTATTTCTCCATACTCCGTCTCACGGTGATGCAAATTAACTCTAATTCTCTGGCTAATGTTAACCTAACAATGATATTAATGTTTGCTGGTCCAACAGAAATAATAATGCGGTTAATAATAATTAATGCGGTTGTGAGTGTATCATAATTTTTTGCTTTATAAAAAAAGTAATATAAAAAAAGTTACTTTTCAACTCTGTGAAGGAAAACTAAATTCATGCTAGGCCATGCAGGTTTGAAAATCACTGCTTACAATGATTTCAATGTTCAAACTAAAATTCTGTAAATCACTGACAGTCTTTAGAATTTGTTATTTGCATTACAAAGAGAACAAACGCCTGAATGTCTGATATACAGCTAGAAAGAAAGGTCTTTTGGACTAATTTAAAATGTAATTTAAAATGTAAATGAAACTTTAAGTTTAGTTTTTAATTTATGACCCAGCTTACTCCTGACCTTACATATCATACCTCCTTTGCCTGGTTACAAGACCTCTCGTGTTGTTTCCAGAGACATTAGGATGGAGATGCACCTGATGTTGTTCCATGGCTTTTGCTTTGTATAATCTCCTCCATTGAAGGTCAACTGTCAGTTTTGTTAAGTAGACGCTTATACAGGGACTGCCAGCAGCCTTTAGAGGAAGAGTCAGTGCCAAACAACTTGATGGTACTCCCTCTAAAATGTATGCATGGCACACCTTTCCACAGAGTGCTTTTATCCCAGTTGATTTAAAAGGACTGGGATCTGGAATAGTAAAGCACACACTGCTTGTCCTCGTTCCATTCCTCCACTTCGGCTTGACATTCAGAGCTAGAAAGTTCTAACGAAGTCCGGCTGTCCATTATGCACATGGAGACCATTCATTTCGGAAAAGTCAATAGTCTCCTGACAGCACCGTGTCTCCAGTGCGAACAGGTTTAAAAGATGCCCTGACGTGAACCAGGTCCTTCCACCCACGGCTTTTACAAAATGTAAAAGACACAAATGCAAATTAGCCAACAAGAAAAGCTTTTATGATGGAAAAGTTATTTAAAAATCCTCTACTAGCCACGTCCCAGCAGGTCTGCCAGATACACAGTATGGCCAAAAGTATGTGAACATGATAATCACACCATATGGTGCTCTTTCTCAAACTGTTACTACAAAGTTCTAAACACACAATTACCGAGAATAACTTCACATGCTGCAGAATGAGATTTCATCTCACAGGAGCTGAGAGACCTACTCCTGTTCTAGTATCACAATGCCCTGCTGCACAGATCGAGCTTAACAAAGACACATTTTCCCAAGATTGATTTGGACGAACTCCAGTGGCCCAAGCTCTGACCTCAACCTGCCTATGGGATAAACTAAAGTGCTGACTCCACACCAGGCCTCCTCGCTGGACATTAGAGCCTGACCTTGTACCTGAATGAACACAAATCTCAACAGCTACACTCTGAGATCTAGTGGAAAGTCTTCCCAAAAGAGTGGAGGCTGTTACATCAGCAAAATCTGCACCAACTCAATGTTCATGTGCAAGGTTTTTTGAGATTGGGTTCATACTGTATCAGTGTGATGGTTTTGGTTTTATTTTGATATACACCCACTCACAAAAGCGAGTACACTCCTCTAATTTCAGCAAACATTTTAGTACATTTTCTTAAAGGACAGTGCTATAGAACTGAAACTTGGATGTATTTTAGAGTAGCAGCTTGTATAACAGTATAGATTTACTGTCCTCTGAAAATAACTCAACATACAGCCATTATTGTCAAAATAGCTGGCAACAAAAGTGAGTACGCCCTAAGTGATAATAGCTGTACATCTTTAACCATGCAAAGTCACATGTTAATATTCATCATGTACATGTGTTTGTCAGTGGCTGAGTATGTCTCCAGATCTGAACCCTATTAAGCATCTGTGGGGCAACCTCAAGGGAAGGTGCGCCATGCGTCTGATATCCAGCAGCTCTATGATATCATTATGGAAGAGTGGAAGAGAATCCCAGCAACAACATGTGCAGCTCTGGTGAAGTCAATGTCCAGGAGGATTAAGGCCATGATAGATAACAATGGTGCTCACACAGAATACTGACACTTTGGACACAGTTTTGACATGTTCACTCAGGGTGTACTCATTTTTGTTGCCAGTTATTTAGACAATAAAGTCTGCATGTTGAGTTATTGTTAGAGGACAGTGAATCTGTACTGCTATACAAACTGCACATTGACTATTCTAAAGTATATCCAAGTTTCATTTCTATAGTATTGTCCCCTAAGAACATATACAAAAAGTGGTTACTAAAATGTAAGGGGTGTACTCACTTTTGTGAGATACTGTATATCCACGAGCTCAAGAAATCCTTCCATTACTCAAACACTGGCAATTAAAAGGTGTGAGATCCACCAGCTCAGCTTCTTGCAGTTTTATTAGAAACAGATGCTTATCAAACCCCATTCCAGCAGCTTTCCTCAATAATGAGCTCCCAGTTTGTTCCCAAGTGATAGACCTGTTTTAGAGCAGTCTCTGAGTGTTTTGTAAATAAAAAAGGTCATTATTCTGAACCTGATATCCACTAGGCCCAGTTCCTCTTTCAGGGGCCATTCCTGGGTCCCCTGTGGAAGGTACAATATGGCTGTTTGATCCCAGTGTTGGCTCAACCCAAAATAGTAACAATAAAAAAAGTCACAATTGCTCTTAGTACAAGTCCTGCATGTGGTTGTCGCACATTTATCTGTGCTGGAGAGTGAAAGCAACCAAATTATAAGAAGCTGAATCTCATCTGAGGTACCAATCATTTTGCCCCCCCCTAAGTTTGGTTTCTTCTGTTCCCCCTAAAACCATTGACCCCTCTTTTTCCCACCTTAGATTCCCAGCTAAATTTAAACATCACACTACTTGAACATGCCAGGTCTATAAAGCAAACTTTATATTAAACGCATATTCTGATAAATCTCGAAAGACTCAAATGATATTCTTACTGTATGTCCTCAGCATAATTAATAAAAACTGAAACATGAATGTCCTTGGAAACTGAAAAGATGCTAGTCTCCCAGGAGTTCAGTGACTATATAGTGCAGCTGACCTGATAGTCGACATCCTTGTCTGATTCCTCACTGGATGGTGATTGGCCAGTTAAGACCAGCTCTAGTTTATTACTTGCATGAAATACCTAACAGCAGCACCCAATCGTGCCGATCATCCTCAATCGAAAGATTGGAATAGTGAAAATTATCAAAAGCATTGATCTTCTTAAAAATACAGCCATGTCAGAAACATTACATAAATCCACATACTCTCTTAATCATAGTTTTAAGTGAGTGAAAGAGAGAGAGACAGAGAGAGAATCAGAGGCACAGACTCCCAACCCTGGTTTCTCCTGCTGGTTCCCGCAGAAACCTCTTTTCAAAAAAGCCACTGTATAAAGACACGTGTTCACTCTCAGCATCAGGATGCTCACCAAGCGTGGTAGCGGATATTTATTTATACACTTGCAGAAGATTTGCTTATAATTATTTGTAAATGAGGCCACATAATTATGGATTACACTCATTACAATTACTGCAATTACTACTGTATGAGTAGCGATTGCCTCGAAATTATAATAATTATTTTATTTATATTATTAAGAATTCATCTGAATAAAATATCAAGTAAAGTAGAGCATACGGCCGGAAGTCATGTATAATATGTCATGTGTAAGTGTTTTTCTTTTTCATTTATTTTTGTTATACAGTAGGCTTCCCCATTTCTTTGAGTTCATCCTCTATGAAGCTTCCCCTCTTTCTTTGTATTTCTTTAGAACATGCACATGGATCATGCCCTTTGGTGTAGTAGAGGACATTATGGTGTAGTAACCGGTATACATGACATGTGTATGTGCTCAGAGCATTCGACTAAGGACCCTTGTGAATAAAACAAAAAACTTCCAACACTCCTTCATGTATGAGTGATTGTATCTCACTTGAGCGACATTCATCAAATGTTAATCCTAACAATAATAAAATTACATTGACCAGATAGTGATGCGCAATTCTAATACAGCATTTATTTAACAAAATACTTAACAAAAAGTTGCATCAACAAAGCTCAGATTCACTTTACTGAACAATACACATTTCACATTTCATGTACATTTTTGTTTCTCTGCTATTTTTCCAATAATTCATAATAAGTCGCATCCATAATTCACTTCCTTGTTTTCCTTCTTTTCATGGTGTGTTGAGTTATGAAGTGTGGAGTGTTAACCTGAGAGCCAGCAGCTGTAGAGAGAAAGGTCAGACCCAGATAATGAATTAGAATGAGTTATTTACCTGGTTCACAGGGTAAATGTGGCTTTTTTTCTCTCTCTCTTTTTTTTTTTTTTTTTTAAAGATTTACATTCGTTAACTGAATGGTGTAGCAGCTTAAGGCTTTGATCTCTGGTCTGGTTTCTGTTGTGTGTGGAGTTTGTTCATGTTTTGTCCCTGTGCTTGGTACGTTTACTTGGGATACTCTGGTTTCCTCCAACAATCCAGGTGTGTTTTAGGCTGATTAGTGTCTCCAAATTGTCCATAGTTTATAGTGTTGAGTGTGTGTGCACATGCCCTGGGTCCTGTACCTCATCCAGGGTGTACCACACCCCACTGTAATTGGCTCCAGACCCCCTGCAACCCTGCACAGGATAAGACGAATTGAGATCCTGACAGGGATGCAGCTAGGAAGCAGTATGAACTTGATAAATGCACATATTTTGACTCCGTCCTTGCTGGGTTCTTCGATATTTTTAGGATGCAGTGGAACTTCACAGTCAAAAAACACATAAAGAAAACTTCACCATAAAACTGTAAAAGTTTACACACACCTGCAACTGCTGTACTGTACACATTACTGTGAATAAAAGAAACAACACCGTATCAGAGCAAGAACATCCGTATAACCCTGTGATTTACTGTATGTCTCAAAGTTGTGCTGTTATAGGAAATTAATCAACACCCTCTGATGTGCTATAAGGATATATATTATATTGAAATGAGCAGATACTGATGCTCTTACAATGAAAAAAAAAAAGCTTTTCAATATTTTATTTATTATGTTCCTGCCAGAAGCGTTTTACGGCGTGATTGATGGTCTCAATTGTTTCCTGAGAGCGAATGTCATGCCTTCCTTCCTTCAGATGCAGATGATGCCCTGAGAATAAGCTGAAAACCGCCGAGACTAAACAGCGTGCGCTCCTCCTTTCGCTCCAAACCAAATGTATCGGAACTTTCTTCCCAAGGCGTAAATATGCTAGTAAACTCGTCAAGTGATCGGTTACCACTTTCATTTCTCTTCATTTCCTATCTCACTTTTTTTTTTTGTGAATGTGTGTCATGACAACTCGCAGTGTGAAGCTCCGCCGCAGTCCCCTGTGGATTCCGCTCATTTTCTGTTGACATCCTTCTCATCTTCTGTTCAATTTCCGCTGAGAGAGGTCGAACACTTCACTCTTCAACATGTTCATAACTCACGACAATTCTAAACATACAAATTAAAAATGAAGACAAATTGAGAAAAAAAATGAATTCTAGTTCAAGGTACTGTAATATAAAGTGAGAAGTGGTGCGCTGCTGCAGATGGATAAATGGACGAAGAAATTATCAATGAATAGACCAGAAATAGACAAGAGAGTGAGTTAAAGAGGGAGAATAAATAAAATAAATTAGAAGGAAAGTAATTTATTTAAATAAAAAGTAAGCAAGAAGGAAAAAAGAAGAGAGGTGAATAAATAAGGAGAAAATAGAAATATAAAGAATCTAAGGGAATATAAAGGTTAAGAGAAAGAAAGAACTAAATAGAAAAATAAAACCAGACAGACAGACAGATAGATAGATAGATAGATAGATAGATAGATAGATAGATAATAAAAATATTTCATGCAAAGAAAGCATAAATCACAAAGAAAACACAAGTATCCAAGAAAGAAAGAAAGGAAGTGGGATGACAGGGAAGGTCACGGCCCGTGCTGATTTGCACATTGTCCTTCAGAAACACAAATCTCTCTCCATCAGTTTAAGATGTTGTTCCAGTCGGTCGGGAGAAACGCACAGATCAATCACGCTGCACTGGAATTTCATCAGGCTTTCTTCGGCCCTTCTCCAATATACGGAAGCTTATCCATCCATCATCCCGAGTTTTACACATCCGTGTTTAAACAAATCTGGAAATGCATCGATTATTATCCACAGGGAGGAGAGTCGATGGATCTGTAACGCCACTGAATACTCATCCGTCTTTTTCTGGAGGTCTGACTCTGAATTCGAGCAAATCATGTTTGTCTAAACTTCTTTATCTCATTATTCCCGATGATAATTCCAAGATATCATTATTCCTAATGATGATTCCCAAAGCGTTATTTTTCCCAGTGACATTGTTGATATATCCATTAACCAAAAATTCTGACATAACATTATTACCAGTCATGATCCCAATATATCATTATTCCAAGTGATAATTCCAACATATCATTATTCCAAATTATGATTTCAACATGCCATTATTCCTGATGATAATTCTGACATACTGTTATTCCCAGTGAGGATTCTGGCATTGGGTCACTCTTAAAGATTTCCGTGCCTTATTTCTGATGATAACTCCAGCATATCATTATTTCTAATGATCATTCCCAGCTGTTATTTTTCTCAGTGATAATTCTGACATATTTTTATCCTCAGTGAGCATTCTGACATCCCGTCATACTTAAATATTGCCTTATTCATAATGATAATTCCAACACATCTGTATTCCAACGTACAGTATCATTATTCAAAATTATGATTTCAACATGCCATTATTCCTGATGATTATTCTTACATATTGTTATTCCCGATGAGGATTTTGGCATGCCATCACACTTAAATATTACAGTACCTTATTCCTGATGATATCTCCAGCATATCATTATTCCAAATGATTATTCCCTAACTGTTATTTTTCCCAATGATCACCAGCTCCAAAACATCATTACCTCCAGGTACTGTAGGATAACAAAATATCATTATTTCTGATGATAATTCCATCCTATCTAAATGATGATTCTGATATAATTTTTTTTCTAATTAAAAAAATATTTATTACTAATGAGGATTTCAACACAATGATGATAAATTTTTTTTTTTGCATTCCTGATGAAGTTTGCAACATATAGTTGTTTTTTTCCCCTAATGACGGTTCCAACAGATTATTGACCGTGATGATTCTGAGATTTCGTCACACTTAATTGATGATGATTTCAGCATATCATTATACCCTACAATCATCCAGACATCTAATTAAGATTTTGACAAACCATTCCCCATGATTATTCCCACATAAAATATGCTTACACACAAACACCATTCCAAAATATTGATATTCCTGACTATACAGTATTTTGTACCCATCATTAAACCTGATGAGGATTTTAACATTGCACTATTCCCTACAATGATCCCAACACATTATTTCCCATGATGATATGGCATATTATTTTATACCTATTTTTATATAACTAAAAATTATTTATACTTGACAATTATAATCCAAAATATCTTTATTTCCAAAAATGACTAACACATCATTCCCAAAAGTGACAATTCCAGCATTTCCTTATTCTTGAGACAGGCATGGTAATATTTGTGGCAATAATTTTGCCATAACAGTATTCCTGATGATGATACAGACATCTGTAGGAATGGGAAACAAGTTAGAAAGAAAATTAATTACATTTTAAATTCAAAATTTCAATCGTATCATTTATTTCTCTGTCTTTCCACACTCCTTTTTTTTTGTAATATCAGAAATTAAATTTAGAATGTTTTTATTCTAATGAAATTTGGAGATTGATGAGTTTATCCTGTTTAATCAGAGACAAATTTCCGAGGAAGGATTTCGGTCCCACGCCCTGCATGTCAGGCTAATTGTGAAATTTTTAGCCTGTGTTGAAGAATGTGTTTTCACACTGAGAGAAATTATGCTGATTTTGTTGTGCTTTTGTTTTGCTTGCTCCGGGTCTCCTTCCTGCGTCTCGTATGAAGCATGGCGTGTCGGCGTGTTTACTAATGACGGATAGGGGATGGCTCTCGGCTCTTTGGAGAGCGGGAAGAGGAATCAGGTGCACAAAACTCGGTTAAACCCAGGGGCCACCAGGAGAGGAAACGAGGAGAAGACCGGGCTACAAATTAATATGTTCACATGGGAGACGGAGAGACCGGAGTCATTTTTCCTGCCTGCTGTCGCATCACGATGCACAAATCCCCAGCGTCCTCTTCACAGGAACGCTGCGGTGGAAGAGATTCCAGATGCACAGGAACAGAATCTCTCACTGCGCTACACCACGCTAGCAACAAAACACAGATTAGCTTAAAAAAATATCACTCCAAAAAATAATTTCTCTAAAGATTCACCAGGAAAGATGCTAATACGGACTCCTGAGTTCCTGTAGGAGTGTTTGTTGTCCTGAGATCGATTTCCTGTTGTACAAGAGTGTTTATTACATCAGAAACTCAATTCAACTCTGGTAAAGTTATCTACAGATTACCAGGCTTTTTGCTCTCCTTTCATGTTCTATCACAAAGAAAGACAGATTAATTCAGAAGAATAAAAGCTAAAAATGTTTTTTTAAAAATAAGAAATAAATGAATGAATGCATAAAATAGACACTAAACAATAATACAAAACACTAACAAATACATATAAAAGGTAAAAAAAAAAAAAAAGGTGCAGTTAACAAAGAAAAAAGGGAGAAAAAGAAGGAAAGAAAGAAATTGATACAGAAAATAGATTGAAAAAATTAAGATTTAGGAAAGTAAAATGGGACAGAGATATTAAAAGTATGCTACAATAATTATAATAATTGTATTTAATAATAATTTTTAATACACTAATGAATATAATAATCCATAAAATTGACATAAAATGAGCAAAAATAAATTAATGTAAGCAAATAATGCTGCAGAAAAAAAATGAAAAGAAATAAAAATAAGAAAGAAAGGATTATTTTAAAACAATAAATAAAACAAATGATCCATAAATAAAAGCTAAAGTTATATATAATGTTATATTACTTTAGTTCTTTTTCACATATACATACATATATTTATATATATATATATATATATATATATATATATATATATGGAAACAAGAAAGAAA
>JAQMYG010000023.1:1547712-1564110 GCA_030014215.1 Clariallabes teugelsi | reverse complement strand
TGTAGAAAGAAATAAAAATCAGGAACCATCATGGAGTTAGAAAGTGACCCCAAACTTTTGAACGGTAGTGTATATTTTTAAAAAGAAGGGTTTTCACCAGTTTTAAGGTTAGATTAGGTCTTCTGTGTTATAATTGGTTACAAGAATTTTGTCTCAGCTGCTACACTGTGTGTAAAATTCGAGCCAATCAAGCTCCTTCCTCAACCAAAGACCTGGAGGAAGAAAATAAACACAAAACATAACAAAAAATATATATTAACAACAAAGTGAACAAGCCAAATAACAACCCAGTTGTAAGTCTGTCAGAACCAGAATACACAGAAAAATATCAGAATCCCTCAATCACAAACAAAACTCTCTTATCGCCAACACACCCAGCTCCTCTCATGACATCACTCTCAGGGCAGACGCAACTGTGTGGAAGGTGAGGAAAACATGGAGTGGGGCAACCTGGAGACAGTACACACATGTGCAACAGAGCACAGCAGCACACATTTACATCTATGGCTTTTGCCAGACACCCTTATCCAGAGTGACTTTACACATAAGAGCGATTAAGTCCTTGCTTAAGGGCCCAACAGTGGCAGCTTGGTGGTGCAGGGGTTTGAATCTGGGACCTTCTGATCCATAGGCCAACAACTGATCAGGACCAGAGGCAAAAGTTCCTCCCAGGAATTCCTCATGTCAGCTGATGATGTTGTGCAAACATGAAACAAACCACAATAAGATTATATTAATTACAGATCAAGTGTTAACATAGCTAATATTTATCATCAAAAGTTTACACCCCTCTCCAATTTGGATCGAGTCAGATTGGACCAAATGTGGTGTTTACATTTTAATTCTGATTGGGCTGAAACAGTAATGAAGGACAGCAAGCGTAGTAACTATATTTGGTCAAAGGAAATGATGATTTTGTTAATATTTCATGTATCAATTTATGTTAAAATTATTTTTTTTAAATCTACTAAAATGAATCAGCGTCCCCATTCCAAGTCCAAGACAAGTGCAGAATCAGGAATAGCTGAAACTGAGTCAGGATCGAGTCTTGATGGGGTTGATATTGAGTCGATACTAAGATAATCAAATCAAGGCTAAACCTTTTCTTTAACTACTGTAGTTGGTGATCATTTTACAGTAAACATCCAAACACTGATTATTAAGCACAATCATAATACCAAAGAAACATAAGGAAGCTCATGGCTGTGTTCAAGGAGGCAGAAGATCTCAGACAGAGTCAGGAAATGTGCCTCTTTTATGCATAACCAGAGCATGTTTTTAGGCTGTACATCATATTCCATTTAATTCAAAATTAGTTTGAAAAGTGTAAGGAAATATGTACTGTATAACCGATAAAAATTATCAGTGTCCCTGGTGAGCAAGCTGAAGGTGATGATGTCAAGGAGGCAAGTTAAAACTCCCTGAGGTGGCAATAGGAAAAAACCTTGAGAGGAATCAGACTCAACAGGGAACCCATCCTCGTTTGGGTGGCTTTCCATTTGTGTTTTCATTTCTTAATTTCTTCCCATCATATTCCATTTCTCAGTGTATCACGCCCAACAATAAACCACAAAATATATTCAGCTCTCTTTGATTTAATTGTAAATCACTGGTTTATATCGATGAACTCGTCCTGATGAAACAGTCACATGGACTTGTACTGTACATGATCTAATGTGTATTTCACATAAATGGAAGGAGTCTCCAGTGCCAGCACTTTGTAACACTCCACAGCATTCCACAGCATTAAATGCAATCACAAATGGATAAAAAGCATGACATACGTAGACTTAAAAGTGATCATTCTTGGGAAATTGCTGCCGTTATATAATAAATAGAGTGTGTCACATGTGGTTATTGGAAAATAATCAACTTGAAGGTTATACTGTAACATTCTCTCTCCACCCTGTCTGTGGATAGTTACTGTGTTTTATTGCCTGTACTGTATGATATCATGAATACATCACATCACTTGAGAATGATGGCTCATCCATCCTGAGATCACTGTTTTCATTTTAATTTTTAAGGGGAGGAGCTAAAAAGCAAGTAGGAGCAATTTAGGGTTTCAGGAGGAAAGAAGTGTGTTTGGTGTTCATGAGAATAAATCCAGAACCGCTGAATGCTTTATGTAGGACAATCACACAAACCCTTTTGGGATGATAATATCTTTATCTCTAAATGACAAATATGATTTGCATGGAATAGAAAATAACACAATCTCCTTCAAAGGAAAAGTCAGAGTGTATCTGTACATCTCTCTCTCTCTCTCACACACACACACACACACACACACACACGCAATGATGAACAGCACTTACATGGACGAATAAGGGTGAATATTACGTAGATCTGGAACCTTTAGACTTGAGTGTTGGTGCGACTTTATTAAGCCGAGAGTGTTTGAGGTTTATTCACAGATCCGACTTGCTAGAGGACGAGCGGAGCGACATGCTTCATTAAATGTGAATTAAAACTTTAGTAGAACACTCAAATAGCATGGCGGCTTGTCTGTGTAAGTGTGTGAGTGTGTCTGTGTGTTTGTAGGTGTGTGTTGAGAGAGAGAGTGAGAGAGCACATCTCCCCAAGCTCACTTCAAATGCCTAACACATTGAAGTTGGAACTCAGCAGGTGGAGAGTTGGAGATGAGAGGCGTGAACTCCGTGCCCCTGTGCCAATGAAGCAGAGGAAGCTGGCAGAGTTTTAATTCCCCAGCGGTGTGACTCTGACCCTGGAGAGATGGAGGAATAGATAGAGAGAGGGAGCGAAAGAGAAAGGGTGAGAGAAGAGAGCCGCCTCTGAAACCCAGGAACAGCTGGGCTCGCCATCTGCCCGCTCTTTAGGCTGGATACCTGTGCGTGAGCCTGTGCCTTTTCCGATTTTGCGGTGGGAACAGAGAGGAAGGATTTTGGCCTCTGGGGTTCCAGCGCTGCCGAGCTTAAACAGGCACTGATCGATCACAGCTCTGGGTTAAAGCAGAAACACACACACACACACACACACACACACACAAAGCATGAGGAGAAAAGAGGATGTGCATGAAGAAATGCCTAAATGCCCAGATGCATCACTGGGATAGATTAAGTAATGATTTGCAGCACTGCTGCGATGTTTAAATAGATGCACAAATAATATACAGTAACAAAAAATTCTTCACTCGTCTCACCTGTATGCATCTTTATTAAGGACAAACGAAAAAGGATAAATGTACTACATTAGGCTTTAATCCTTTCTGAGGAAAGCAGCTCACTGAACTATAAATACAGCTCTGTTAATGGACACGAGCTTCTCCGTCTCAGGATCAACCAAGTGTTTATTTAATTGCTTTGTTTTTTTTGTTTTTTTTTATCACTTTTGGATCATTAAATGGATTAGAAATTAACCAAACAAACAAACAAACAAAATATTTAGCGCGGAGGATGGTTAATTACAAGTCAAATCATTAAAGAGTCAAGCACAGATCAATAATTAAAGAAACTAATAATAAATATCCATCCATCCATCCATCCATCCATTGTTATTCAGCTGTTTGTTTGTGCCTGTAATATTTCCTCTGTAATCTTTTTTGTTTTTGCTCAGAGAATCCATCACTCCTCCAGAGCTTTAAATGATTTTTTGCTGATCATTTTACCTAGCCGCTTTTCTTACTCTCCCTCCCCCCCCTCTCTCTCTCTCTCTCGTAACGAGATGAATAAATAAATAAATCCCCACCTGTTCTTGTGAGATGATCCACAAACGACTAATCGCCATTCATCAAAAGTCGCTGTGTCATTACTCGCCCAAATGAGATGCTGCTAATTGCAATAAATTACAGCTGTGTTGGACACATTAGTGCAGCTCCAGTGAACACAGAAGACCAGTGTGTGTGTGTGTATGGGAGAGAGAGAGAGAGAGAGAGTGTGAAGACGTATTTGTGAACAAACTAAAGCCGTAACTTTTAAATTTTAAGTTTTATGCAGGTGTTTTATGACGTCGTCAGGGCAGAGGAGTTTACGCTTCACGTTATCGGTCACTTCACAACTTCAGGAGAGAGAGAGAGAGATAAAAGACCGGCTGGTGAGGGAATGACTGTTTATAGCTGCTGTAACATAAGAATCATGTGGAACGCTGTGCAAGTGTGATTTATTTGTTTATATGACTTTACAATCTCTTTAGTTACACACTCATCTGAATAATATTTACAAATTTACAAATAAAAATACATTAAGTAAATATTTCTCAAAACTAATGTTTAACATTAATGTAATTAATGTAACAATAACATTAATAGTGCATTCTGGGTCATAAGAATTCATTAATAGGTCTTGAATTGTATTTTATTGATTACAATTTAAGTAAAAAAGGTAAAAATAAAATAAAGAAAAATATAAATATATATTTTAAAATATTTCAAATAGAATTAAAATTTCTAAAATGGAAATTTATGTTAAATTTCTAAAAATGGATTTAAGAATATTGTATACTAAATTTTTATACTTTAATTGTCTAAGCCTTATTTTTCTTTCTAAATATTTATACCATAACTTAATTAAAAAATTCTTACTATTGTTTTTACTCCTAATTTTTCCGTCCTCTAATGCATTTCTTTTTTCTACTTCTTGCACTTTTTTTCTTTCATGCACAAACTTTCCTAACTAGCACTACTGAAGCAGCAAGTTCGGGTCTCCTGGATGGCGACAGAACCGCGACGGCAGCCTGATGACTGTTCTGTCTCCCAGAGCTTGAAATTTGATATTGTTATATGACTTTTTATGGCAGTGTAGCTGAATTTCAGTGATCTTTGGCT
Source organism: Clariallabes teugelsi (assembly GCA_030014215.1). Lineage (NCBI taxonomy): Eukaryota > Metazoa > Chordata > Actinopteri > Siluriformes > Clariidae > Clariallabes > Clariallabes teugelsi. Next base: position 1,559,327 of record JAQMYG010000023.1, on the reverse strand, counting down.
GTGTTGGCTCAACACGGTGAAGAGGATCAGTGAAGCATGGCTGAGAGAAGGACGGAGAAAGAGAAGTCCATTCGGTGGAGATTTCAGCTCAGTGACATCATCAGCGAGAGAATAAACCGACACAGATGCGTGGAAGCTGTGTGTGAAACTACACAGAACAGAAGCTAAAATCAAATCTACGCTCACTAGTTTTTATTCTCTAAAAAAACTTTAGATTCCTTCAGTTTTCATTGGTGGAAAAGAGCAAAGACTGTAAGGCATAAACACACAGAACTGAGGCATATGTTAAAAAAAAAAATAATAGATTTGTTGTATAATGTAATATAAATTTCCCACTTGCCATGGCTCTAACTGGGTCTGACATCATTAGAATGTCATAGCAACAAAGTGCTAACGTCAGGGGCAAGGTGAAATGTAAATATGTGAAGTTGTAAAATGTCCGCTATGTAAAGTCACAGGACAGCTGATAGTTTAGTTACTTACAACTAGCTCTATTACTTACAAAGTGCACTGTGAGGGTCTACAGATCTCTACAGAGAGACCTGTGATAACCGATTCAGACATACAGGTGGGACTCCTTGAAGTCAGGCTACTATAGCTGCCTATATGGAGGACGGAAATGATTTGTACAGACGTATGGAAACAGACACCAATCAGGCTTAACACTAACACCACCAGGTTCATCAGGTGAATTGAATAACATTATTACTGTAATTATACACCAGTAACCTGGTGACAGGATCATGGGCACCCAAGGCTTAGCCACGCCCATGTGGACCAAAGTCCAGCCCGTCAGGTCCAAACATCCACAGAAAACCCAATGTAGCACACATCACAAAAAAGTTAATGTTGGCCATGACAGAAGGGCATGAGAACTGCCAGTGCACCATGTCCCACTCGGCACAGGACTCAGCTGGCAAACAGCCCAAGGCTTCCGACCCGGCCTCCAAACTCCCCAGATTCCAATCCGATCAAGCCCCCATGAGATGCACTGGACAAACAAGTCCCACAGCACCCAAAGGATAGCAAGTTTTGCAATTAAAGAGCTGTAGTTTTGCCATTAATTTTTTTTAAGCATGCACAAAAACATCACCTCTACAGGTCACCCTGACACACTGAGCTTTGTGACTCATCACACTTTCTGAATTTGTAGCAAAAATCATGAAAGTGGGATCTGGGCTTAAGGCAATAAGATAATTCCCAACTGCTCAAATAAAGATTATCACAAATGAGCTAATTTATGCTAATTAATGTCACGGTGATCAAGTTGGTGACTGTGCCACACCATAGACACATAGTGGAACCATCTGGTCCACACAGGGCACAGGTTTTTGTTCTCATTCTAAGGAAACTACTGTACCTGACATATAGCACCCTAGGGTGACCTACTAAAGCGCCATAAGGTGCACTGTGTGTGTGATCATTTGGTTCAAGGGTCATTTGGTACACTAATCATTTGGCCCACTAATGTGGTACACTGACCAATTGGTACTCAGTTTCTGGAATTTCCTTTGGGATTAATAAAGTCTATATAAAATAAAGTCCTAAAGTATCCCAAGTATGTATAGTATATCCATCTATCTATCCATCTATTTGGTACACTGATCATGAGACCCTTCAAAGAGGCTCAGAGGTATAAGAATATTTAAATCATTATAATGTTTTATTTATTTATTTATTTATTTTATTACATCTGTCATATAAGCTCTCCATTGCAAGAGTGGTTACTATGGAAGTGCTAACATACAAAAACAAGCCCATTATTATAAACCTGTCAATTACCTATACAATTATACTGTACTGTACATTACTGTATAAAAATAACACACACCTTCTGACCAATTAGATTTGAGCATTCAACTTTCATGCGCTATAAATACTTTTAATAAACTGGAAAAAAAAAGAAATAAAAGAAAAATATATAACTACTCAGCTGTACATCACAACATCTGGAATTCGATAACCTTTACATCTTGGTTCTTTTTTCACGTGTACTGAGACCTACCTGTGATCTTTGATTTACAATTCCTAAGTTCCTGATTTAGAAATAAACTTGTCTCTGGGGGTCTGATTATAAGGAAGAAAAATAAATACAGTCAGTATAAATTCAGTATAAACCAGATATAGACACTCAGGTGTAGCTGAGAAATATTTTATTTATTTGTGTATGAGTTTTTATGAGACGGACATTAGAGATAAAGTGAAGTGGAGCTGAAACTTTAGAGGACGAGGCAGAGACATTTCCAGAAATCGTGTAAAGTATGTCAGGGATGAACTATTTATATGTCACTTATCTTTTGCTCGTGTTAAACCTTCGAGTCCTGACAGGAAGCCGGGGTAATGCGCTTATACAGTACATACTGTAGTGAAGACTGTCAGGGACTATGTTTAACGTTTTAATGTTTTTATTGCTGAAAACAGATGCAAAGTCCTTAAACACTATCTTTACTCTAATTATTATAAGCACTGTGAGTGTTTTCTTATGGGCTGATAGGAAATTAAAAATAAGACAAATCCAAGTAAGACTAATCTTTATTACCAGTGAGAATGATTTATATTATGAGCTGAAAGCTGAGCTTGTTTGCTTGATGAAGTCCAGAATACAAACCTGCAACTTCAGCTAAAGGAAAAAAAAAAAAGAAAAAAAGCAGAGAAATTTTAAGAATGTCATGGACAAACTATTTAAATGTTGCTCGTGTTAAACCTCTGAGTCTTGACGGGAAGCACAGGTAATGCGCTTAAACGTTTATGCTGCGTTCTCACAAACAGAAATACATCAGAAGAGACGGGATTTGCTGTCATCGCTAATCATATTGACGTAATGAGGCACCAAGAAACCCATACACCAAAAAAACCCACTGGGCCTCAGACTCAAAGCCGCGCGCCACATCATTTAGTATTTATTAGTATTTCTTAATGCCCTTTGCACTTGGCGATGTGTGACCAGCGCTCTTTAAAGCTTCATCTCTCAAGTCGTACGAATCAACAAACCACCGCTGCAAGTCCTTAAACACTTCATGACCAGGAGCTTATCGTGGCTCTTCTGATGAAGTCAGCATCAGCAAGTTTTTTTTTCTTTTTTTTTCTTTAAAAAGGCCACAAACCTATTCACTTAACCACACACACGTACACACACACATACAGAAACACACTTGTATAAAAATTGCACTCCAAAATGTCCATCATTCACTCAACTCATCTGAAATGAATTCATCCCTAAACGTATCAGAGTTCACAGAAATCAGACGTGAAAACCGGCACAGCTTCAGAATCAACACTGAACATTTCCTGCAATGTCACGGATGTTCACCTTTCATTATCCGTGTCTCAAATCCTGACATCAATTAAGCAAATGAACAATAATTGCTGTATACATGTCTGGAGTTGTGTTTAGTGTTTAGTCTGGTCAAAAAAATTGCACTTCTGTTACTAACTACACAAATACAGATTCGCTCATAAACATCATACCCACGTGTCCTTGTTGAACTTCTCATTCCAGATTCATCCCCCTTTCCTGTTATAATAAACTCCACTCTTATCTTCTGTGAAGGCTGTACACTAGATGTTGGAGCGTGGCCGTGTGGATTTGTGTTCATTTAGGCATGCTGGTGTCGAGGAGGCTCCAGTTCTACAGAAAGGTGATGGTTCTGTGCATGACACTTGAGTTTTTCCACTCCAACACACTCTTAACACACCAGCACTTCATCTTCATGTCATCATGTTGTTATGCTGGAACAGGTTTGGGGTTCTCGGTTCCTAAGGAAACTGCAACAAAGACTTTCTATACAACTGTGTGCTCCTACTGTGTGCTTTGCATCTCCAGGGTCGAGGGTTAGATTCCCGCCTTGGGTCTGTGTGTGTGGAGGTGGCATGTTCTCCCTGTGCTTGGTGGGATTCCTCTGGGTACTCCTGTTTCCCCACAATGACATGCAGATTAAGTTAATCGGCGTTCCCAAATTGCCCGTAGTGTGTGAATGTTCACCAGAGGTCCTACCACGGTCGTAAAGATGTGAATAAATACAGTGGTAATCACCATTGGCCTCCACGGTCACTAGTTAGACTACAGAGGTTCCTAGATGGATGGATGGATGGATGGATTTGCTCACCTTTCAGTTCTTTTTCTTTCTTGTGTACTCTTTATTTAAATACAGTATGCCTTCTTCCTTCTATTTTATTTTAATTATTCTCCGTCTTTAATTTACTCTCTTGTCCATTTTTGTCTATTCATTGATAATTTCTTGATCCATCCATCCCTCCATCTATCCATCCGATAGCAGCGCACCACTTTTTGTTGTATATAATTTTGCACTTTAATTAATTTTTATTCTTGATTTGTATTGGACATATTTACTTTGTATGTTTGTGATTGTCGTGTTATGAACATGATGAAGAGTGGAATGTTCGTCCTCTTTGTCCTCCGTGTGTGTGTGTGTGCGCATGTGAGCGTGTGTGTTCCCTGTAATGGATTGACTCCCTGTGCAGGGTGTACCCCACCTCATGCCCAAAGGTGGGATACACCCTGGACAAGGATAGGCTCCAGGCTGGGATAGGCTCCAGGCCCCACAACCCTGTACAGGACAAGCGCAGAAGATGAATAAATAGACAAATGAAAGTGTGCTTTTAACATTTAGAGAAGGACCGTACTGTACTGTATGTGCGTGTGATGGCCTGGGGCGCACATACTTTTAGGCATGAAGTGTAACTCTAAATAAGTGGTGCTACTGTATGAATGTGTGTGTGTGGGGGGAAGACGATTAGTAAAAAGAAGAAAAGGAAAGAAATCTCATTGTCTTTATAAAGTTAAGTTCAGGTTTAACTAGCCCAGGTTAAAGCTTAAGATGATAGATAGATAGATAGATAGATAGATAGATAGATAGATATAGATAGATAGATAGATAGATAGATAGATAGATAGATGACATTGTATACTGCTGCTGATGAATCACACAGCAGTAGGATTGAACTCCTGAGTGAACCTAAAGACTTCTTGCTCCTGTGATGGAATGAACGAGTGGAGGAAAAGAGATGGACAGATTTGTGTTGATGTATTTACCTTTTGTGCACCTCTATTGTTCAGGGAGCACCGATGTCTGTGTGTGATGTCCAGAGAGGATCCCCAAGGACCTGCTGTCAGAGTGAGGACACACACACATACACACCCACACACACACACACACACACACACACACACACACACACACATAACACACACTCAATGTGTGTTTTCACATAAAAACAAACTATAAAAACCAATAACATAAATAACTAAACAAATAAATAGCATAATTTAAATAGTATCATTATTATTATACATTATACACAATATACTGTTTGTACAAGGTGAAAAATATATAAAAATAGAATATTTTATAACACTAATAATACTAATTATGGTGCCACAGTGGCTTAGTGCTTAGCACTGGTACCTTGCAACCATAGGGTTCTGGGTTCGATTCCCGCCTCCGGTCTGTGTTCATGGAGTTGCTTATAAAGTATCCTGAAACCCAGTGTTTTTTCTTCTCTTTAAATAATTTATGTCAAGGTTTTGATTTCATGTAGTATTGTCTCCCGTGGAGCTCACTTACTCACTCACTTACAGTACGTACTGCTTCCTGTATACAGGGTCACAGGGGTCCTGTCTCAGAAAGCAAAAAAGGCAAGATACACCCTGGACTGGGTGCCAATCCATTACAGGGCACACACACACACACACACACACACATTTATTCACACACAACAGGCAATTTGGGAATGCCAATTAGTCTAATCTGCATGACTGTGGAGGAAACCGGATTACCCTGAGGAAACCCACCAAGCACTGGGAGAACATGCAAACTTCATGCACGCAGATCCGAGGTGGGAATTGAACCCGGAACCTGGAGGTGACAGTGCTAACTCCTAAGCCACCGTGCCATCTGATGTGGAGCTGCTAAGCCTTTTTTGTAAATGCAAAAAAGGCTTAGCGCAGGAGGCAAGACGCAGGAAGAACCTAATGAGGACATATTAACAACAGCACTGACCAATTAACAGTTGCAACTAACTCCTCATAGGGACTTAACTGATGTACTACTAGCATGGTGCAGACGGGAAAGACTGGATGGTGTTCTGACCGAGTCGTCATTGCATCAACCTTAGGTTCCTAATAAATTGTTCTGGTGTATGGAACGTATGCAGCAGGTTATCAGTGTGTCAATGTCTCCTGGAAAAAATACCATCCATCACGTCATGATGATAAAAAGCACTGCACGTGTCGCAGTATTTATACCAACCCACTGGACGCAATGACAACATAGTATGTGCGCGATAAGCGATTCGATCTCATCGGACCTGGAAAGTGTGTGATCATGTTCTTGATTAAAAATTAGTGACAGCATGATGAATGCATAGAGAACCTGACAGGGACATGGCGGCGAGGAAGGAGTATGAACTCGATAAATGCGCGTTTTTCCATTTTGATCGTGTTTCCACTCCGTTATTAAGACGCCATGGGAACGTCACGGTCTTTGTCGCAGCGTGACGGGGCCTCAGTTTGTATTTTAATAAATAAACTCTCAGTGTGTAATGTAAGCAAGTGATTAAGGTGATAACTTACACTGAGTCCATCCATGATTAAAAATAATTTGCATAAATTAGCACAGATTAAATTACAACATCTTGATAATCAGCTAAACTTGAGCCATGTGTGTGTGTGTGTGTGTGGGAGTGCGCGCACTTATATACTTAGAGTGAAAACACACTCATTAGTTCATATTGGTCACTGTGAAATGTAATCTAATTAAATTTAATTGAATGTATGTTAATGTATGCATACTAATCATTTCTCCATTGGTGGAATAAACAGGAGTTAACGCAGGTGTTTATTATGTAGTTAATATTCAAACTATTAATTAACACAAGTGTTGATTACATTATTAGCATTACTCACGCTGAGGTATTAATGTAATTAATGCAGTAAATACCTGCAACTCCCTCTAGTCATTTGCTTTGACTGGTGCTTTATGTCACTATCAAAACCACAAAAGTATGTGCACCCACCTTTGCCACAAGTCAATTCATGAAATTTCTGCTCTGGTAGATTTGGCCCAGTCACACAAAGTGCTGTTATTGTGAAGGGGAAGCTTTTAGAAGCAAAAAAAAAAAAAAAACAGCTCATCCATGAAGCGAGAAAACTTCTGGTAGCCACATCAGCACAGGAACTGAGCATCAGGAGCTTCGGTGTGTAAGTGGTATAAAGCACTGACACTGGAATCTGGAGCAAGGGAACAAGTTCTCATGTTCTCATGAGTGATAAATCATGCTTCACTGGCTGGCAGTCTGATGGATGAACCTGGGTTTAGGGAACGCCAGGAGAACGCTACCTACTGGACCAGTAAAGTGTGGTGGAGGAGGGTTGATAATGGCTTGCGGCTGGGTTTTTAGGGTTTGGGCCCCTTAGTTCCAGTAAAGGATGACTTTAATGTTAATGCTACTGTTTACCAAGACATATGACACAAAGCTTTTTACAGCTTTTTACAGTATAAATAGTTTAGAAAAAACCCACTCGAGTTTCAGCATGACAACACCGCTGTGCACAAACCGAACTATGAGGACATGGTTTGATGAGTGTGTTTAAAGAAGAACATCCAGTGGCATCACAGATCCCTTCAGGATGAACTGGAATAATGATGGTAAGCCAGGTCTTCTCACTCAGCACCCTGACCTCAGTAATGCTGTTTCCACTCAATAATTTGAAAACAATTTCCAGCAGATGCATCATCAAAAACTCATGACATCCTTGACATCCAGGAGTGTGAGCTGTTTTAGTAGCAGTGTGAAGCAGAACCTATGGTGTCCATCAAGCTCACACTGGTGTGGTGCTCAGGTGAGGACACATTTTTGACATTATTATTTGTTCACAAAGTGTCAAGTATAAAGTGTATGCCTTTGTGAATATTTCATCGTTACACTTCTTTCTATAATATGTTGGGATGGTGAGATCTGTCTGAATTGCACTAGTGTAAAAAGAATGTTAATTTTATTTTTTCATTAGTTGCGTTACAAATAAAAAATAAAATTTTTTTTATATCAAATATCAATAGTTAAAGGAAAATGCTGCGATGTAAAAGCAATGAAAAAGCTTTATTGTCTGGAAATCAGTAATTATAACCCTGATAATTAGCGAATGAGAGAAAATTTCACAGAAACTGAAGAAAAATAAAAGATATGGAATAGAAATAGAATAGTCTTTATTGTCTTTGCAAGTACAACAAAATTAAAAGTGCCATCCCCCCCCAATGCAAAAAAAAAATTGGTTTGGAATGTTTCCATAAAAAATGCTTTCTCATGATGTCATTAAACTTTACAACAGAAAACGTTTCACCGGTGACTGGTACACAACACTGAAACTGGAGACTCCTTCCATACATTATGTCAAAAAAGTCAACATGAGTGATTACACATATTTTTAATCCTTAAAGTTATACTTTAAGTAATACTGTAAAAGTCTCTGTGAACAATCTGTTACTATAGAAACACTAATTAACTAACCAATCAGAATCGAGAACTCGGTATCACTCGGGTGTAAACTCTTAATAATCCCCAGACCTCAACGATCCAGCTGAAGAAACATTTCCTTAACGAAATGGATACTTTCCTCGTTGCCTTTGAACACAGTGTGAAATGGTGAATGCTCGGTTGTGTTTAGGAAGGACATGGCGAATAGACGACCCTGTTTCTTTTTTTCTTTTTTTTTCTTTTTTGTGGGAGTGTGTCAGGAGGAGCAGATTGGAGCTCGCCCAGCCTATTAAAGCTGACAGTCCTGCCTGATTGCACCTCTCTCCTCAGCTCGCCTATTGACTGTGGTTACGATGTAGCTTCCCATTTCCTGCTGAAATAAATTAAAAGTCAGAAGTAATTTGCCTGATGTGGGATGCAGGTGGATTTTTTTTCGCCTCTCCCCCAATGTACTGGCCTCAAACTTTCTGAATAAAACATTCCACAGCCTGGAAAATCAATTGAAGCCCCTCTTTGATGAGAGAGGGCTTATTTTCTGCCACTGACAGTTTTGTGGCAGGGAAAAAAGCAGGGATTTGATTAAAGCGTAGATAGTGAGAGATTGAGGTCTTGTTCCAGCCACGAGAAGGATCAAGGCCTCTAATCGTGTCTCCGGCGATGCCGAGAGCTGAAACGCTGGCTCGCAACGTTCTTACTAGAAACTCGGGTAGGACCTTGACATTAAAATGAAAATAAATATATCATTCTTGTCTCTCCACGCTGCTGCTAAATCACAGATTTTATATATACAACATCGACTCATGTATCCAAGCTGGTCTCAGGGGTCCATCTTTTTTTTTTTTTTTTTATTAGTATTGACCGTGCCACTGGGAGTAAACAATAAACTGCCTCAGAGGCAAACATCCTTGTGGACAGTTTATTTTTCCCTCGAGAAACAAACCTAAAAATCCATTTACGCCCAAGAACCCTGAAAACAGAAACGACAGAAAAGACTCGAGTAACGCCCTTCAGATCAGCCAAAGCTAAATTTTTGTTGAAGTACATATTTACCCAGTAGTTTTTCTTTTTCTTTTCTTCTTCCTCATCTTTTTGCTTTTTTGTCTAACACGTCCTCAAACAAACCGTCTCCATGTGAGCTCCTGTTCAGAGCAAGGTGAACCTCAGCCACATCAAACACGCTTTCATGTTGCTTTTATTTCTGTTACACTCCGACTTCTAAAACATTTCAGGGATTGCATAAACCCTCTTTCCGATGCCTTATGCATGTCTCTCCACCTTGTCCTGAAGGTGATATTCCATAGAGGTGAGGATGAAATTCCCACCGGAGCCTCTGGAATTCAGCTGGAGAAAAGGAAAGTAAGAGCTGATGATAAGAGGTCATGAGTCCTTGGTTTAGATCTTCAGATGTTTCTTGTTTTTCCCCAGGCCCATTGTTGAGAAGAAGCCTGCGCTTGAAGTGCTTTCACAGGTGGTCAAGGCCTCGGGCGAATCTCTGATGCAGCCTCGCTTTTTATTATCAACTTCCTGAAGTAATGAAAAGAGACTCGGATCAAAGACGAGCAGTGGGAAGCTCCTGAGTGATGAAACTGTCTGAGGCAGGAGGATTCACCTCCAATTCATTGCCTACAACAAGTCTGGATAAACAGCTAACACAGCTAAACAGGACCAACACACATCAGCTTTTACCATTCCATCAATAAGTAGCTTACAGATAAAACCTTTTTGTTTTATGTTTTCTGAAATCATGTTTTATTTCGTAGCAGTGCTTCAGGTTTCGAATAGCAATTTGTTCTCACTATTTTTGAACCACACCATGGACAGACTGTAAAGGTATACATTTATACTGAATGTCTTGTGGAGATTTCTCTCCAACCATCCATAGAATTTTGTTAACATAATTTTTGTATCATTGTATACTGTACAGTATATAGAGTCACGCGAGGCCTGGAGCCTATCCCAGGTGCAAGAAGCGGGGTACACCATGGAGAGGGTGCCAATCCATCGCAGGGACAACACATACACTCATTTACACACTACCAGTAAACAGAGTAAAAAAAAAAGTAATGTGGTGAGCACTGTCTCTTTGCACCCCAGTTTTGACCATTTTCATCAAGGGTGATTGTTTTTATAAACATACATATTTGTTGTTTTGTTTTGTTCAGTACACATTCTCATTAAAAAAATTTTTTTAGGGGCGTGCTTCAATCTTGTAAACTTTCTCAGTGAAATCATATAAATATCTATTAGAAAAGACCAAATGTCACATGGAAAGTTAAAGGACATTTCACAGACTGTGAAAGATCCCCATGAGAAGTATCGCTCATTCTTCAAGGCCACAGCCCTTCTGGCCTTCTTGTAGAGAGAATGGACAAAATAAAAAAAAAGAATAAAAGAGGTAGACACGTGTGGGCGGCTGAGCAGTAAGAGCCTTTTTTGCGCCATGTCCCCCTGATGGGTTGCTCTTCTCACTAAAGGGGAGTTATCTTCCTCCTAACAAGCTTGATGCCATCCTCTCTGGCTGTGCGACACAGAAAGTGTCGACTCTCCAGAGTGACAAAGGCTACGCGGCACCAATCAGGACGGAGCCGAGTCAGAGCTTGAGACACCGCCGCTGTGATTATGATTAATGTTCGGGGCGGATGGCAGAAGCCTGGACTTCTTTAGCTTCAGGGGGGGAGACATCAGCGGTGCTGTCGCATTAGATTGTGAGACATTCATTTTTTATGTCTCGGCTCTAATACTACATATTCATCACCAGAATGTGAGAAACAAATAGGTTCTTGTTCTTTTGGGGAATGAAAGAAAAGAGCTACTTGAATCTTTTTTTAAAAAATGCTTTCTTTGCCATCTCATACATACTGAGCCCTGGAGAGGCCACAAAAAAAGTTTTATTTTTTTATTTTGTACACACAGTTTAGTTTAACATGGCAGAGAGAGACATAGTTAATTGAGGTCAAGACATACACTCTACGACTTTTTAACTTTTTCAAAACTTTTATTTACAATTATTCATTCATTCATCTTCTATACCGCTTTATCCTGTGATCAGGGTCGCGGGGACCTGGAGCCTATCCCAGGAGGCTTAGGGCACAAGGCGGGGTACACCCTGGACAGGGTGCCAA
>JAQMYG010000023.1:1526869-1537466 GCA_030014215.1 Clariallabes teugelsi | reverse complement strand
CGAGGTCAAACGCGCCCCCCTTGACGGAGCCTCACGCCCCCCCTGGGGGGCGCGCCCCACTATTTGAGAAGCACTGCCATAATGTGAGGATAAGATGTAATGCGGGTCACTTGGCATCGGGATAAATCACTTACAAGTTCTGGGACCGAGGACGAGGGGGCTGAGTAACTTTTCTGACAAAACCTTTTTCAGACATTAATACAGATATTCTGATTTGCACAGATATTCTCAACTGCAAAATCACATGGGGAAAAGAGGCACAATCTGGCAACATTATGACAATTCTCAAGCTACAGTAAGTAAAGCATAGGATACACATAATGTTTGTTTGATATTATAACAGGCTTTCCCTTAATAGCTAAAATATTACATTTTTGAGGCAGCATGGTGGTGCAGTGGTTAACACTGTGGCCTCACACAGGGCCACAAGGGTTGAGGGTTCGGCTCCCACCTTGGGTCTGTGTGTCTGTAGGGTTTGCATGTTTAGTAGGTTTCCCTGGGAGAGACTTCAGACTTCCCATGACTCTTTACAGGATAAGCACTACAGAGAATGAATTATATTTTTTGGGGAAAAAATTAGGACATTATCTTCAAATGCATATAGAATTATAGACTAAATGAAAAGTGAATGTCAGTGGATGGACAGAGACAGGGAAACCTTCACTGCCAACAAGTCTGGCTCTTCTTCTTACTAACTTGTATGGCATTAAAATATTTCACACACAGAATAAAGTTATTAACAAAAAGCTTATTTCAGACACTTGACCTTGTTATAAACTGTTTAGCAGGATTCCAAAACATTATCTGTTTATTTACAGTAACAATTCCATAAAAATCCAAATTAAATATTGCACTAACTTAATGAAATGTAATATTTTGGAAATTCGCAAAGGCAGCTCTGCACCCTGTAATGATGTGGAGAAGACTTTATTTCTATTCATTTCTATTTAAAAAAGTAGCAACAAAAATAAATGAAAATAAAGGATTAAAATTGGAAGGAAGAGCTAGTCTTGTACAGTAGCATAGCATTAGCATGGCGAAATAAAGGACACAAACAAAGATAAGTATATCTAATTAATAGGAACAAAACGACAAAGGAATATATAATATAAGGGGTTTAGATAATGATACTAGTCAAAAATAACATGAATCACCTGAACATGATCAGAACAAGGAAGTAACTACATTTGAAAACAGGAAATATGAACGAGGAACTCATGCAGTACTAAAAAGTCTCAAACTCAGTGCAGCACCTGGAGCACAACCCTGACACCCCACTATACAATAAAACTCTATGCGTCACCTGGTTTACTAATGGGTTGAAATATCTCCACTTTTGTTTTATTCCTTTATTTCTAAAATGTATATTCTCAAATATTGCTTAACTCATGGTAAGGATATGTACTCTATTATTTTGGAATGTTACCGGAATAACATTCTAACAAGCTGCCTTTAGATGAACCGTGCAAGTGCTATTTTAGTGTTTTTCATTACCCTGACATATCACACTAGCGTAGGAGTTCAGCAATAAAACCTGACACCTTTCTTTGTACTTCTACCTCCTCAGCTAACTCCTCTACAAAATAAGTTGATTTGATTGAGTGGAACATGACAGGTCAAAAAAAACAAACAGAACAATATGCTAAAGTATTTTTAATATAGTTTTTTTTTTTCATAAATTCATAAATTATAAATTTCTGATTAAAAACAAGGCATTTTGGGTGGCATGAAATTCATAAGCATGTAATTTGAAAAACCCTAAGTATACAACATTGTTCTCTTGATTATCAGGAAGTCGGTTATACATTCATGAAACTGTAGTATTCTGGTCTGTAATGTTTCATGCATAAAGTTTTGGAATAGTAAAGCCAATTATCCGTGACTGCACAAAAAAGAATGACTTGTGTATGTCATTCATGACATCGATTCACTCAGGGCAAAAAAAAATGTTTTCTTAAAAAAATGTAGACTGCATTTGGATAATTGGCACTTCCTCTACCCTCCTGATCCAGCAGCCTCTAATTTCTGGAGACGTGACCTCCAGAGAGGTGACAGGAATGTGGAGAACGTGGGAAGGATGAAGGGATGGATGGATGATTAAAGCGTTCTGTGACACAGCAAGCTCAGCAGGTGAAAGTTAATCGTGTCAACATCACAGATGAGGACATGTTTATCCAATGTCATCCGGAGGAAGACGGAGAAAAGCCAGAGAGCAGCGTGTGGGCGTAGGAGAGGTACACTCAGCATAATTACCGCTAACGTTCTCCATCGCTATGGAAAGCAGGTGTTTTAAAGGTGAGAGAGAAGAGGACACTGTGGAATCATGAAGAAGGCTTGTTCAGCTGTGAAGAGCAGAGCAGCTGTTACACAACTGTTAGGCCAGTACTGTCTTTTTACGTGACTATTTAAATGTGAGTCGCTAGTCAGGAAATGGCTGATAAAATTAGACAAACTCTGTGAGCTCTGTTAAGGCAGAATGTTTAAAAGGCTTTCTCTAGAAAATACTAAATGGAGTTTAAAGGTGTGCAACTGTGCACTCTTAGTTCAGTAATATCTTCCTAAATATACTGATCAGCCCTAACATTAATACCCCATAACATTAATTACATTAACATTGATTATTAATTATATACCAGTGAACTACACACAGGATCATGGCTGCCCAGGTCTCACCCAAGCCCACAGGAACCAAAGGCCAGCCTGTCCAGTCCGATCCCACAGAAAGGCCAATGCAGCACAAATCTGAAAAAATCTCAATGCTGGCCATGATAGAAAGGCACGAGAACAGCCACTGCACCACAGCACACTGGCCATTGGGCCCAGCAGGCAAAGAGCCCAAGGCCCCCGACCCAGCCTCCAAACTCCCCACAATCCAATCCAATCGTGGACCTATAGGATGCCCCGGACAAACAAGACCGATCAGAAGCCCTAAAGGATGCTCTGCAAACATCCAAGTGCCAGACACAACAGCACAGCACAGATAGACTGATTGGACTATCGTTTAAAATCATTTGCTATTTGATGCAGGATAAGTCTTGGATATTGTATTGCTTAAAATAGGGTTCGTAAGAATTGTACCCTTCTATTTAAGAATAAAAGTTCCATCATATAGTTCATGATAAGATGAGGAGCTGGGGAATCTGAGTGAGTCTGAGAGTAGCTCCACTGCTCTTTCAAAATTATAAAAGCTAGTCAAGATTTCACCTTATACAGTATTAATGTCCACTGTTTTCTTCTTCCTGTAATTGTATTAAGAACATGAACAGAGACACCAGTGGACCTCCCAGGATCTCACAGTTGGCTGGGAATTTCACAGGAAGAGCTAAGGCCGATGGCTTAAATGCACAATAATAATAGATTTCTTTTGTCGATCCATCAGGAGAACTTGTAATTTACAGTATGTCAATGCATTATATACATTATGACCTTCATTAAAACATTGTTAATGTTGGAAGAATGTGGAAGAACTTTAGCATGAACTGGAAATGGTGCATCCTCTTCATCCAAACATCAGCTTGAGCTCACTAACACTCTTTTACCTGAATAAATGCAAATATTTACAGCCATGCACCAACATGTAATGGTAAGGTTGACCAGAAGATAAGAGTGGAAAGCATTGTAATAGCAAAGGATGGGATGTTCATCAAGGACATATAGGTGTGATGGTCAGGGGTGAACATACCTTTGGCAATATACAGTACTGTAGCACATCTTACAGTTGGCTTCAATAGTCATCCTGCAGGAGAAGACAGAATCTGCATTCAGGGTGAGAAAACAATCTTCCGAGCTTGTTGCCTTTATGCCTCTCCGGGAATGAAAGAATGTTCCTGAAACATGTTTGAGCAAATTTTTTAATTCTGCACGGTGCTATCTTCTGTGGCTGGTGATCTGCTTGGTTCTACAATCATCTACAGTATGTCACATATTACATGCTTGTCTTTATGGAGATCTGGTGGTACCACAGGAAAAGATCTCAGCTTTTCATTTGCTTTTTTGGTGACTGGTTTTATTTGAGTTTGTCAGTGATGATGTTCCCCTCCCTGATTCCTGTAACTTGGTGATGCAGTGAAGTGTGTGATAAAGTATTCCTGTACCTACATCTGACAACTTTGTCAGTTCTCCATCACAATCACAATGCCGAGTTTACATTAATGGCATTTGACAGATGCCCTTATTCAGAAAAACTTGAATTGATATCTCATTATATGTCCATATTATGTTATTATTAGTATTATATAGCAGTTAAAGGTTAAGGACTTTGCTCAAGGGTCCAGCACTGGTAGCTTGGTGATGCTGGGGTTTGAACCCATGACATTCTGATTTGTAGTCCAACATCTTAACACAATGCATATTTACTAATTCATCCTAACTAAAGCGCCACTCTTCATAACCCTATTACTCTTCAATAAATTCTTATATTTTCCTTTGGAATTTCCAATTCTCCAGAATGCTTTTTGGTCATGTCATTTGGGATCCTGTTTATCAGCTAAGCTGTTGTAAAAGTTGATGTTTGATTTACAAGGCCATTACCAGACGATGTCAAGACACCGGTATACGTCGAGAAAGTCATATTGTAATGTCAATACATGACAAAACAGATTGACAACAGTGGACGAGATTATGGTGGTCTGCTCCAGGCCTCCATTTACAGCCAGGGAATTAAAGAAAATTATCTATGTAGCAAAGTGTCATTCATATTTGACAGATACATGAAAGAGGTTGGGGCAAGGCATAAAAAATATGGAGTAGGATTAAAAAATTATGAGTCTACAACCTGGAGCTGTTTTGCCTTGTCCTTGATTAAAAAAAACTAATATAACAATTGCAACAAATTCGACATTTTGTTTCTTTCCATCAGTAAGAACACACCAGGCTATTAGATCAGTGATGCTGAATGTTTTAACTTCCAACCATGAAAAACAAATAACAAGAGGAAGTGAGCATGGTGGAATATTTATCAGTAGAGTGCATCATTATTTTTTAAAGCATCCATCTGCGCATCATGACCCTTTCACCTTGCCAGGATGAGGATTGTCTTTTTTTTCCAAGGACACTTAACAGACACTCCAGTGTCACTCGAGATGCTCTTAGAAACACAAGGGATTGAGTGACACTCATTCGACTCAGCATTTGTCAGGATAAAAAAAGAAAAAGAAAACAAAATTCAACACAGAGCCCCGTCTACATCCCTGAGCTTGTGAGCCGTCAGCTTCCATTTGGAAGATATATTTACGCCCATCTGCTGGTTTGGTTTTACTTATTTATCTGGAAAGGAGGGTCGACTCACAAGCAGTTAACACTTCACCCCATATAGGCATTGTCGAAGCTTTCAGTCTGAGTCAGAGTGTATTTTAGAGAGCAGAAAGCAGAAAGGTCAATCATTTAGACCAGTGGAAGAAAAGTTTTCACAGTATACACAGGCAGAATTAATAGTAATATGTTTAGTTATCTAAAAGGTAAGGAATCTAGATACGTTTTCTACTTCTTTGACCCGAAAGCATATGGTGTTTTCTGTTTTTCATTTTACTTTCAGACATGCTTTGTTACTTTATTATAGCATACTATAATAGATCTTAAAGCCATGTGTTCTGACATAGAGAAAGGTGAAAGTGACAGGTGATGCAGAGCTCCACTGTTTATATCCACTGTTGAACAAATAACTCCATTAATTTTAAATAGAATTTTGATTTGTTCACCTTTCCACATCATGGTGCAGTGTACTTATAATCCCAGTCATCTCCACAGAGTTATTCCTGCACCTTGTCATAAAACATACTGTAAAAACTGCAACAAGTGCTAATAGAGGTCGATTGGGGCAGGACTTGTGCTGTCCCATGCTTAGAGGAGGAGCTACAAAAGGATAGCTAAGGAAAGGGTTCCCACACTCGTGGTTAATGTACCAAATTAATTTACAAAAAAAAACAACTCCACAGCCAAAAAAAAGTTTCCTAGCAGATTAGAATTAAACCGACAAAGAAGAAGAATTTATGTCACTTTTCCATCAAATTCTTTACCCAAATCTGCTCAAAATGAGCAACTAGATGATATTTTGTCAGGTCTTAATTTTATACTAAAGATCTATGCTAGAAATGTACTCTATTGTAGCCTACATCTGATATCCTGTTGCTTTCGTTTAGTTTGAGCTCAAAATCATGATCCCGTGCTGGATAAATTGATAAAATGGTTAAATAAAACTATAAAAAGGAGGTATTTTTGTGCAGCTGAGACCTCGGACCCCTGCCTTGACTGCTTTAGCTGATTTAGTTTAAGGTAAATTTAGCGAAAACTGCAGGGACCGTGGATTCAATTCTTTTTGTAATATGATAGCACTCCAAGTAAAAAAAAAAAATAAATCACAGCATAAATTACCCACAGGTGGGTGGCAGGGGGTCCGCGTCCGTCACACATGTCAAATTAAATAGATTGAGCATTGATTTTCCTTTCTGTAAACTGAAATTAATCTCTAACCAAAGTGAAAATCTTAATTTCAATTCAATTCACATTTCAATGAAAAGTGAAGAGCGCGGCACAGAACATCAGTCACCATCGAGCCAAGCGGTGAATAATTTCATACCCATCCACGTGCGCTCCGCCATCATGGTGTTATCTGACCAATTGTGCCTTTCAGTGATGATAAATAGACCCATATGGTTAGTTTTACAATTGCATTATGGGTACACCATGACAGCCTGTGTGATTAGGGTGAGACTCATTATGAGGAATTGATTTAAAGCATGAAGCATGCGTATGACAGCTGCCTGACTGTAACCAGTATAAACCTCAACATCCCAGTGACGCCTGTTCAGATGTCGAATTTAGGTTTCCTTGACAAAGCAGACATACAAGTGTAAAATTACGAGGAATTAAACATGCAGTGTAACAAGTGGATTAATAACATGGCACATTGTATTAATCATAATCTAATGAAATACTTTACTGCAGGAAACAAAAGAAAATGTATGGTATAATTTAAATCATATACAGTTAAAATCATGAAAAAAAGTTTTAGAGACTGCAGGTAACATTTCAGATGATTACTGTTGTTTTACTTTCTCTTGTCTGGATTAATGAACTGATATTTGGTTTGTTGTTTGCTATAATGATTTGAAAGGTTTTTGTAAAAAATATTCTTTGCAACATGGTTGACATTTAGTTTATCAGTAAAAAAGAAATTGACGTTTACCTTTTTTAATGAAATAAATGATTTAGACTAATTGTTGTTGTTGTTGTTTAGTTGTATAATATACAGTATACACTCAACCTATGCCTCCTTTTATCCCCTTACCAGGTCTGATTTTTATTAATATCATATTTTAACGAGGACTATAGACTTCTGGAGTCATGTTACATTTTTTGGGACAAAAAAATAAGCATATGCACAATTTTGTAAAAATAATAATAATAATAATAATAATAATAATAATAATAATAATTATTATTATTATTATAATTATAATTATAATAATAAATATAAGAAATTTAGAAACATGTTCAAAAAAACATACCGAAGAGTATACCAAAACTACAAATATTGATTCATGATTCACTCTACTAGTTGATACGGTAACCTCATTAAAATTGAAACAACAAATCAAATCAAAATTGTAAAATTTGTTTATCATGGAGGAGGGTTGATACACAGTTTTGATTGATACTTTTGTCAGGCAGTGATTGCTGTAATAAAATGAACAGATTTGTTTGATTTATCTTTTGTTTCTCTGTGTGCAGATGGCTGTGAAGAATAAACATGTAAAGAGTGTATGGTTATGTGGAGCGATATAAAGGGCAGAGGAGTAGAGATTTAGGCGGGGTTTGTTTGATAGATCACGCTGTGCGGGTTCGGCTCCACCAAGACCCCCAGTGCTGTTGATTTCCCTCCTCACTCGACCTTCACCGGGTGTGCGCAATGTCAAAGAGTAAAGCATGCTGGGTCGCGGGCAAGAGCAGAATGCTAAGCACGGCCCACTTTAAATCAATATCACTTTCACTGGAGTTTACTGAAATGACACAACCTTCATTTCTACAGACAATAGGATGAAATATAGCCAGAAAGGAAATGCTGAACTTTAAAACATCAAGAAAGTCCATCAAGTGCTCTGCATGTAAATAAATGCCTCACCAAACAGGTACATGATCGAATGTTTTTATGTGTTTTAGCTTTAGATTTAGTCAGTTGTGTGGTGGTGCATGGAGAAGTGGACATGCTGTAAATTTAACCCCAAACACCACCAACACCACCACACGTACCATCGGTATCCGGCAAAGGGGAAAGAACAAAACAAAAAACAAACATACTGTGCAAACAGACAAAAACCGGCATGTGTTATAAACACTGACATGTACTGTTAGACTACTTTGGCGTATTTCTTTCACACTAGACAGGGCCAGTATCAGTATCTGGGCTGTGAGTTACCTGAGCTGCTGCTAGCTTGCATCACGTACAGTATGTACTGTAGCATGGTGAGGTTGTTTGTTCTGAACGCTAATTTATGTTTGGGGAGTTTGCTTCATCTTCCCTGTTAATGTGACTATAATTGTTTTTGTTGTGTGTCACAATGGACAGAGAATTAGTGTGTGCATTTAGTAAACCCTAACCTACACCTTTAAACAATATTAAAATGGAATCTTTGATAGCCTTAGACTCAGCATATCAGGATTGATGGAGAGGTGCGTATACTCAGTGCCAGCCTGAAAATATACACCGCACTACATTTAGTAGATTTTTTTTCCCTTAAATTATGTATTTTCATTGGAGAGTCTGATAATGCAGCGCGAACTGGAGTTTCTTTAACCCAATCATTACCAAATAGACATCAGCAAACTTACCCAGAAATACAGTACAGTATATGGAAAATATATCTCATTTTACTAATTTCACATGACAGAAATTAACCTTTCATGGAAACAGCTAAATGAAAACTCAGAAATTAAACATCATGTCATGAACTTGACTCGTCCTTCTCGTTCCCTCTACACCACGTTCTATTGCTACAGTGCTAATTATTTATTTATTTGTTTGTTTGTTTTATTGGTCACCTTTGGCTTTTTAAATTTCAATTATTTTGGGTCACAATTGTTCCTCTTCTACTTAACAAATGCCTTTATTTCTTTCTTTCTTTCTTTCTTTTAATAGTTTTTTTTTCATTCTATTTTAAAATACCTGCTGTATATACAGTACCATTTAATGCTCTAGAACTATCTTTCTTCCTTCCTTCCTCCCGTCCCATCACACAATTATTTAAATCGTAAATCACTAATAATTTATTTATTTTTGAGTCAGAGCCATGTGATGGCCAGGATATCTTAACATTTCTTCATACAGAGGAAAAAGATGAGATGTATCCCAACTCCCTAGTTTCTTGGGCATCCTGGCCTCTATACACACACATACACTTTCTTCACTCTCCCTCTTTTTCAAACGAAGCCTTAATGATTTATAGATGTTTGCTTTAAAAAGCTATTGGCATTAATTCCATGGCTCATTAACGGTTTAATTAAAATGAAATTCGGTGGTAGGAGTTAAGCAGATTGGAAGCGTTGCTCCCTGTGAGGCAGCTGCTTTTCCAGAGCACCGCTCGGAGACAGAGCGGAAGTGTAATAGCGCATGTGCTGAGAGGAAACTGACATGTGGAAATAACAGGCCAGAAGGGAGAGAATCCGAAGGGGGGGCATTAGATTAGTGAAATGTGGGCGGTTAGCCACGCAACAGCGACGGTGATGGTGGAAACAACAACAATACCAAAATCGAGAATGACAAAACCAAGTGTAGTGGAAAGTTTAGACATGCTGCAGGTGTACATTTCACTCCGGTTTCATCACTCCGTCACCAAAAAGTTTCAATTAGCATCAACACTCCCAAGAGCAAGTGCTACAGCTAACTGTCCACTTTTATTAGCATATAATGTATTCAAATAAAACTATATTTTAGTGTAAATATCTGCATGAGCATGAGCTTTAAAAAAAAAAAAAAAAAACTTTGTTTTTTGTTATTTAATATACCATGCACTTGAGAAGGAGAGCAGTGACAACACCTTGCTCTTGTGTCTGAAGTCTACAGGAAACAGATCACCCCGAAAGTATGATGAAACCACACTAACCCAGAACAACAACAAAATCACGTGGCGAGATCAGAATCGTACAGCCTACGTACAACATAAAGCCACTGAGGTTAGAGACAAAAACAACAGAACAAGTGTAAGACAAAAACTGAAAGCTCCAGCAAAGTACAGCACACTTCATGACATGACAGCACACTTCTTCTCTGTCATGGTTACAAATCATATCAGGTGATTGTGGCTCAGGTTGAGGATTGCATGATGGTGTGTCTGGTGAAGGCTGGAAAGAGATTTTTAACCACCTAATCCAGGAGTAGTGCTGGGCAAAGGATAGTAATCCTGTACTTCATAACATTAGAGTTCCCTTTCAAAAGCTACACTCAATGCTGCGTGAAAACGCTATGGGAACGTCTCTTTGTTCTCCAGTTGTGAAGCATGTGTGTGTCAAACACGCCAAAACTTTGGCTTATACACTACCGTTCAAAAGTTTGGGGTCACTTGCAAATTTCTTTGTTTTTGTTTAGTGATTTATTTTCTACATT
>JAQMYG010000023.1:1469573-1481523 GCA_030014215.1 Clariallabes teugelsi | reverse complement strand
ATCCATGAGTTTAATTTAAAAACTAAACATTTAATGTTTATGACACTTACATCCAATTTGCATAATAATTTGGAATGCGGTGTGTATATATATATATATATATATATAGATCACTGAATAAGCCTTCAAAATAAACAACTAAAGGACCCCCAACCCATGAAGAACCCTGATATTATACCATGATGTCATATAGTTCTGATTAGAAAGTCACCTCGCGTCCCAAACACAGCATCAGGCCAACTTATAGGCAGAGGTGGAAAGAGTAATAAACTTTTGTACTCAAGTAAAAGTACTTCAGTAAAATTTTACTGAAGTACAAGTAAAGTTATCATTATAAAAATCTACAAGTAAAAGTAAAAAGTAGCTCATTAAAAATTTACCCAGAGTAAGATACAGAGATACATTTTTTTAACAGCAGGGGTGGGATGGGGGATTTTAGTGTACTGTAGTTCAAACAAGACAAGAGGATAGAAATCTCAAACTAGTTGTTTTTATTGAAGGAACACCTTTGCATAATAAAAGCTGTTGCCTTTCTTGTGCTTAAAAATCAAAGTCGCTTAAATATGGCCAGGGGTTTGCTTCATAAGAATTTGATTTTCTTGTGAATTTAGCGTGTTTGTTCTCCACGCCCATCAATCAATCAGTGCAGTGGGGTGCAATTTGTGCAATCTTTCCCTGTTGCATTATTTTTATTCATTCATTAATTTTTTTATTTAAAATGTAATGAAGTACAATACTTCAAAATACTTGTGTGTGTGTGTGTGTGTGTGTGTGTGTGTGTGTGTTAATACCCCAGCCGAAATACCACTCAGATAATTAATTAATTCATTGATTTATTTATTTATACCCTCTGTTTCACTCCTTCTCAAATGCTCCATTTCAGTGTCTATGTAAATGAGCTACTGCTGAGACACACCCTTAAAAATCTGATTTGCTTGGCTTGCTCCAGCCAAAACAAACACACACACACACATACACACATATTGGAGAAAAAGGACTTTTTTTGCTGTTGTTAAAAAACACAACTTAAAACAACCAAAGAAATTAAAAAACTTAAACAAATAACAGAACACATTCATCCATTCATCCATCTTAATTGAAAAAATACACTTGAAATTGAAGTTAAGTTTCTAATGTAAACAAATATAGATTTAGACAGATAGATATATAACCTATCCACATATATCTGAGCCATCCTTATGTTATATAACACAATAATTTCAGAAAATGAAAAGTTGCACACTGATCGAGCGGAAGTCCTCTAATAAACCCTTATGAGTTGCAGACCTAATAATCATTATCATCCCTCACACGCTTTATTTCCTTCCTGAAGAAGCAGAGTTACATCTACAGACTGCACATAAGGGAACGCTGTTAGAATAACAACGTCTGCGTTACCCATAAGGCCAGTTTTATTACAGTGTGGACGTGTGAAATGAAGCCAGGTTCACAGTATATGACTTCGGGGTGTACGTGGGTCCCGCGATTCCCCCGGCTGAAGATTGGCACAGCTTTCATGATGGATATTTGGTGTAAAAAATAGTGCCGTTTTTTATATTTTGACACCATCATTCCCCATCAAAAGGGCTGAAAAATGGAGGCCATCTGCGGTGGCCGTGCCGGAGAGAGATTACACTTCATAAAGAGAGCAGAGCAGAGAGGTGAAATTCCTCCACACCTGTATGGATTTTCCACTGGATCACTGATAGATTGCACTAATATCACCACAATTAGGGGCTTTTCAGGACACGGTTATTGATAGTTTACTTTTTTCTCCACTTTTAAAAAAAAGTCTCACAAAATTCACATCACTTACTCTCTTTACCTCACTTACACAGCTCACTAGGCAACTTTAGCTGTTTTGACACACATTTATGTTGCAAATATTATTCTCTATATACAGTATGCAGCTATTAATTTTACTCTTTTGGAGTATCCTCAACATTATTCAAATCATTTTCAATTCAAATGTCTGAATCTCAGAACTCGCTCTTCCAATGATATCTTTATGTTGCCTACTTTGGAGGATCCGAAACCAGCCAGATTTTGTCACAGCATCACACAAAACTGGCCAGACAGAGTTTAATGAAACTTTGGCATTACTTTGGTATTTGCCTGAAATTAAACCTGCGTGACAAATGAAATCTAAATGTTGTGTAGAAGTAAAGTTATGAGTTGTTTCATGCCAAATTAGATACTGCAAGTTTTGACAGCATACTGCTTACGTGTCAAACCGTGGGCGCGTCTTAAATGGACAGAATTTAATGAAACCTTTGCAGTAGATCTCTGCCTGAAGTTTAACCTACACCAAAAGTGAAATCAAAATGTTGAGTTAAAGCAAAATTATGGATTAGAACTTATTGGGACTTTAAGTAAAGATTTAGTGGGCTTCTAACTAAAATAATAATAATAATAATAATGATAATAATAATAAAGCTGTTCACCATATTTTTAACATACTATTTCTATAAACTCTTTAACCTTGCTTAAACTACTGATGCTTACAAATAAAAATCTGAAAAGTGTAGTATGCATAACCCTAACCCCCGTTACTCTGATACCCCTAACTAAAATCCAGTGGAACCAATTGCCTTCAGAAGTCACCGAATCATATGTAATGAATTACATATGATTTTTATATTTATTATTGATTATTTTCTGTATTTTTTTCCTATAATTAAATGATTTATGTTGTCAGGTTTTCAGGTAAGGACACAATTGCGGGTCGACACTTTGAGAATGATTACATTAATGTGAAAGTGTGTGTTTTGTATACTGTGATTTTGGCCATGTACTATTTATTTAGATGTAAATTTGATAAAGTGCGTGTTGGAGATTTTTTGGAGAGTGTTTGCAGTCCGCGCAGAATTCTGGGACGTGGACTCCAACACAACGGTCCTAATTAAGACATAAGACACCTTTTAAAAAACTCCTAGATTAAATTATGTTTGCTCCTGTTTTTTCCCTAAATGCTTGTTAGCGTTCTGTGCAGCGTTCACTACACGCCGTCAGTATGTGTTTCCCATTGTTTGAGGCAAATATACACTGATTTATTACTATTTGAAAGTTTCTCTAAATGAACATTTTTCTAAAATACCTCCTTACGTGTGCTGACTCTTCTTTTTTTTGTACATCCTCATGGTGAAAAACACCAGATTTAAGTTGATTTTACCAGCAAAATCCTCAGTGGTCTGAAAACACCTTCTGTAAAAATACCGATTTTTTTTCTCTCCCTTTCCCACTTTCACCAAAACAATGTACACAACGGGCGATGAGAATATTGAGAATTCAGAATACAGTGTTGTCAAATACTCTTAAGGGCGGGGAGTAATGTTTGGGGTATGAGCAGGGAGCGATGCAGTACAGTGAATGCAGCATATTTCAGGCTGCCGGTACAGAAAATGTATTCAGAAACATTGCATTTCTGAAGATTTGACCCTCCTGCTGTTGTCACGGTCAAATATGACTCCAGTGAATAAATATATTAAAAACTGATTATAGGAGTGTGATGTAATGCGTGAGGCGTACACACTCCGCTCGTCTGTAATACATCGAAAGCAAGCGTGAAGAAAAACCGAGCAAAAATCCATATTTGCTAATGGTGCATGGCAGCAGGCGCTCAATGACTGTCAGTCCCGCAGTGCTGTTTATGTGAGGCTTGTTTATGCATGTGTGTGTGTGTGTGTGTGTGTGTGTGTGTGTGCTGCTCCCTCCTGATCCTGCACCTTAGGGCCTTTGACCAACAAGCAGTTTGTTTTTGTGAGCACCGTCTGTGTGTCCGACGGAGGCAAAACACACACCAGGAAAACCATATGGCACTGCTGACACGGCGGCCATCTTCAGCATCGTCTCAGAGCAGGACAAGCTCATGACAACACTAGCAATACAAACGCTAACAACAGACAAACACAAGCACATCCGTGAGGAAAAAAACAAAACAAAGATTAGACAGTACAATTTTTTTCTCTTTTTGTGTGTATGTTTGTGTTCATTTACATTAAATGAAGCAAACCTTGTAGATAATATTATGATAGGAAAAAGAATGGCTACCATTCTTTTTATACAGGGCCTTGCAAGAGCATTCAGACCACTTTTTTTTGTCACACTATGACCACAAATGTAAATGTTTTTTTTATTGGGATTTTATGTGAGAGAGCAACACAAATTAGCACATTATTGTGAAGTGGAAGGAAAATGATGAATGGTTTTCAATTTTTTTTTTCAAATAAAAATCTGCAAAGTGTAGCATGCATAACCCTAGCCCTAACCCCCTTTACTCTGATACTCCTAACTAAAATCAAGTGGAACTAATTGCCTTCAGAAGTCACCGAATTAGAGTAAATAGAGTCCACCTGTGTGTAATTTAATATCAGTATGATTACAGCTGCTCTGTGAAGCCCTCAGAAGTTTGATAGAGAACATTCTAAGGGGTATGAATACTATCGCAAGGCACTGTACACATTCTCCAAGTTGTACATCAGCGCACTTCACTACGATGTCAGAAACAGACTGAATAAGATATTTCCGTGATATTCTTAAAAAATATGTTAACTGAATACACACCTAATGTGAGCTGAGTAGATTTTATACCATAGTTTATTGGAATTCTGGATTCTGGTGTGAGTTTTGCCCTCAGTTGGACACACAGACGGTGCTCACAAAAACGAACTGCTTGTTGGTCAAAGGCCCAGGATCAGGAGGGAGCCACACACACACACTGTTTTTTAGTGATGGCTAGATGAAGCTTCATGAAGCCTTGGAGCCTTCCAGCCAATTGCTTCATAAAAGGGTTCACCTTGCAGTGTTACCAAGAAGAGGAAAGAAGAGAAGGTAGGGCTGTGCATGTGCTCGAGCAACTGTGTTTATGGGGGTGAAGGGACACTTTATTCATTTTTATTTACAGTAAAAGCAGTATTTGTTCGACAATGTTGGGGTGTAAGCAATTCTTCTTTTTGGAAATGACTTCTCCAGCTTTGAAAAAAAAAGAGAAAAGGTTTGCAGGGTACAGTTGATGCTAGGAAATACCAACTTCTGCCTCTCCCAAGAGAGAAGGGGTTCTCCACCCAGCCAATGTTTGGTTCAGACATGTATCACTGGACTTGTATGACATGTTATACTATTACTGAGTGCACTTACCTTACTGGTAGAGATCAATTCAAAGTGTTCCCACATCGCAGAAAACTTCCTTTTCCTCAAATGCTCAATTTTTACAAGCACTCCAATACTTCCCATGAATTATGCAGAGATTGCTTGGGCTAACATAGCGGCAAGATTCAAACCACTTCCTGAACCGCTACACACGGCGAGGCTTCAAACATCGATGATGTCAGTCATCATAACAATGTTGTTGTTGGTCTTTCGGCTGCTCCCAGCAAGGGGTCGCCACAGCGGACACTTGGTCCACACAACAACTTGGCACAGGTTTTACACCGGATGCCCTTCCTGACGCAACCCTCATCGTAACAATACAAACCTCAATACGCGCTTCACTAAACAGTTCCTGCATGTCTCGACACACGTTTGGAGCATTGGCACAGTACGTCCCCTCGCTATTGTTTTTGTATTTTTAAAAAAATCTATTGGATGGTGGCCTTACATCTCCAGGGTTGAGGGTTTGAGACTTGCTTTATGTGTGTTTGTAAGTGCATGGAATTTGCATTTTCTCCCTGTGCTTGGTGTGTTTCCTCCTGGTACTCCACTTTCCTCCCACAGTCCAAAAAACATGTAGATTAGACTAATTGGCATTCCCAAATTGCATGTAGTGTGTCAATGGGTGCCCCGCAATGAATAGGCAACCTGTCCAGGGTGTACCCCACCCTGGGTCCAAAGCCTCCTGGGATAGGCTTCAAGCCCTGGCAACCCTGTACAGGATAAAGTGGTTGTTATTCCTTACTTGTTTTACATTAATGAACCTGATTATTGTAAGGTTTTCTGACATTGATTAAACTTTCCCATATCTCTATCTTTTAAATCCAGTTTTTTTCTAAATCATATATCGGTAAAACACCCCCCAAAATTCCCACTTCCTCACTCCTTATACAGTGGAACCTCTGATTGCAAGTAACGCGGTTTGCGAGTGTTCACAAGCAAATATTTTGAATCAATTTTGACTTGAAAAAGAGCAAGTCTTGGTTTACGCGTACCGAGTATCATGTATCATGCATGCGCTTCTTGTTTTGACGCCAAGCGTCATGTGATCACAACTGAGCCAACGGTTTTTCTCTCTCTTTCTCTTGCGGAATTGTGGGTAATCGTCTCCCCTGCTGGGTCTTAGTGTATGCCGCTTACTGGTATAATCAACATCCGTGCACGCGTGTACTGTTTACTATAACACTGTGACCACGTGTGCGTGCATAAAACATTTTATTTTGTGTTTGTAGGCCTGCGTGTACTGTTTCTTATAACGCACGTGTAAAGCAAAAGAAAGTCTCATTAGAGAGGTTAAAGATCCATTTTCTCCCTCTCTGTTTCAGCCTGTCGTCACACACACACACACACACACACTCTGCTCTACACAGAAACTCTGCTCTGTTGTGATTCTTTTCAAAGGTAAAGTTGAGGTTTATTTGTTTGTTTTACTTTACAGCAGTGATTCCGTTAATATGCGCTCACGCGATGTTCCTTGCAAATTTTTTCCAACAAAACAGTCTTTCCGTTAATGTTTGTATGTGTCTGTTTGTGTGAAATTCAAATAAGAGAGGAGAAAGGTTTACTGTGTAAGATGAGAAGGGGGAGACGGGAGGGTCTGATTCCTCCTCTCCGCTTACTTTCACACATATATACACAGCATCTGCGTGCATTAACGGAAACACTTATCTGTCTGGATTTATTTTTACTTTTTTTAAGGTAAAGTGCAGGTTCATTTGTTTTATTTTTACTTCATATTTTGTGTTAATTATTTTTATGTATTTATTTTTTGGGGCTGTGGAGCAAATAATTTGAGTTTCCATTATTTCCTATGGGAAAATTCTATTTGGTTTATGATTGTATTGGAATACAAGACCGCTTCTGGAACAAATTACTGTATGCTCATAATCCTAGGTTCCACTGTATAAAGTAGTAACACTTCCTATGGCTCACTGGAATACTTTATTCTACCCAGAACATGCTAAAGTGCTTCTTATCGTCTGTGTCTCTGAGTATCCATACCACTAACTCACTTTTGTTCTACCCAGAACATATTGATTACCTTTGCACCTTGTTAACAGATATGAATGGAATACTCTGTTGAATGTCTATCCTGTGAATAAACTAGAGAGTACATTCAGACACATTATAAGCGAGTATGTACGTGTGTGTGAGGCACTTCAAGCAATTCTCCATTCTTTTTAAAATGTAGCAATTACAATTTTGTAAAATGTTTTTATCTCTGTGTTGTAAAATCAACACATTAACACATACACACATTGGTTTCTTTCATTTTCAGCAAACAAATGCCTCCTCCAGTCTTCATCACTGAAGTGTGATGTTGTACTTAAGAACAAGGCTCAATACTGTATGTGGGTTTAAATGAACACTAATAATCCAATCATTGGAATACTGGACTCACCCAATCAAAACTACATCAAACACACAGGGGTAGCTCAGTGGTTAAAGTATGGGTCTACTAATTAAAAGGTCCCAGGTTCAAGCCCCAGCACTGCCAAGTTGCCATTGTTGGGCCCTTGAGCAAGGCCCTCAACTGCTCAGGTGTAAATAAAATGTAAGACGCTATGGATAAGGACATTGGGTAAACGCTGTAAATGTCATGAAAACACCTCAGTCAGAAAATCTGATCCGGTCTTAAATTTTCAATTTAAACATTTAATAATCTATTCAATAGGTAAATATTATCCATGTAAACACTTGATCTGATCATTTCTCTCTTGATGGGATAAATATATATATATATTTTTTTGCATATTCACCCCACATAGGGGAAACAATGTGACGTGACAAGTTTCCATGAATAAATTGTGCTTCCATTCCTGATCAATAAACTCTGTGAGAACAAGTAACTCTCTCCCAACTTTTTATTATTTTTTTTCAGACTTTCATCCACTTAGTCTCTGATCGGCTCGCATTTCATGTAGTAAAAAGCTACTACTATTCATGTACTGTAGTAAAGCGTCTAACCAATCACAGATGAGACTCAGTTCTTGTAACCAAATCACAACACAGAAGGCAGAATTAAGCAGAAAAGATGGAAAGTTTGATTGAACCTCTACGTTGCCCGAAAATACTTTTTTATTAATACATTTCTAGCAGATTAAACGCTTCACAGTGGACTGAAACACTTGTGAAAAACAAAAGTTGCATTTAGATTAAAAGCTTTCAGAATGAGGACACGTAAGTTTGAAATATTACTATAATAATTATATTGTCCATGTAAACGTGGCTAACGTGACATTGGCTAATGCGGATTAGACAAATTCTCCAGAATTCACCATGGTCGTTTGAATAACGCTAACCTTGTAGCCCTCGCATAGCCAAACATCATAGCTTTAATTCAATAGTTTGGGAATAGGAGTCTAGTCTTCACTAAACCACAACAATTTAATAAATAGAATAGAGAAATTATACAGTACAGTATTTTATTTCCTTAATCCATCCTACCACAGGTTGAGTGTTTTTAACATATTAGCAAACGTTAGCAGTGTGTCAGTAATGGCGTTGCTCATTCAGTCAGCTGACATTCAACACGGAAAACACACTAATCAGGAATAACTCTAAATATTAAGTGTGCAGGATAATCCTCACGCTGTATGCATTACTTTATAAACAGAACACACACACGGCAGACAGCTCACACTATATTTAGAACCATGTCTCAGCATGGAAGCCGCCACACATCATAATCACAAGTGCCGCTTTCAGCAATATGTGACATGACGTTTAAACACAAACGCTCACGGACCTGGTGCAGCAGTCATTTCATTTAACATGTCATGAAGCGCTCTGCTCTTAAAGCAGAGCTCACATAGAGCTCGTACCTTCTTATATATACGCCGCGCACTAAACCTCTGTGCTCACATGATATACAATAAGTGTCGTAAACTCGTGCATGCTGACACTCCATGCCTCAATGCAACACTATACAGTAGGTCTAGACAGGATGTAGTTCGGGTTTAGCTTTATTTACAAAACAAATAAAACAAAATAAACAGAAAAGTATTTAAGCTAACTGGAGTTAGAGTTTGCAAAACTCATCACCCAGAGACCGAGCATCAGCACTGAGAACTCAGGAGGAGAACATGAATACCTGAGGCTTAAATAAGGACCGCAATTAACAGAAGCAGGAGCAACCTAAAGAAACTTACAGTAAGATTACTGAGGGTGCTGGGAACTGAAGTCAATGTCAAAACAAGGGTTCCAAATTATTTTTAATTCTATTCCAAACTCTAGGTTTAAAAAGAAAGTAAGAAATTAAATTCATATACATTTCAAGCTCCTGCTTAAAACTACACTTTTTATAGATGCACATCTTGAGGTATTATTCAGCTGTTATTATTTAGCAAGTTTTACTTTAGATTCTAAGCACACCTCTACTTATGATTTTTCCTTAGAGGCAAAAGTTTGTACAAAAGTTAGTGCAGAATGGTTCCAGAAGCCGCACCAACAGAAAAAGTGGTATTTTATTTCCAAACTTTGAACATTTCACCTAAAATGGGGAAATGTCTGACATGTTTACGAAGACGAAATGATATTTCAGAGATGCAACTGGTAAGGAGAAAATCCCAGCAGGCAGAGAAAAAGGGGCTGGGGGGGGCGGGGGGCAAAACAAACATAAATACAAACATATAACATATAAACATATAAACTATCTAAAATATAATAAGACAAAAGTTAAACCTTTAGTGTATTTTAGTGTCTTAATAATAATTATTATAATTAGTACTTTATTTAATCTATTTTTGAACATGGCCCAGGCAATGGCAAGTCAAGATCACTCGTGAGGACGTGTCATTGTGAAAGTCAAGAGATAAATTTTGAAGTAAACACATACGCTTCACAACAAGGTACAAACCAATGGCAACGCTCACGAACAGAAAGGACAGATTAGACATTTCCAGATTCTTTGGACTGATGAAACCAGAGTCAGCCAAATGCTGCAAAGCTAATAGAATGCTACTTCATACTGCTTATGGATAATGACCTAAAACGTACAGTAAAAGCCCCCCAAGGATCCTCAAGGCAAGGACCCAGGATATTCTTCACTGGCCAAGTCAGTCAACTGACCGTAACCCAATAGAGCATGCTTTTCATGTACGAAAGACAAGACTTAAGGCAGAAAGACCCAGAAACAAGCAGCAAAGTTCTGGCAAAACAGCTTAAGGAAAGAAACTCAGTAGAGTGGAACCTCTGATTACGAGCATAATTCGTTCCGGAAGCGAGCTCGTGTTCCAAAACACTTGTAAACCAAATTTAATTTTCCCAGAAATAATGGAAACTCTAATTATTCATTCTACAGCCCAAAAAAATAAATACATAAAAATAATTAATACAAAATATTAAGTAAAAATAAAACAAATTAACATGAACTTTACCTTTAAAAAAAAAAAGTCAAAATAAATCCCGAAAGATAAGTGTTTCCATTTGTGCACGCAGGCGCTGTGTGTGTGTGTGTGTGTGTGTGTGTGTGTGTATAATGTGTGTGCACACACACACACACACACACATTAACGGAGAGACTGTTTTATCGGAAAAATTAGCAAGGAACATCGCTAATCACACTTGCATGAGCGCATACTAACAGAATCACTGCTGTAAAGTAAAAAATAAAAAAAATTAAAAAAATTAACCTGCACTTTACCTTTGAAAAGAATCGCGACAGAGCAGACTTTCTGTGTAGAGCAGAGAGTGTGCGTCTGTATGTGTGTGGTAAGCCGAGAGGAGGAGGGGTGGGAGGGGGGCTGTAAAGGCGAGAGAGAGTGTGTGTGTGAGTGAAGGAGCACGGTGTCAAATTACGTGCGTGCGTGCACACACACACACTCACACACACACTCTCGCCTTTACAGCCCCCCTCCCACCCCTTCCTCCTCTCGGCTTCCCACACAAACACACACACACACTCTCTGCCTTACGCAGAAACTCTGCAAGCACTATGACCCAGCAGGGGAGACGATTACCCACAATTCCGAGCACAAGAGAGAGAAAAACCGTTTTGTGATCGCTCAATTGTGATCACGTGACGCTCGCCGTCAAAACAAGAAGTGCATTGCGTGATACATGATACTCAGTACTCGTAAACCAAGACAATTCTCGTTTTTCACGTCAAAATTTATTTAAAATCTTTGCTCGTCTTGCGGAACACTCATAAAAAAAAAAACTTACCTTTGTTAAAGAATTTATGAAGCTGACTGTATGTCTGTTTAAACTTACTAAACTTGAACTTAAAAAATAAACAGAAAAGTCAAATACTGAGCATGTGAAACCACAGAGGCTAGAAATGATGCAAGATACAAAAGAAAGAGAGGAAAAGTCCAGTAGCATGTCAGGAAAAATCACTGCTTTAATACACTACGTTCCAAATGATTACGCAAATGATATATTTCTCTGATTTTCATAATTAGTCAACACAAATGACAGTCAGTATAATTTTCTAGTTATCAACCATTAGTGTATAATTCGAATTTTATTGAACAAACCTAACAAACCTAACAAACCTATTGATAACAATATTTATTTCAAAAAAAAAAAACTGAAAATGCACTGTTTCAAATTATTATGCACAACAGAGTTATTACATTTTATAGGCTGCAAAGAACTGAAAATGGGCTTTTGTTGAATTTGCAGCTTTAGGGGGTCATAGTAGGTTTATGCATAACTGCAAGCCTCTGAAGGATCCTACACCTTGAGTTTCATGGGACTCCAGAGGCACCAGTAGCTTCAAATACCTGTTTGCTGCTTTGTAATGGCATTTTAGCAGCTGCTCTCTTAATCCGATGAATTTGTCTGGCAGAAACCTTCC
>JAQMYG010000023.1:1448625-1465565 GCA_030014215.1 Clariallabes teugelsi | reverse complement strand
GCAGATACACATCTCAATATCAACTGTTCAAAGGAGATTATTGTGTATTTTGGATAAACGCCTTCAGTATTGTTTTATAGTGTAGAAAGAAATAAACATGAGGAAAGATCATAGGAGATGACTTAGCCAAACTTTTGACTGTTAGTTTGTTAATGTAATGAAAGGTTTTTTGTTTTTGATCGTATCATTTTCTTATTCATTTTCATTTTAACTACATGAAACTGGTATACAGGAATTAGAGTAACATTAGTGCAAAGTCATTCCTAAGTATTCTGTATTGTGTATATTCTGAACATCCAAATCCTGCTATAAGATTTTGTGTGTGTGTGTTTGTGTGTGTGAAGGCCAAGATGCCAGCTGGTGGTATGTGATGGCAGGTAGCAGTGATTCAGACCCCTGCTGATCAGATGCTGAACGGTTTTCGGGGAGATGATTGGGAAAATGCGCCGCTTCTGCGCTTTAGCACTCAGCGTCTGCTGCAGCCACACGGAAATCCATCTCTGAGCACAAATACCTCCGCCGCCTTCATTTCAGACACACAGCCTCCACAAAATCGACTTTCATAAAGCTGGCTGTGTAGTTTTTACCCTTGTGTGTGTGTGTGTGTGTGTGTGTGTGTGTGTGTGTGTGTGTGTGAGAGCGATTTCCTTATGGAAAAAAAGATTGCATACTTTTCACATGTGAGTGCTGTGAAAGTGTGAATGTGTGAATTTCACCATCTTACACCCTGAAGTTGCACGTGGAAGGCCAAATGAATGCATGTGATATTTAAATGGAGAACACGTGATCACATGTGGAAATTAATATGGAAATACTCTTTCTATGAAGTTAAATGAATCAAGAAAAGACAGGAGGAGAAAGAAAATTAATCTTATGGAAAAATGAATCATACCAAATGAACTAAATCAAGAAAAATATAATAAATGTGATTAAAAAATGTGATTATAAATAAACAAAAGTAAAACACCTGTGAAAATAGATTTATTGTGTAAATATGTATAGTAAAAATAATGATAATACAAAAAATTAATCATGTGTAAAAGAATTATGAAAATATATGGTGTAAAAAGTTAATATAAAAAGAAATAAACAGAAAACTTTATGTAAAAACATCAAACACAAGTAAAACATTTTCAGCCCTCTGGCTATAGAATTAATGTCAATAAACTTTTAAAAATGACAAATACATAATTTCAACACAATCTCCTTGCTTTTCAATACACTTTGTCCACCAACAAGCTTTCGTGTTCAATCATTACATTAAAAATATTTTAGTCTGAGCTGCGAGCCACAAATACACTGCTGTCTTCAGTTCTTCATCAGAAGTGAATCTTTATCCTCATAGTTCTGCTTTCAGGGGACCAAAACAGGTGAAAGTCTGATGGAGTCAGATCAGGACTATAGGGAGGACACTTTAACACCTCAGAGTGTCGACAGTGTGGGAAGCAGTGTGTGGACGTGCATCATCTATCACGTGAGATCACGACGCCCTCGAATAGCGCTCCTCTGTGTTTAATCTCAAGTTTAGTCTTCAGCTCCTCAATAAGGAAAGATCATAGAAGAAGGCTTGGCCATAAGCTTCTCACTGTAAGAAGCACTGTTGACTATTGAACCTTTTTTTCTGATGATGTTCCAATACTTCTAGCCCTTGAGAATCCCAGAAAACTGTAAGCGTTGATGAATTTTACAGTTGATGGTCGAATTTTGAACTTTTTCTTTCACGATTGAAGATGTTTCCGTTCCAGACTCATCTGCCATTTACTCTCAGGCTCGTAGTGATGAATTCTTCTCTCGTCACCAGTAATGATTCTCATTAGGAAACCTCAACCTTATTCAGAGTGTTGAATGTCCAAATTTTGTTTGCAGATATCCAAACGCTTTTGTTTTTGTGGTCTGAGGGTGTACCTGGTGCAACTCACAGAAGAGCATAAACTGCACGCTGCTCTTCTTTCATGCATTCGTCCATTTTTGCTCTCACCGCAGTTACAAATGAACCGATGTAACACGTTCACACCTGCACAGCAGTGACTGGGGCGACTGGAGCCGGGAACGGAAAGTGCTGATGAGACAGTGCGGCCAATTTCACGTAGTAGAAGGAATCCTATGAAAAAGATTCAAAAGGAATAGAAATCACATGTAAACAAAAAATACACAATGCAAAAAACAAGTAAAAAATATTAACTCAATAATTTTTTATTATTTAAGTCAATAAAATTTTTAAAGAAATAATTAATTCTATCGTATGTGGTACATGGAAGTGGCGTGCTCTGTGTGTGACAGTGACATGTGTGAAGTGGGTGGAATAACATTAGTGTTAATTAGTGCAAGTTTTTTTTGTTTGTTTTTCTGAATCACTTTCTGAAGATTTACGAAGATTCCAAACTCGAGTCTGAATGAATCAGTGAAGTGACTCAAAAGCGACAGAACAGGACCGTATTGGATGTGGAGTGAAGGAGTGCATTGTGGGAAAACGATGTTCTAATGGTGTGTGTGATGGCAGTAAACAGATGCACATGCTGACCACTTGTGCACACAAACACACACTGACAAGCATATGGGTGAGTCAGAGGGTGACATTAATAATTCCTCTTGCACCACACTCGTCTACCTGCTCCGGTGTTCAAACCTTCTGCTCATGACAAGAGGAAAGAGAGAGAGAGAGAGAGAGAGAGAGAGAATGAGAGAAGCCGGATGAAACAGAGAGAACGCTTTTTCTCAATACCACACCATAACTCAAGGAGGTGCCGTTTTAGTATTTAGTCACTATCATCGCTAGTTTCAACTCTCTGCCATTTAATCGCGAGTTTTGTGGGCGTGGTTAACCGTAAATACTTTAAACATGCTTCATGGCTGATAGACGAGTATGACTGTACGCACATGAGTACAACAAAAACCAGCAGACCAGTTGTAAATTGGCAGAAAATTTTTCATTGTATTTGACCAGGGAAACATTTTCAACTTTACTAGAAACAACAGAAACATTCATAGAAATGCAAATGGAAAATGCAGAGACATGAGCTTGTTTAGTTCACTCAATAGTTCAGGACTGAAATTCCCACAAAATGTTTTGTACCTGAGCCTCCAATAACGAACTGGACTCCATATGAACTTCTCCACATCTCCTGTTATACTGAACTTCTAGCCTCCTAACACACAGTATGATGCAGATCAATCCCTCCTATCCGTTATCACCCAGATGAGGATGGGTTCCTTGTTGAGCCTGGTTCCTCTCAAGGTTTCTCCCTATTACCATCTCAGGGAGTTTTTCCCTCACCACTGTTGCCCTCGGCTTGTTCATCAGGGACGGTCTGATCATTCTGATTCATACACATTCTCTCACATTTTATACACATTTCCATAATTTCCTTTTGATTCTGTAAAGCTGCTTTGTGACAATATAAGCACTATAGAAATAAAATTGGATTGAATTTGGGGCGGCGCAGTGGTTAGCACTGTCACCTTGCACCTGCAGCATCCGGGTTTGATTCCCGCCTTGGGGTCTGTGTGAATGTTCTCCCCGTGCTTGGTGGGTTTCCTCCGGGTACTCCGGTTTCCTCCCACAGTCCTAAAACATGCAGATTAGGCTAATTGGCGTTCCTAAATTGCCCGTAGTGTGTGATCGTGTGTGTGCATCGTGATGGATTGACACCCTATCTACTGTATGGTGTACCCCACCTCGTGCCCTAAGTCTCCTGGGATAGGACCCAGGCCCCTCACGACCCTGGATAAAGGATAAAGCGGTATAAACGATGAGTGAGTGAGAGTGAATTTTGTCTTGATGTCTGTTTAAAATCGACACTCGTTTGATGTTTAATTCAAAATCATTTAAAAGAACATAAGCAGCACTTCTGCCACACAAGCTCATAACTTCAGATCGGATTACATGTGTAATTTAGTACACCTTTTTTTTAAATTCACATTTCTTTTAGAGAGGATTTTAATGTAAACTCATCTGCAACACAAACACAACCCTAAAGTCTTCACATAAAGTGTCTCTTCATCCTACAGATTTTTTTTCTATGAAGCAAAACTGTATTTATTTTTTCTCCACTTCATTCCCATCTGTTTGTTTTTCGAAGGCTGCATTAAGGCGTTAGACTACACGATGATTGACCTGCCTCGGCGCTAACGTG
Organism: Clariallabes teugelsi; assembly: GCA_030014215.1. Classification (NCBI taxonomy): domain Eukaryota; kingdom Metazoa; phylum Chordata; class Actinopteri; order Siluriformes; family Clariidae; genus Clariallabes; species Clariallabes teugelsi. The sequence continues at coordinate 1,461,432 of JAQMYG010000023.1, read as the reverse complement.
GTGTAAAGCTAATTTTCACTTACCGTGTTGTAGGGGAACGGAGCGGAGAGGGGCGTGGGGGGAGGGTGGGAATAGATGTGAGGGCAGGACGCCGCTTTACGGTGTGTGCCGGCTCCATTATGCCGGCCCTTATTATGAAAACATTAAATAGTTAAGGTGAACTTATTTAAACTTTTACAAACTAATCCTCGTGGCGGGAATCAATTCGAGCGATTGATGGAGCGTTCCTCTTTGGCTAAGTGCACTTTCTTGGAGTGCATTCAACTGGATCTTGATTAACAATTGTAATCAATCCAGACACCATACTCCTACACACGCACACACACAGTGATTCTGTGGCTGTAAATGTTGGTCTAAACCCACTGAAGGTCTCTCTCTCTCTCTCTCTCTCTCTCTGTTGTTCCACTGAACTCGACTTATTCAGCATTTATTATTTTAATTCTGGAAAATACTACACTCTTTCAGCAGCCTATGCATGTTTTATCAGTAATTCTGCACGACTTCTTTTAAAGAACATGCTATTATTATTATTATTATTATTATTATTATTATTATATCTAATTTTTTAGGAATAAAAAAAAATTATCCAGAATGATGCCTTTTAATTTTCTGACCAAATCAGATTCCAAGTTGGAGCGCAAGAGACAAAAACAAACATGGATGACGTGATGGACTGCTGGTGGAATATGAGTCCAACAGATTAATAAATCTAATTAAGAAATAAAGCTAGTTAGCAAGTTAATTAGTTATAACTGATACTAGCTGGGATAAATTATAAACCCATCACACTGTGCACTCTGTGGTTTTTCAACAAAATCTCCTTTTAATAGTGCATCAGTCTGCGTGATTCACTCTGGAAATGAACTTGTACAGAAAACCAGTTGACATGAGCTCAAACCCGTCTGCAGGCTGAGCTCTGACGTAATAAGAGGAACATTTGTTTATTTTTCCACTATCATTCCTGCATCGGGCGCTGTCGTATTCGTAGCCCTCCAGTGATAATATCTCCTGTGTTTGGAGTGTGCATGTTCTTCCCATGCTTGGCGTGTTCTCTCCATGTTCTCCGGTTTCCTCCTACAGTCCAAAGACATGAAGATTAGGTTCAGTCTCTTACTCATTCTTTATAGTGTTTATTCTGTACAGTGTTGCGGGAGGCCTGGAGCCTCTGACAAAATATTTGGGGCATGAGACGGCGTACACCCAATCTATTGTAGGGCACACTGTCGAGTTATTTTTTGTGAAAACATGCAAACACTTAAACAACAATCATAGCATAACATAAGTTACTGCTTTTCTCTTGTATTGAGAACTAAGCAATTAAATCAAATATCAAGTAACTCAGATTCAAGTGATCAGTCCTTCGTATAAGTAAAGAGTGGAATCATCATACTATCAGTGACCCTGAGATGACCAGCAGCCGACGCGCTTCCCTGTTCCTTTTCGAATGACTTCAGCTCAATCATTTCACTTATTTTAGCTTTACACACAAAAACACTCACACATACACACTAGACACACTAGACACACACACACACACACACACACACACACACACACACAGTACGGGCAATTTTGAAACAACAATCTGGTTTTCCCCCACAGTTTAGGTTGATTTTTCGGAATTGCCTGTAGTGTGTGTGTGTGTGTGTGTGTGTGAGTGTGTGTGTACTTGTGCCCTGAGATGAGTTGGCATCCCATCCAGAACGCACCCAGCCTTGTGCACTGAGGTCCCTGGGGGAGCTGATGGATGATGGATGTTTTGTTGTTGTGGCACTAAATCAATCATGGTCTGTATTCTAAGGCCATCGATGTCAATTTATTATAAAATAACCCTCAAATAAAACAACTGTATAATGAACATAATTTAACTAAATTTTTTAGCTAAAATTAATTAATAAATTTACTACTTGACCTATTATTTTTGCTTTTTTCACCTAAGAAGACGTAATGTAAACCAGCACTTCATCAACTTCAGATCATATTTGGAATCAATCTATATTTGGAAAACACATGAATTTTGTTTATGTAGTTTACATCGACTTATAGAAAAGCTTTGGATCATAGCAGATCCTCATGCTAGTTCATTAAATCAGGGATTAGGATTAGCACCATCATTTGAATAAATGGAGAATAAACAAGCCAGCACACAAAGTGAAGCAACATAAAATCATAATAAATAAATTAATTAAAAAATACATTAATTACATGTATTTATGAAATGTAAATTTTATTATTTTTTATTTTTTATGAAGCACATTTAATATAACACAGTTCACCAAAGTGCTGTGTAATCCTAAAATAGCTGCAAACAGAAAAACAGACAATAAAAAAGTCTCATTGAATGAAATTCAGAAAAACTATAAATAAATAAGTAAATAAATAAATTAAAAAAAATTAGAAAAGAGTGTGTCCTCACTAGTGATGGGAAGTTTGAATCATTTTAGTGACTCAGTACTTTGAATCTCATTCATCAAAATGAACGGATCTTTTTTTGAGTCATTTAGTTGATTTCATTCTTTTGATCAGAAATAAAATAAAATTTTACACTTTCAATAAATAGACACGTCTACATACACACATTCTGGCTATAGTTGCAGTAATGGAAATATTACAATGAAGCTAAGGACATACAGTATTATGATAAACAGAATGAGCAGCTCACCTCTCATATCTTCTAGTCCGAGTCATTCATTCTTTTGAATCTATTGCACTGCATAGCACCTATGGGAGTCACATGACAAAAGAACGAACGATTCGGACTAGAAGAAAGTTAACTACTCATTTTTGTTTCCTGTACATAACCTACGGAGGGTTTGCGATGCTTTGCGCATGCGCGCCCAGTAGAACCAACCGATGGTTCCGAACAAATCAGTCTCCGAGATACTCGTTCTTCTGAGTCACGTTAAAGTGAAGTCACTAATCCTCACACTTTATTAAATACCAGAGAGTATTAAAAATTTCTTGAGGTGAGATTTAAAAGTAGGAATAGTAAAATAAAACTAAAATTAAACATTCAGTGACCACAAAAGAAATCGTGGTGTATGTAGAAGTGAGTCAAAATAACTTCCACTCCACTGACTGTTCATTCGCTCTCCCAGCGCTCTGTACACGATTTCCTCTTATGGAGTTTTGGTGTCTATATGCAAATGATTGTGTCAAGAATACACTTTGCATTTTACTGGTGATCAACATACACACACTATGAAGAAAATCAGTGGATTTTTCTATTATTATTATTATTATTATTATTATTAACACCACTTACTTTACTAAAAGACCAATAAATTATGTTTTCAGTGATAACGGCATGCCTTTCTGTTTAAAACATTACTGAAGCAAATTTAGATTCCCGTTTGCACTCCCCCTCTTGCCTTGGAGCTATTTTAAGAAACGAGGATGTAATCCCAAACTTAAACAACCGGCTGTTTTCTGTTCACCTGCTCAAACTCTGTCTGAAATTTTGCACGAGCAAATATTTGAGGAATCACACAGGTTTGTTTGGAAGCTAAAGATTGATTGGCATTGTGGAAAAACAAAATCTTTCAGCTAGTTAGGTTTGTCCGGACAGTAACAGAGTGGGCATTATGACCTCGATTTAGTTTTGTACTTTATTTTTCCTTATTTGGTCATAGCTTCCTGTCCTCAGTTTAGCAGTTTACTCAAAACACATGCTGCATTTGATTCATGAGTTGATTCACATGGAAGTGGACCAAGATCATCATAGATAGTGTAACTGTTGTGTGTGACCTGTCTACCACACTGAGGTGAAGAACACTCTAATGAGCTTAACACTGCATATATGAGGGAAAAATACAGCCAGACTTCCCACGTCTGACCCTGTGACACTGTCCTAAAGTTCATCATGTCATGTTAAACACAATGTGATTATTCCAAATGATAAAATCACTCATATCTTACAATTACATGCAAGAGAAATTCTCTCACTCTCTCTCTCTCTCTCTCTCTTCGAAAGTCCTTGAAGCCCATCCACTGTAAAATAAATGAATAAATATAAACTCACACCCTTCTGTTCTCCCGTGCCGCAATTATTGACTCGATTTTCACCCTTTATCTTTGCACGAAGCCGCGGGAAAATGTGAGTGAAATTTTAAGAGCAATGTGAAGGAGAGGGCGACTCGGTAGACGCTATCAGGACGCACTTGGTATGCGAGACACCCCATGAGGCAGTCGGTGGGGCCTCGGTTGCAAATTTACTCACAATGCTCTGAATTCGTTACCAAAGTGTAAAAAAGAAAAAAATCCAACAAAGCTAAAATCCTGATTAATCATAAACAAACATGAATGGGGAATGCTAATCTGGAGTAAATATGCAGAGGGAGAATCTGAAAGTTAGTATGGATGCAGAGTGTTTCTGTCATTTACTTACATGTAGTGGACAAGAATTGACTTTAATTGTTAAAACTTTATTTTCTTTCTTTATTTTTTTATTTTATTTTAAGCCAACAGGCTGTTAAGACATCACCACAAGGCAATGACAAAAATAATCTATTGGTGAAAATACATGATCAGAAATTAAAATCACTGAATTTGTGTAAACTACGCTACTAGAAAATGCATGGATTTTTTAATTATTATTATTATTATTATTATTATTATTTATTTCTCTTGGAGATCGGTGTGTGGCTAAATGCAAATCGGCTGAACCATGAATGCTCTTGGCAATGTGCATTTCTCAAAATACTTACACACGAGTATAAAGAAAAATTTTAACTTTTATAAAGTTGTTGAGAATCTTTATTTCGGTTTGGCCGCTAAACATATTTACACATCTTTATGGAATAATAAAAAATACAGTCAATGTGGACTTTTCCTTCCAGAAGCAAACTATTTCTGTAGATGATGAGCTTTCGCTGACACCTTTCAAAATTTCTCCATTATTCTCCAATCAGTCGGGTGGGCCGCAGACTATCACGTGTTTCCTCCGACCCACGTGACGTCACTGACCGCATCTTTTCAAACTGCTTGCTCACGCACCATTGGGGGCAGCGTAACACACTCGGAGGTCAGCGCTATCCGCTCCCTGTGCTTGCGTGAGCTCACAGACGCCCCTGATTGGCTGTAGAGCCAAATAATGTGGGAGCCCGAAGTACCTCTCGTCTCTCCCCTGTGAGAGAGCTCGGCCAATCAGCTCTCTCTAGGCCTCCAGCTGTGAGAGGTTACAGCATCACCTGGGGTTCGAACTTGCGATCTCCGGATGATAGGGCGAGCACTTTACCACTGTGCCACTCGGAGGCCGCAAAGTGAGTTTACTTTGAAAACGTAGAATGTTATCAAGGATGGCAGCAAGAAGAAAAGGGAGCCACTTTTCAGTCACTTTTAAAGCAGCCGGTGCCGAGAGGAATCATAAATTAAGATTAAGTAAGGTTTAATGTCTGTTTATTTCAGATTTTACATAATTTACGTGTCTTTTCTAAATGTTTTGATTGTTTTTATATGCAAAAATATGATTTTAGTGTTGGTAATATTGGTAAAATTTTTCCAGAACAGATCCAGAACAGATTAAATGGATTATATACGTTGTGGAATGTACCATAACACAGTAACGTCAGTTCGTAAATCTTCCTTTTCTTGAAAAATGTATTAAAACTCTTCATGGTGGTTGATTTTGCAGGCTGTCTGATTTAAATATCTTAAATTCATAGGAGTATTTAGTCGAGCCGTGTCAAAATGCAAGGATGAACATTTAAAAATGACGATTTTGTCCTTGCAGCAAGCAGCCAATCACACGTCACTGCACTAATCATCCAGAATATCATCAAGTCAATCTGCAAAATGATGATGTGCCCAATTTCCCGGCTCCTGTGACACACCGAGGCAGACGAGCTGGTTAATTTAAGCCGAGACAGCAGCCTCCTGACGGACTATATTACATTATCCTCTCTCAGCTTTACTCCAGATTCCAATTTTCAGCCTGTCCTCTCTAAATATCACTGACAGGTGGCTCGGAGAGCTGACAGTGATGGAAAAGTCGGGAAGTTAAAAGTTCACAGCAGTAATAACTGCAGGTCATCCGAGCAGTGTCTGAGAGGCTTCATCACTCCAGGGTTGTGATATGTAAAGAATAAAACGCTCAGTGCTGAGCAGAGCTCCTGTTGCCAGGCTGAAGTTGATTATTTTCTACTTTAAGAAATAATAATAATAAAGTTGATAATGTTAAACTTCTCTACTAGTACAGAAATTAAATGTTTTTAGTTATTAAAAATGAGTTAGTTCCTGTTCTCGCGTAGGTTAGAGCAGCTATAAAAAACATGCCATTCACCTGCCTCTCATTTTTGTTTCAAAAAGAGAAAGAATCAAATAGCTTGGCATGTTAATAAGAAACCGCAAAGAAGCTTAAACTTCTCTGTTAATGCTCTACCCAAGTTAAAGGTATAACGTGACAGAAGCAAAGGGCTGACACTGGAGACTCCTTCTGTAGATATTACATAAATGTCTTCTTACTCAAAGAAAACTTCACCAGATCAAAGATTAGATATGCATGCTAATTAATAAATTATTTAATAATTGTTTTGCTCGAACACAGAGAGGACATTCTACAAATACTGTGGCATTTGGTCTGGGAATTTTAAAATCTCAGGAAAAAAATGTAAGAAATATAGAATGTAATTGTGCTAAATTAGATATTTTATTTTATTTTATTGAGAATTTAACCATTTAATCATATTTTTTTAAATCTAGAAAATATAAATGAATGAACGAATGAATAAATAAGTAACCTCTACCATTAATACCATTAATTGGGCAAAGAACCAAATTTGGTAGAGTTCATTGATTTGGATCTGTACTGTATATGTTTAAATAAAGATCCTTTTCACTGCATTTTCTAAAAATTGTTTGTGGTTTGTTTATATATATTTAAAAACACATACATTTCCAAAGATAAAAAAATACATTAAAACTACAAAAATATATAAAGCTCTTGTGTAAATGTTTTTCCAGTTAACATAAAAATTACTTAAAATTTTTGAAGAAAAATAATCTTTAAAATGTTTAAAAGCTTTTAACCTTTTAAAGGTTTTAAGAATTCTTGAATTTCCAAGTATTTCAATGAGAGCCATATAAAGGGTTAATATATTTAGTTAAAATAGACATATTATTATTATTATTATTATTATTATTGTCCTTCTAGATTCCACACGTTAGTCAAGTCTCTGCTGGTTGTGACTTAGTGACCAGAAGGTTGTGAGTTTTAATCCCTGTTGCTGACACATGCTCTCCCCCCTGTATCCTGTCTCGGTTTGCAGGTCACTGTGTTTTTATATAAAAGCCTCAGTTAAATATAAAAGATGAACCTGTCCACTGCTCGTTTACTCTCCCACCTGCTACTTCTCCACATTTCTCCTGAAGCTCTTTTTTACAGAATATCTCTTTGGCACTGAAGATGTTGGCGTTAGCAGAGAAGTGCTTCTTGTTCTTGCATTATGTAATGTTCTGGTTATTTTATTCTCAGGCATGCTGTTTGTGCAGAAGAAGAGCTCGAATGCTGCAGGGCCAGAGCACTGTACAGCCATGTAATGAATTTATTCATCATATAAGATGGAGGAGAACATCCACGCTGTGCTCGTGCTCTCCGACACTGACGACGCAGGAGTTAGGATACTCGAATGGATTATACAGGCTGTGACTTGCACAGTGTACTATATGTTTATATGTATTGTTCATTGAGTAGTAAATAATCTATATAGCATCCTGCCTTTGTATATTTTAATATTAAATAAAACACCTGCAGGCTGACAGATTGCAACCTTCCAGTTCCTGAAACTTGTGGCCAGAAATAAAACACATAATATATAAGTGGGCGGAGCCTTTAATCCACTTCAGAAGATGGGTTGTAGATTATTTATGCATTTCCTTGTGCTTGTGTGGTTTTTGCATGGAAAACTGAAAATGAAAACGATTAATTATTTATCTGTTACAGTATATAGAGTTAAGGAAAACAATTCCAGCGTTGTTTAAATTTACTTATGCATATATTACATACTAATGTAGCTAAAACATATGTACAGTAAAACATGATTAATGCAACCATTCCATGCTTTTATATGAAAAATATGTGCTTAATTACAGCTTCATCCCATAACCATAAAGAGTTTCCTTTAACATAGCTTTGCTATTACGTTAATAAATACAGCTCTGATTGTATAAAATGTGAAGAAAAAAAATGTTCTCAGCTGGCTTTAATATAGGTCTGATAAAATTGGTTAACTTAATGTACAGGTACAATATTACTAATCGTGAAATAAATTATATGACAATTTTAAATCAGCATAAAAAAATTTGGGAGGTGTGAATAAAATATGCAACATAAAATAATGAGTAAAATAAGATTGTTAATGTAACCTTTGTAATAATAGAAACATTCAAGGGGAAGTATTATGCAAAATTTATTTAGTCATTGAGAAAAACAACGGCATGGTCGTTAGCACTGTGGTGTCACATCCCCAGGGTTAAAGGTTCATGGAGTTTACATGGTGGATGTCTTGAGTTTTCCGCAAAGAGAAGTTTATTTACATAAATTTATTATATTTACGGAAAGAGTCTCCAGTGTCGGTGCTTTATAACAGTCGGAGGGAAAGCTGTAGCTTTAGAATTTCTGACTTTATCCTTTGAGGTTTCTTGTGAGGTCTCTCACAAGAGACATAAAGAGAGGCTGGTAAAGGAATGAATCTTTATAGCTGATATAATGTAATATTATATTACAAAAATATTTCTCTTCCTGCAGTAAATATTCCATCATCCCACATTGTATACCTGACTGCGTAATTGTAAAAGTGTGATTACACAAATTGTACCAGCTGGTGGCAATAAAGTGTGATTACCCAAATTAAGAAACAAATGTAGTTGTTTTGATGTGGGAAGATGTTTTAAAACGGAATCAAAAACTTTCAAACGTTTAATATTTATGAAGAAGATCATCAACATCCAGCAGAATTGGAGAATTGTACGCATGATCTTATTTGACACTGAATAGCAATTGAACGAAGAATGTTTATGATGCCTTGTGCAGTCTCCTGGGATAGGCTCCAAGTCCCCCCCCCGTGCCCCTGTATACAGGATAAGGCGGTATAGACAGTGAGTAAGATGATCTGTTTTGTTAACTGTCCATACTGTACAGTATGTACACATCAGTTATAAAATTGGCTACGATAGAAATGCACCAGAACTCCCAGTATACTGTACATAAAAAAACCCTACATTTCTATGTAGACCTTTAAAGTACTTGCTACTGATTTATTTATTTATTTTCCTCACTCATATCTCAATCAAATGGGATTAGTTCAGCATCTAATCAAGTTTGACAATGTAGAGAAAATAACCTCCTAACTGTAGTTAGCGATATACAGTAGCTCTCTGTGTGTGTGTGTGTGTGTGTGTGTGTGTGTGTGTGTGTGTGTGTGTGTGTGTGTGTGTTAAAGGATGGAATGTGGAACCGGTGCTTGAGCACTCCTCACCGTATATCAGTTAAAGAAAAGAAAAGGAAGTAAGAAAATTAAAAAGTAATTAGGTAACTCATTTACTTGAAAGGTATGAACTCTATTAAAAAAATGCTAGATTAGCATCGACTGCAGTCGCAGAAGCTAATATAACTGGTTAGGCAGCAAGGCTGAAATGATGTTAACAAGACAGCTGCTTGAAAAGCAAACTTTCTCTAAAAGATAATATTTTTACCTCTAACTGTACATTACATTACATTAACTCATGTAAATGAGTAAATATAGCTATATCTATATATATATATATATTTATCTATATCTATATATATTTTGCAGTACTTTTTCCAACAACTGAAACTAGTAAATATTTCATCCACCACCCCAGGTACACCTCTGACCACATGCCCTGGAGTGTTTCTGTTCTTCACACATTACAGCTTAACCTTCGCAGAACCTGTAAACACTTCTTGAGCAGTTAGATAACGCTGTCCAAGCGACTCTTAAATCAAATATTGGAGAACAGGCTTGAATTCTGCACGAGTTGTGTTCATAATCCTGTATTTAATTCTCTCTGAAACCTGTGTATCTGATTGTAAAACCCAATCTGTCTGTGACGTTGTCCAAAAAACAAAGGAGGTGGAATTTTCAAAACAGACGTCAAGCAAATCATGGCAAATTTGGTGTGATTTGCGTGACGGCTGTTTTGAAAATTCCGATATGCTCTATACAGTCTACATAAATACGTCTAATCTATATACCATAATGTACCATAGTTTGTACTTTGTAATGCCACAATTTCAGACACAGCCTCTGTCTTCTTTGTCTCTTTGTGCAAGGAAGCCATTTTTCTTTAAAGTAAAGTCAATATAAGCTTTTCAGTCAGTTCCTTTTAAATATAAATCAGCCCTGATGGTCCTTGATGATGAAAAAGGAAAGCTTCACTTTAAAGCCTTGCTTACACTTCTGAGAGCTGTTTGAAATGAATTTTAAAAAGCCGTAGGATGTTTGTCCCTATTTTCAGGCAGGTCATCAAACAAAGGAAGTAAACAGGAAGAACTGGTGGACTGATGCACCAATCACTGAGGAGAGCCGGACATATGGCCGTCTCTCTTTAGAGAGCAAACTTACTTTCTAACCTCATCCTTTTCATTTATTTCAGGTTTATCATAAATAATCCATGATGTAAATGCTGTGGCATTCTTTTCTTCCTTTCCATCTTTTTTTCTTTCGCATTATACTACAAAAAATTGACAAATAGCTAAAGGACTAAAACATGTCTAACTGCAGATCATTTCATTTTTACTTTGTTGATCATTTAGAATTATTTTCATTATTCATTTTTTCATTTTTTTTGTAAAACATAATTTTAGATTATTCACAGCAGAATTATTAGTTGTTACTGATTTGTTAGGGTACTTTAGGAATACATAAGAAATAAGATAATTCAAATATGAGAATTTCACATTATTTAGTTTAAGTTGTATCTCTAAAAAAACAACTTATCGATTGATTGGTTGAGTAATTGATTGAATTGCTGTTTTTATATGTTTGTTTGTTTGTTTGTTTAAGGAGTGGAACATTTATTGTTTGAATCAAAAAAAGATATAATGTATCTAAATTTATTATATAATGAAAATTTTTTATATAATAATTAAATTAAAATGTTTATTTAAAGATTACTTAATCACTCACTCATTCTCTATTGTGCTTCTGTAATGAAGTCATGGAGCTCATCCCAGTGAACTTCGGCCACGAGGCGGGGTACACCCTGGACAGGGTACCAGTTCATTGCAGGGCAGACACACAGTACACGCAATTTGGAAATGGCAATCAGAATAACCTGCATGTCTTTGGACTGTGGAAGGAAACTGGAGTACCCTGGACGAAACCCACCAAGCATGGGGAGAAATTGCAAACATGCACACAGACCCTGAGGCGGGAATCGAACCCTCAGTCCTGAAGGTGCAAGGCGATAGTGCTAACCAAACTACCGTCTCGGGTTACTTTGCTGTAACCCTGTTCCCTGAAAAAGCGGGAACGAGATGCTGTGAGAGAACGCTATGGGAACGCTCTCCGTGTGACCGGTTGTTGAAGCATGTGTGTCAAACACGGCCAAACTTTTGGCATATATAACCTCGGTCAGGTGGCGTCATTTGATTAGGAGCACCTGGAGGTTATAAATAGGCATGAACCGGAAACATCCTGAGGTCAATTTTGTCTGAAAGGACGTCCAGTCATGCATACAGTGCGGCATTGGAGCGCAGCATCTCGTTCCCGCTTTTTCAGGGAACAGGGTTACAGCAAAGTAACCCGAGACGTTCACTACACTACACGAAAAGCTACACTCGATGCTGCGTGAAAACGCTATGGGAACGAGAATACCAACGCCGCCGCACTGCAAGTGTCTGGACCCCCAGGGTTGTGTAGTGTGCGCACAATAGCCAAGGAGGTCTCAGACATAACTTTGGGATGCTGGGTTGCTGAGTAGCATGGACATCCAAACTATAGAATCTGACACATGTGTGCAGAGAGGACCAAGATTCCGCATCACACACTTGCTGCAAGGGGACACCTCTTGCCAGTGCAATTGATGAGGCAATTCTCCTGGTCGAATGAGCCCTGAATCCTAGAGGCAAAGTGTGACCACGCGCCTCGTAGGCAGGGGCAATAGCATCCCTCACCCAATGAGACGATGTTTGTCTAGACGCGGCCGCCCTTCGGCTGCGGCCCATAACATATAAGAACTTGCTCTGATTTACGCCACTGGCTAGCGCGGTGGATGTACTGTAAATCTGAAGAGCACGAACTGGACACAGTAAATGAAGTCTTTCCTGCTCCGGAGCTGTAAATGGCAGAGGACAGAGGCTTCAAGAACAGCTGGATGCATAGTCGAGAATGGAACCTTCGCAAGATAGTTAGGGTGAGGATGCAGAATAGCTTTGACTAGCCCAGGGGCAAAAGTCTAAGCAAGATGGGGAGGCTGACCAAGTCTCTTCAGAGAAGTAATGGCCATGAGAAGAACCATTTTAAGGGTCAGAAGCCTGAAAGGCGCTGACTTTAGTGGTTCATAAGGGGGGGGTCAACCAACCCCTCTGGCACAATAGCTATATCCCAAGAAGGGACTGTCGCTCTAGTGGGCGGCCTCAACGTTTAGTTCCATGAAATAAAGCGGGCAACTAAAGGGTGCTTTCCACAGAAACCCTATCAGTCAGAACATGACAAGCCAAAATAGTGGCTACGTACGTTCTGAGAGTACTACAGTAGGGCATAAGCCAGAGGTCAATTTTCTTGTAGCAACTCCAGCACTGAAACAATTTGGCAGTGGACTGGGTCTACATGTTTTACTATGCAC
>JAQMYG010000023.1:1438236-1448525 GCA_030014215.1 Clariallabes teugelsi | reverse complement strand
GCGCCGGAGCGCGCTTGAGAAGTGGACGGTAAAGGCTCATGATCCGGCGAGAGAGAGCGAGAGAAAAGGAAGATTCCATCTCGTGCGCTTCCACCAGATTTGCACACGAAAATGCGCCGCGGCTTGCGGTTTCGTTTTAAAGACGGCGAGCCGAGCTCTGTAGTCCAACTAGGAACCGTGGAGGCCAATAGAGACCATTGTACAGTATTTATTCCCATTTTGTACTACAGTTAATTTGGAAATGCCTAATCTTTAGACTGTGGAAGGAAGCAATAAAAATATATACATTTTATACAAGCCGGTTTTCTTTTTTTTTTTTTACATTATTATTGCTATTATTATTATTATTATTATTGACTGCACAATAATTCAGTATAAAACACCATTAAAGCAAACTGTGTATAGCTGATATGAGGTGTGCTGCCACATCATTTAAAGTAATCTAATCACAGTCTTGATAGAACCGAGGCTTTCTGGGTCCATTAATGAATTTTCGACTTCTATTCAGCTTCTGGAAAAATCATTCCAAAAAATCCTGCACATTTTTTTTTATCGCGCCAAAAAAAAAAAAAAAAGAATGGGTGCATTCCAAACGAACTAATTAAACTTCATCATTTTACTGTAGTGCAACATTAATTCAGTTTGACTTATCATCGTTTGAGTGGTTTTACATAGTCTCAGGCAGGAAATGGCATTAATTCCATTAATTTGATGAAATTTATGAGTCATTAATACAAGCATGCGGATGTGATATGAGCACGAGGGAGCGTAAAATTTAAACAGAGGCAGATGGTGGAAAAAACAGGCCTTAGGTTATTAAATTTCCGTTTCTCACCTTACTCATGCTATTTTCTTTTTTTTTTTTTTTACAGGCTGTTGATAACTTCCTGTACGCACCCCTGTGACCTTCCTGCTCATAGTCTGCCTCAAGTAAAGTCTAATTTCTTTTGACATCATGAAGAATAAATTAAGACAATTATACAAGAAAATTAGCTTCTTAGTACTTTTGTATAATTAAATTAATTTAAAACTTTTCCACACATTTATACAATTTGTCAGTTACTAGAATTTGTACTGTATTGAGTTTAGATTATATGTTACTATTTGCTAATTTGCTAACATTTTTAGCTCTATTGTTTTTTCACCAATGAATAACATTTGTGATTTGCTGCTAGTTATCAGGCTAATTGTGATTGTTGTGCTATTTGCTAATATTTGATAGTTTTTAAACTATGACTGTGAAACACTGCAGCTCGCAGGACAAGTACCTGCCAGGAAATGTGCTAGCTAACTTTTCAGCTAATTATGGTGTAGATTATGTTGTTATATTTTTCTTATTTTCTTTGTGATTATTCAAAGACATTGGTGGTCAGTAGTTGGTTAATGATTAGCTGCTAGCAATTAAGACTTTTGTTGTGACCATCTTGTTTTCATTTGGTTTTTTATTAGCATGTGGGCTAGCTGCTAGTGTGTGAAGCTTTCTCAGTGTTCCGCTGCTTTCTATCACCAGGGGTTTCTGCTATTTTTATTTTTAGAATCTTGTCATTATTTTGGTTGTAGTTTTATGAGATGTGTGCCTATATTTGCACAATAAAGTTTGTGATTAGCTGTTTGATTAACAGACTGGGCAGAGTTGAGATAAAATACACAGCAAAACTATCAGCTAAATATACAGATAAACTATCATCTGTGCTGATCCTCCTCGACCTGGCAGCTGCATTTGACACAGTAAACCATAAGATTCTATTATCTACTCTTACAAGCCTTGAAATCTGAGGAACAGCGTGGCAATGGTTTGCTTCCTACCTAGAAGATAGGTCGTATGAGGTGACATGGAGGGGATCCATATCTGCCCAATGCAGACTCTCTACTAATGTCCCACATGGTTCAGTCCTTGGTCCTCTTCTGTTGTCCCTGCATATCTGGTCTCTTGGTAAAGTCATATTATCGCATGGCTTGTCATACCATTGTTATGCAGATGACACACAACTTATTTTCTCCTTTCCTCCCTCAGAAACTCAGGTTTCCACCCGGATCTCAGCATGTCTGGCAGACATCTCATCCTGGATGGCAGCTCATCAGCTAAAGCTCAATCTGAGTAAAACCGAACTGCAGTTCATCCCTGGTGACTCATCCCCAGTCAAGACCTTGTGATCTCTCTGGACAACAATCAGATTAATCCTTTAGTCACTGCCCTCAATCCTGGGGAAATCGTGGACAATCATCTGTCATTTTCCCCACACATTGCTAAACTTACTTACTCTTGTCGATTTCTTCTTTACAACATCAGAAGTATCCGCCTATACTGTATCTTTCACTCAGGTGCTTGTTCAATTCAATTCAATTCAATTTTATTTGTATAGCGCTTTTAACAATTGACATTGTTGCAAAGCGGCTTTACACAATCAAAAAAATTATTTAAGTTTGCATGAAATGTGAATGTGTATAAATCAAAATGATGAGACTGTCCCTGATGAGCAAGCCGAGGATGACGGTGACAGTGGCAAGGAAAAACTCCTTGAGATGGTAATAGGAAGAAATCTTGACTCAACAGGGAACCCATCCTCATTTGGGTGAAATGGATAGCAGGGATTGATCTGCATCATACTGTGTGAAACTGGAAGTTCAGTATATGCAAGGCTGGAATCTATAATCACACCGAGGTCTTTTACTGTTGCACTTGATGGAACAGAAAGGCCATTTAAAGTTACAGTGTGATCAGAAAGCTTACTTCTAGCTGCTTGTGGTCCTATGACTAGAACTTCTGTCTTATCTTTTTGTATTTTTGTATTATTTTTTTTGCACATTTTTATGCTTAAATATATGTCTTTAACCTTATCTCTATTTTATATATTTATTTTTAATAAATATGTGGAATTTGGAAAAACTATTTTGAAAAATTATTACCTTGGACCTTATTACCAGCCAACATCACTGACCTTGATTTGCAACATGAACACGACCAACATTTTTGGAGAAAAACTCCAAAATCAAAATAAATGAATGAATAAGTAGACAAATAAATTAATAAATAAGTGTTTTGATAAGTGCCCTAGACAGGGATGAGTCCCTCTATTTTAATTGTATTATATATACACACACATATGTGTGTGTGTGTGTGTGTGTGTAGCACAGTTAAAATAAAGGGACTCAATGTTAGATTTAAACATAGAAAATGTTAAAAAATACAAATATACAAAAAAAGCTAAAATTTTCAGATCCACAGAAGTTACCAAATGTCGTTCTTCACCTGCGTATGGGTTAAGGATGAAATTAAATTGACCTATAATCTGTGAAATTTTTTACCTGCCCTGGGTTCTGTATATCACTTCCCAATCCCTCCCCTGTGGTTAGAGCATGTTGGTTGATTTACACTCACTTTCAGAGGTCAGAGATGAACATGAACGTGGTAGGTAATCCTCCTAAATGCTCCTGTAGTCATCTCAGCCTCCTTCCAAGAAAATCAACTCACTGAGCTGCAAAGGTGCTCTGTTCATGGACATGAGCTTCCATGCTGCATGGCTCAGGTTCAGAATCCCAGGTTACTGGAAGGTCTTTAAATAAAGTAATGTGATACGACTCCCTCTGATCTTGCACATTTGTAGTCTGTGATTGATATCTGAAGATGTACTTTGATGTTATATTTACTGTTTTTTTCTTTTTATTCCAAAGCAAAAATAAATAGAAATTACAGAAAAATAACTACTTCAACCACAAAAACGAAGCTAATTGAATGCTATTGTAATTAGTGAACTAATAAAATTATTAGTTTTGCAAGTCTTGTAGTTTTTTTGTGTAACAACTCTATACTCTATACCAGTGCTAATTTATTGCTCCTCCTAACCACAGCCATGATAAACACAAATATACAGATTAGCATAAACCCAAATCAGGCGTTCATTTTGTACCTCTAACTGTGATGGAAGGCAGTCAATTTCACCTGATCAAATCCCCTTTAAAATCCCTTCTGTTCCACTCGCTAATCTCTCACCAAACTTCATCGCTAGTAATCAATTATGAACCCGAGAGCCTGAGGCGTATCTCGAGGCTTCGCCGCCAAATAAGATGCAAAGCTGTGATCCTGAAAGACTTCGTATCTCAGGAATAATGCAGCTCTGAGCGTCTCAAGCGAGACACAGATAATTTCAACACATAAGCAGATTCTCAGAGCGCTTTAATCAATGCCAGCGGCGCATTTTAGCCGAGGGACAAATAATGAGGCAATAAAGAGATAATGCCGAAGGAACCTGGTGGGATTTGGTGCAGGAGAAACATGGAGTGATGGAACCCTCGGGGTTCTGAGCTACGAAACTCCTGGTAGGAAGTTTCGAGAAGTTTTAATTAATTTACTGGAATTCAGTTATATATTGTAGGTACGGCATTATAAATAAAGTCTCATGGATGAAGTGATTTGCTGAAATAATAATAATAATAATAATAATCATTTACTAAAAGAATAATTTTTATTTGAAAACATTAAATAATTAATTAATTATTATTAATATTATTATTATTAACTCACTCATCGTCTATACCGCTTTATTCTGTATTCAGGGTCGCGGGGACCTGGAGCCTATCCCAGGAGACTTAGGGCACGAGGCAGGGTACACCCTGGACAGGGTGCCAATCCATGACACACACATACACACACTCACACAGTACAGGCAATTTGGGAACGCCAATTAGCCTAACCTGCATATCGTTGGACTGTGGGAGGAAACTGGAGTACCCACAGGAAACCCACCAAGCACGGGGAGAACATGCAGACTCCACGCGCACAGAGACAGGAATCGAGTCTGGCCGGGAATCGAACTCGGACCCTGAAGGTGCAAGGCGACAGTGCTAACCACTAATTATTATTATTATTATTAATTATTATTATTATTATTATTATTATTGCATGTTGGACATATCACATGATGTAAACCTGTAAGTAGTAACAAGTAAGAATTGTAAAGCCAGTTTGGAATTTTCAAAAAAATCTAGAAGTTCTGGAATTAAGATGAACCTCTACCAATGGGATGGCAAGAGCAACGTGTGGAGAAAGAATAGATATGCTCCTTATCGAGAACATATGACCTGATGGGCAAAGTATTGTGGAGGTATAGTATCATGGCTTTTTATCTTTTATGATGATAGAACTCACGATGGAGCATCAGAATTAATTTAGAAGTCTACAGAAACCTTCCGTCTGGGAATGAGGAGAGAATCACACTGCATCCCAATACAATGTAACAGAACACACTGTAAAACTACACTGCAACAGAACTACATAAGACTGTGCACAACACAACACACTGCATCACAATACCTTGCAAAACTACATAACACACTGCATCACTGCATGCAAGACAATGAAACACAACACATTGCAAAACCACATAACACTGCATCACAACACAACATACTGTACTGCAAAACCACATAACACTGCATCACAACACATTGCAACACAACACGACCCCACACAGGACTTCCTCAGGTGGAATGTGAAAGTGTTTAGACTTCATCAGAGTTGCAATTTACCTCCTGCAGAGGAGATTGGAGTTAGAAACCCTCGTAAACACACAACACCTGAAAGAACAAGCCTGTGAAAGCATCACAAAAGAAGAATGAAGCAGTTTGCTGATATCAGTCATTATTTAGCTTGATGCAGTTTTTACAAGTGCTGGATACGCAGCACCATATTAAGTGTTATTTACTTCAATTTACTTCAAAGCCGTTTGTCCTTTTTCTCAGCTAAAAGTTGTTTGGTCTGCACAGCAAAAGTGTCATGTCAGGAAACAAAAACTGATATTCTGCTCTGTCATCTCAAATTCAGCTTTTGACCGGAAACTTAAATGTCTAGAGCAATAAGATCTGGTCTTGTTGTTCCAATTCTTTAGGAGTCAACCATATATAAAAATAATGACATATGACTTAAAGGAATATCATTTAGACATAAGTTTGGAAAAATGTTGTACACAGCAAACTCAGAAATGGTCACCATTCGCTTGTAAGGATGATGAAAGTAGTTTCTCTTACTGTTAGAATGATGAAGTTACATTACTGTGTGCAAGTGAAGTGATTTTTCCATTTTATTTTATAGAATATCAATAATTTTGAAGTAATTCATTGTGTGATAATCCTAAGGTAAAGGAATGTTTATTATTATTATTATTATTATTATTATTATAATGTAGATTTAATGATCATAAAACACCTTGAGGTCATGAGTGTGCGAGTTCTAAACCCAGCAGCCCGGTGCAAACAAGCCTGATTGATTTCCTCCACTGCGGCGTGATTGAGAACTCGGTGGCCGTATTTTTCCTGGCGTGAGAACTAACACTGAGGATTGATGAGCAGCACTACTGAGTGAAACACATGATTATGAACAATTAAGACAGCTAGCTTGACAGCGGACATTTTTCCCCCTTCTCCTCCACGCAGTAGCCTGTCTATTGATAATGTTTACCATAAAACTCCTTTAAACCAGGCGACGCCTCAGAAACTTTGCCATCAAACTGATGTATGGAACCATTTCCCCAAACTAAACATACTTCAAAACATTATTAGCACCATCGCTGCGACGTATTAAGGTAAGAAGCGCTGAAGGCGGTCTGCTGAGGCGCTTTTCCCTTTTCCTGGTGATGAAGTGCCTTTCATTCAGGCCTCTCTCAGACACACGCTGTGAAATGGGAGAGATTTATCAGAGTTCACTCCGTCTCTCTTTCTCCTTTTAAAAGTTAGTGAAGGAGAGGTGAGTCTCGCTGGCGGTTTAGCGCATGGTCCGTATGTTAAGAACGTCAAGCGGCCGGTTCATATGCATGTAAATCAGGATGTCATACGGGAAAGCGAAGAGGTGCACGCTCGAAGTAATGGGCCAATTTTTGTCGGGTCTATCGAGCACAAGATTTAAGCATTACGAGAAACGCCATCGCTCAACACGCTCATGACAGCCTTTCATTTCGAGCTCGGCGGAATGAACACGCGTGTTTGTGGCGGTTTGAGATTTATCCAAATCATCGCGCAGCTGCGGCCCTGCCACGAGGAGTCGAGAGGGGAAATAACTTCTTTAGTGCTAATGATGGATCGCCCTGTTACGTGCTTGTTATAGAGGCAAAGGTGCAATTAGAGTGTTTTCCTTCAGCGTGTTCTCGCTTCAGAGATCTTCATTTCACTCTCCGTGAGCCGAAGTGTTCTGTTTGTGCGGTGCGGATTTGACATATTTCACAACACTGAAAAGCTCGAATGTGATTGAGCATTTAAATCATAAATCCTTTTTAGAGAGAGAGAAAAAAAAAACATCTTTGCGCTTTCGGGGAAAAAAAGAATAGAACGAGTAAGAAACCCGTGCTCTTTTTTGGCATGAATGCAAAAACATGAATCCTGTAGAAGCCGTGCTTTATCCTTGGGCTTCTCATTACTAATGCATCTTTAATATTAAATCAATCTATCTTTGCTGCCAGCATTCTTCTTCTTCTTCTTTTTTTTCTTTATTTGGCCCCTCCCTGATGACCTTCATGGCTCTTCTCGTAAAGGTGTAGAGGTACTTCTCCATCTCCTCCTCACACACACTGCCATTTTTTAATAATCACAGCAGGGTCAAAGCCTCGGGCTGCGGCACTGTAATTAGGAATCTCTCCTAAACGGAGGCAGCAGGTCCTGGCTGAGAAGCGCGGTCGCATGTTTTCTTGTCTCATTATCGCCGTTGCTGAGCCAAGCTGCTCGCAGAATCTCCACTTTGATCACTCAGTGCTCGGAAATACTGCCAATTCCCAGGAGGGCCGATTTAACCGGTGGCTCATCAACAAGTGTGTGAGCAAGTTTGAGTTAGCGTCGTTGGCTAGCCTGTTAAAAATCATGATTAGGGCTTTTGCAGCCGGCGAGTAAACCGAGCCCAGACACAGATCATTTATTGTTCCATCTTGCGCAAAAAGGATGACTGTTTGCTTGCAGAGTCACCCACTTACAAGGCTACGTCTTACAGGGGAATTTTCTCCCAAAGAGAGGGGACTTACAGCGCGCCCAGGAAGAGCCAGGAATCCTGAGCGTCTTGTTGGTGTTTCTGTTAATATGAATTGAAGTTTTTTTTATTTATTTATTTTTTTTTAAGTGAAATTGCTGACTGAATCTTGCAGTTAATGCAGTGTGACTGACTGACTTAATGCAGTGTGAATCTGAATAATTTTGGTATGGTTTAGAGCCATTTTCATGTGATGATATTGCTTGTTCTGTTAGATGACTCAGAGGTTTTGTTATAAAATGACTCTGTTGTGTGATATGACACAATTTTCAGCCGTCAGAATCGTTACATTATTATGATGATCTGATTCAGATTTCCGTGCAATGATAGAATTCAAATCCATTATGTGATTCAGAGCAATTTGTTACAATAGGATTCAAAACTGTTTTGATGAGATTCAATGCTGCTTCAATGTCATTTAATGTTTTTCATTATGATTCAAGGAACATCCCAGGAGCACTGTGAGGGTGAGGCAGGAACACACGCTGGACTGGATGCCAATCCATTACAAAGCGTCATGTACACACATACGTATTCACACACTGATTCAGTCCTAGGGGCAAGTTGGCATGACCAGCCCACCTGTGGCATTTTTTTTTTTTTTTGCTGAGAGTAATATGGAGAAGAACATGGAGAGGGGCCACACAGAATATGGAGAAGATCCACACATACACAGCAAAACCATGGGGAACATGGATAACAGCGAGCAGATACACACACAGAACATGAAGATTACCCACACAGAACATGGAGATTACCCACACAGAACATGGACAAGAACCAAACAGAACATGGAGAAGATCCACACAGAACATGGAAACAGCAAGAAGACCCACAGCGATACAGCAAACATGGAGAACATGATGAAGACCTGCACAGAACATGGAGAAAACCTACACAGGCACAGCAAGAACATGGAGAACATAAAGAAGATCCACACAGAACATGAAAAACCTGGAGAAGAATAACACAGACAAAGTGAGAACATTCACACATGTGTTAACCCAATGATAGAATCTGGGAACCTCAATATGCGAGGTTAAAAATAACTTTTAAATCACATGTACTGTAGTCATAACATTGAAGGCTAAGAAGGCACAGTCTGTGTAGATTTTTTCCATGTTCTCCATGTTTCTCGTTTGATTTTTAGAAGTTTGTGAAAGATTTCATTATATCCAACCAAAGCGATGGAAATTACTCGTCAGTCGCCGCACTGCCACTCTGGTCTTTTCCTTGTAATTACGCTTTATTAATCATCGGTAATTTATCTAGTGGGGGACAAAAGACTTGGCTTCCGGCAGTGCAATTATTGGAGTTAAGCAGAGCCCCCTGTTCCTATAGGTCTGGAAGGGAAAAGTCTACTTACGGCTTAATTAAGCTCCGCACTCTCAAACCTCACGAGTTCGACTAAAGCTGACGTTCTTCAGTACTCGAAGCTCTTATTCTATGCATTCATGTCATGAGCAAGATTTTTTTTTCATCTTTTTTTTCTTAATTATTTATTTTTTAGATCTCAACCTGTGATGATTACACAATTAATTAATCAGTCATTATGCTCAATTTATCAAAGGCATGTGGAGTAATCAGCGCACGGACGCTCCTGAGGGAGCACAGATATGTCTTAATGATGGATTCATCCTGAGAAAGCCAGTCAACATCCCACTACACACAGCAGGAGGCACAAATATTAAATACGCCTCTTTATTTGTGACATATTTCCTTGGAGAGATCGCATGTGGTGTTCACAGCTAAGGTTAAAAATATAATAATAATGATAATCATAAAAAAAAGAAGTAAAGTCAATCTCGGAGCTTTATCCATCAGCCAATAAGCTGAAAGTGACATTTTGCCGATAGAAAATGCCACAGCGGTGATCATTAGGTTTGTGCTCGTAGTGGTCAGCTGTATTGCGCAAAGGTCACCAAAACAAGAGACTCGCTTAACGTCAAATATAAATCACTCCCTGGAAACTGTGCGCTTCTATTTCCTCACATGTTCTATCAAAGTCTCTGTTCATGGACTGCATGTTTCCTAAAATAGTTAAATATTATAAATAACAGTCTGAAAAAATATATATACTGTATATAATGCAAACACTTTCTTCCTGATCAGTGTCTGAACTACCTCGGTCAGGAGATACACGGCTCATCACTGCATGAAAAGAGGTGTATCTGTACTAGGAAACTTCTGTATACACCACTGATTTCCGGAAGTATCTACAAGTACCACTGAGCGTATACATCAAATTCCACCAAGCTAGGATACTTCCGGATTGATACCAATT
>JAQMYG010000023.1:1334090-1362268 GCA_030014215.1 Clariallabes teugelsi | reverse complement strand
TTTACAGAGCAGAAGTAGCAGATATACATCTCAATATCAACTGTTCAAAGGAGATTATTGTGTGTTTTGGATAAACGACTTCAGTATTGTTTTACAGTGTAGAAAGAAATAAACATCAGGAAAGACAATGGAGTTAGAAGGGGTGTACAATCTTTTGACTGACAGTGTGTATACTCTGGACTGTTGATCAGATATTCATTTGTGTGTGACTTTGGGAAAAGGACATTTAACAGTGCTGACACATGACATAAAGAATGCTTGGCTTTCTGGACATGTGTGAAGACAAAACGTGACAATATGGATCATTAATCTGAGAATTGGACTTGTGAATAGTTAATAAGTTGTCAACAAAATTAATAAGTGCGAGCGAGCCATCGTATGGTGCTTCTGTATGTTAGCTGCTCTGCTGGTCCGTTAGTGTGGGAGTAATGGTTCATTCTGTGCCACTGACCTCGTTTATCGATGCCCTTTTAATGATCACAGATGCCATTTCCACTTCCCGCTTCATCTTCCAGTGTGAGCGGAACAAGGCAAAGGTACAGATATGCAGTGTTAAGAGGATGACTAGACTATGCTTAATATGGGTTAGATGACATGGATTGAAATGAACATAGATTAGTATTTAAAACATACCACACATGATCCTCAACTGTGTTTGTGTGTTTGTTCTGTCAATTATTGATCATTACAATGACAGCTGCCTCGCAGGTCGATATAATTTTATGCAGCAAACAGGCCCGTCCAGATATTATTGGAATAACACATTAAAGACATGGCTGTGTTGTAACAATGCAAAGCTCAAGTAACATTAAATATTATACACTGCCTGGCCAAAAAATAAAATAAAATTTTATTAAAAATAAATAATATAAATAAAGATATTGCATCCATGTATGAAAATGATCCCTCATGCTCCCTGAACCGCTCTTTCACTATTCGAGCTCGATGGCTCCTGGCATCATCATCTCGGAATATGTCCGTGCCATAGATGTGATAAACTGGTCATTCAGTACATTCAGGTCGCCAGCTGACTTAATTTTTTGGGCATTTCTTCCTCAATGATGCTCCAACCCTATTTTAGTAGCATCAGCAATCTCCTTAGTTGTTTCTCTTGCTTGATGCAGGACCATAATTGAATGCTTGACCACAGGATGTGTCTTCTGAAATGGTTGTTTAAGAAATGAGAAGCTCCTCACTGCATCAGTTAGGGTTAAATCACAGCTGAACCGATACTTTAACTATTCGCTTAATTAAATGCAGGTGACTTTTTTGACCATGCAGTGTAGACAGTATGAGATGTGTGATGTGTTTTTCATGAGGTCTTGACACTGACTCTGTCCTTAGACTCCACAGTTCTATATAAGTTAGTGCACCCCCTACACCAGCTCATGTTTGGCTCCATAATCAGCCTTTGGAAAAGCAGCAAGACTGGAATTAAGAAGGTACAAGTTATTATTTGTTATTGGATTGCAGGACTCTTCTCCATTTTTTTGTTACTGAACCAATACAGTGTCTGTCTTCCTGGAATATAACCAGCCTCCTGCTGTATTCCCCATGCTCTCTTCCCATATGCTGCTCTAATAAATATTTAATCATGAGTCTACTTCTGCATGATTGTAAATACATTACTTATATGTAATGCTGTTATTTTTTTACATACTGCTTTCTCTCTCTCTCTCTCTCTCTCTCTCTCTCTCTCTCTCTCATTTTTCTGTCCTCTATCATTTGTAACTCTGCAAATGGAAAGCCTCGGTGTGTTTGTTTGTGACATTTGAAATGTGTTGCTCCTGGGCAATCGGCCACAAACACACCAGGTTTCATTTTTCTGAAAATAATTCACTCCCATTACACCAAAGGTTAATATATTTTTCTTTAATCACATGTCTGTAACTGGTTAATTTATTGTACCATGTATTCCTCCTGATATCTGCAAACATCATAAAAAAACACAGGAGTATAAAACATGACTGAATAATAAGTAATAAAAAATGACTTTTACCTTTGGAAGGTATTCACTGCCTCCTGAACCGCAGTCTATATAAAACTATAGATTTACACTACATGATCTGTTCGGTTACATTTATTGTTGCTTGAAACATTTTCCTGTTTTTACTTATGTTCTAGCAGCTATTGACATTTCTTTCTTCTTCATCAGCCTCTCTTTTCTCTCTTTTGAAGTTAAAGAAACAAAGGAACACACATACAAAGGAAGCTCATATTAGAAAACTCTGTGGTACCGCTGATTGTAGGTGCTGATACTGGAGACTCCTTCCATACCTGTACATGTTTTAGAAAAAATCTCTTTCCTTTAAGAAGACTTTACCACATCAAAGATTTACATAAATCGTTTATGTACAGTACATGTTCTTGTTAATGACAGCAAAATGGGAAGGAATTCAGGATTAGGTAAGAATTAAATATCTATTGAGAGGGTCAGGATGGGGTGGGATGGAGCGATCTCTTTCAAATTAGTTTTTTCAGGGTGTGTTGGCCTGACACGTTGCAACTTTCCTTTCTTTACAAATGCATGTGTGTAAAACATTTAATCATATGTCAAATGTCTCTAAGTAAGGAGGAAAAAGAAACCGTACTAGAAATTCTTATAACATACTGTATAAAAAAATCGTTTTCTTTCCATGTACTTCTGACATCTAAACTGACTCACTTTTGTATCCATTCAACTTATAAAAGTTATTAAAAAGTTGCATTTAGTCGAGATGTATAATGAAAGAACGAGAGCTGAAAAGGCATCGCGCTGTTGTCTTTGTTTCTTCAATGTCAAAGAAATAATAATGCCGCAAAACTTTTTTTTTATTTCCCTTTAGACAAAACCTGTGTCATTTGTACATTACTGAAATGAAATGAAAATGAAAATCCTCACATTTGTTATACCGCAGCTCTTTTTGCTTCTGCACAATAGCACGCTTTTCCACTGAAAAGTACCTTTTCTTTTCGTTCTCTCTTTCTAGAAAGAAATGAGCTTTTAATCATTTAGCAGCTGCCCTTCGATCTTCTTTTACATTAACATTTAACAAGAGACGTTTCGCTGTTCTGCAGGGAGAACTTCATGCCGTATTCCACTCCAAAATGACATTAATTTTCTATACTCTAGGATGCACGTCTTTTTTGTCGGCTCTTCATGCAGCATTAATGACATTAGGATTGTATTTTGTTTTATAACCTCCATCCTGGTGCATCGACTCAATAAGAGACAGTAATCAGTAATCTGATGAGCTTGTAAGAGTGTGTGTGTGTGTGTGTGTGTGGGTGTGTGTGTGTCTTCACCTAGACATTCTTATATTTTATTTATTTCTAGCTAAACCTAATAAACTATTTTGTTCGCTGCAGTGCATCTAAATGAGAAGACATTAGATATCCTTAAAAATTGTAGCTTTATCCTATGTGCATTATAGTTTATTCTTATTCTTAGTATTTGCTTATTTATTTGTGTTTATTTATGTTCATCCCTCGGAGGTTATTACCGGATATTTATAATAACTAACATGTCACGGTTAGATGGAAAATCACTGATGAACACACACGTAAGTTACTAGGCAAGAAACATGAAGACTATGAGACAACATGTAGCGCCAACAACAACCATAAAATCAACATAAGCGAGTCATATGAATGTTTATGGAAATGATCTTATTTTCATTATTAAACACTATTGATTTCTAATGATATTTTTTATCATGTGATTTCACCAAGCATTTATGTGAATGCTCCCCCACACTCTCCCGTCACACTCTTTCAGGATGTTTTTCTGACCACATTGAGACCACATTGAGCTCCGTCCTTCCAGGGTTTAATAATTGGACAGTTCTTAACCCAATTCCACTCATTTTAAATCTCCTTAGTTGTTTCCTTATTTTGACCTTTCTGAAACAGGGGTCTGTATTGTAATTATTATAATATATATATATTTTTTGCTAATAATACCCAAAGTTATATTCATGTACGCTTAGTTTTAAGTTTTATTTCACTTAGCAAAATAACAAATTTTAAAATAAGATTTTTAAACTATAATTTCAACTGATGTTCCTTAAAAGTAAGAAGAGGTAAATTAAAGCTGTGGTATTTCCAGAGAGACTTTTCAAGCATTTATGCTTTCAAGATAAAATGGAAACTTGATGTGTTATTATAAAGAGTGCTGGTCCAGTATACAAATGAGATAATCCAAACGTGTGTGTGTGTGTGTGTGTGTGTGTGTGTGTGTGTGACAGAGAGAGAGAATAAGTAGCTATATAAATTCACTCAGTGTCAATAGTCGACAGGATCAGGAACTTTTGTTATTCATGAAAAGACAGATGGCAGATAACAGCGAGCAGAAATTCTAATCTTTCACTCGGATTAATGAAGAAAGTGACTCGGAGGCTCGAAAGATAAAATCTTCCTTTTTATCTTTAATTTTAGATATTTTCTTGGGAAGGAGACAAAATGGAATAGCGTTGTCCCTGTGTTGGTGATGGGAGAGAGATAATATGATGTCTCACAATTTCACTTAGACACACACACACACACACACACACACACACACACCACTGAAAACAATTAATTAAATAAATAAATTAGAAGTAAATTTAAAAATCTGAATTTTCTCATACACTCAGCGAGAGCGTTCAGTGACACACAGATTAACCAGACCATGGAGTCATAAAGAGATTTAGATTCTGAATTAGAGATTAGATTATAGCGGATCAGGAGGGAAGTGTGAGAGAATAAAGTAGAACGTCTGGAAAATCTGATCAGCTGAAACATTTAAAGGAGATTTAATGACACTATGTAAAAACTAAACACAGGTATCTTATTATTATCTCTCTCTCTCTCTGTGTGTGTGTGTGTGTGTGTGTGTGTGTGTGTGTGTGTGTGTTTCCTTCAGTAATCTATACAGTAAGTGTGCTATATTTACTTTTTGAGCTCAGAATCTCATTTTAAAGGCAGAAGTATAATGTGTCTTTTTTATCTGAAGGGTTTTTTTTCTGACAAGAAAAAATACATAATAGGAAAAGATATGATTTCACTCTGACGCTTTGTAATAAAAATGTTGATACGTCCTTATAAAAGTACAAATAAAGTTCTCAAGGGAAATTTTGTGCAACAAGATGTCAAATAAAGGTGCAAATTTATCCTTATGTTCTGTATATATACTACACTGTGCAAAAGTCATGACCCCCCCTTATTCTTTTTTTCCCCTTCTTCCACAGAGCCAGATTTTTTTGTACATTACTGTTTAATGTAGTCTTGAGGAATAATTCTTTTTTTGTCTCTCATTATTTTCACTCCAGTCTCTCTACCTGAGCAGTTTCAGATGAATGTTTTTGTGTTTGTTAAGCCACACAGTCACCTGTGAATCATTCAAGCTTTTAAAAAGGATCTAACTTAAGTCCTGACCCAGTGAGAAACAGGTGCAGATGATGACAGATGATCAGGCCGGTGATTAGTATACTGCTGATGCTGTATGCTGAGTGGAACAGACGTGAGGGGAAATGAGGTTGATACATAAACAACTATTAAATTGTGTCTTTAGGCATTTGTAAACATTTGTTCCCATTTATTTACTTTCATTTAATTTTATTTAATTTAATATGAAGAAATAGGGTCGGCACAGTGGTATAGTGGTCAGCACTGTCGCCTGGCACCTAAATGGTCCGGGTTCGATTCCCGTCTCTGTGTGCATGGAATTTGCATGTTCTCCCTGTGCTTGGTGGGTTTCCTCTGGGTTCTCCGGTTTCCTCCCACAGTCCAAAGACATGCAGATTAGGCTAATTAGCATTCACAAATTGTGTGAATGAGTGTGTGTGCCCTGCAATGGATTGTCTAGGGTGTACCCTGTCTCATGCCCTAAGTCTCCTGGGATAGGCTCTAGGCCCCCCGCGACTCTGAATACAAGATAAAGTGGTATAGACAATGAGTGAGTAAGTGAGTAAAGAAATGGCGGGAAGGGGGAGGGGTTAATACTTTTGCACTGTATCGTATATGCATATGTCTATGTCTTAAATAATATTCATTTTCCAAAGATTTAAATTTTTAAAATGTAACCCTGCACCAGAATGATAA
Organism: Clariallabes teugelsi; assembly: GCA_030014215.1. Classification (NCBI taxonomy): domain Eukaryota; kingdom Metazoa; phylum Chordata; class Actinopteri; order Siluriformes; family Clariidae; genus Clariallabes; species Clariallabes teugelsi. The sequence goes on along the minus strand of JAQMYG010000023.1, from coordinate 1,356,208 downwards.
CTACAGGAGAGTTAAATAGCATCTGCAGAGTCAACAAAATTAAACAAGTACATGGAACGAGATGCAAAACATAATCACTGAAATCTATCACAAGTGCGTTATCTAATCCGCCTTCTCTAATCAGGACTGCCACTTTAGCTCCTTCATCATCATCATCATCATCATCATGATCATCACCATCCTCATCATCGGTACGTTCTCTACAGGTTGAATATCATCACTGCGCCTACATATTTACCCTTATCCTCATCGTCCTCATCCTCACTCCCCCCCCCCTCCTCTCCCTGTAAGGTTCTGACCATCAAGACACCTCAATCTCACTATCATCCATGATGGAGCAGGAGGAGGAGCTCCTCTGCTTTATATTTCTTTGAAGTTCTCCCTGAATGTCCTCCTCATCTTTAATAATCAATGGCTCGCTTTTGTGACGAACAGAACTACGTTCACTAAAAAGACAATTAAAGTTAATGAAGACTTAGACAAACTAGATTTTAACTCATTATTGACAATCTACATGCAGCCACTGGGTCACCATCACCCCTAGTGTTAGTCAGAAGGTTGTACCTTAGTGGGAACTAGTGTCCGAGGATCAGGAGGTTTCACTGCCGTTATTTTCAAGCAAGATATATCTTTAGCACTACTCTATCACAAAAGCTCACATTGCTGACTATTATTCTTTATTAACAAACAGTTATATACATTCAGGTATGTAAAGTCGGACTTTGACAAGGTCAGGATTGTTTTAGCTCCTCCCACAGAACTATCATTTAGCTTTGAGAATATTTATGTATATTATATTTATATATAATATACTTGTGACTTGGATGATCTGTGTACGCTCGCTTAACAGCACTTCTTTATTCACGTGACTACATCATTTAAAGAGACCAAATATTAACTAGACAAACTAACAAATCATAATGTTAACCATCATATTTGTCCACAGATGCTGGTTTTCTTTATAAATGTTTTTTTTTTATGGCTAGTGTGATTTCATCACGGTACACTGTAGCTTCACAGCAACACATCTCTGCCATTTTCTACTGTACATGTCTACATTTGTGATATAAAGTTATTAAAAATACTTAAATATCTGCACTTACCAATAAATCATGATTTAAAAAATCTGGATTAATAAAACATTAAGACATTCATTTTCAACAGAGTAAAACATGACGCTGCAGCACATGTGCACATCCACTGTTAGAAGACTCAAATTGGCTGCCAGTAGATCACATGACCATTATTTTGCCTTTCTATTGGTTAGTATTCGGGCCAACCCTTTTAAACTTGGGCCACGCATGAATTGCTCATGTTCGTTTTAAAATAGTGAAGATGTGCCACAAACAGACAAATGAACAAAAACAAACTACATGCAACAATTATTTTTAAAATTAAAAGCAAGCATGCAAATAAATTTTAAATAATGATTTTTTTTTTTTTAAGTAATAAGTTAAAGATTTTTTTTATTAAATATTTGTGTGTTTATATAAAAATCCAGCAAACAGATCAATTCATTATCTAATTACTTAATAAGTAAACTATTTTTGAACAGAATTTTATGGATTTGTTTGACCTTGTATTAATATAATAAATGTCTCACACCATGAATATTTATAAAAATATATTTCACAAAGTAGGAAACAATACATGGGTATCTTAGATTACAATACGCAGAGTAAATAATTCAACATACAAGTATATAAGCGATAAAGCACAGTAGAAAATATGATCTGCATGTAAGTCTATCGTGTGGGGTCTACAGAAAACTTCCATACAGAGGATCGGTAGAAACGGAGGAGCGCACGCCGCTGTAGTGCCATTCGGAGATCTCCATGTGCAAGAGCTAACGTGCATAAAACAAAATGTCCTCAAACAAAGCTAAAGAATGTTAGCAGTGACTATGTACATGTCTATTTTTTTTCCTGCTTCTTTACTATCATACAGTGTTGAACATTATGCACACATCTGCAGTTTATGATTTATGGGTTCTACGTGACTCTCTTATACACAGATCCGCTGGACAGTCCAGTGGCGTTGTGCTTGAAATGATCACTGGTACTCTGTATACAATATATTCATATATATACACACAGGATCTCTTCTCCGTGGACTCACAGTCAGCGTCACGGACGCCCTTTACACCTGATCGTTTCATGCGTTTTGTAGCTGGATTGTCACATTCATGTTTGACACGCTGCCAACAGGTAGGTGATACGGCATGCCATAGCCGACATTCTCATGTACCAGACTGAACAGTTGTGTAAAGTATCTTTTAATAGTGTAAACTACTGTATGTAGTAAGAAGGAAATCTTTCTATAAAGCTAGCTTTCTTAAATCGGTAAGAACAACAGTAATGACCTGATACATCGTACCAGGAGGGGTTTTATGATCTAATCAATCAAAGCCAAATTTCAGTTATGACACAATGAGATACTTATTTTGACATTAGGTTTAGACCTAATATATCATAAAATATGTGAGTTTGAAATAAAGTATAAGTTGTCTCATTAAAAAACAGGTAATTTCAGTTATTACATATACAGGAAGAGGTATCATTAATGATATAATATTTGATCAAGGAAGGTTTTATTTATAAAAAAAAATTAAAAGGGTTTTAGCCATGACAAGGTTGTTTTGAAATTTTAGTACCACATGCGGAAACTTTAAAGTATGACCTAATTTATTGCAAACAGCACCGATTTAGACTTACAGTAAGGTTTAAGGTGAGGTTTTAGTTGTGACATAATGTTTAAGGAGGGGTTTCAGTCATGACGTAATGTTTAATGAGAGGTTTAATCATGATGTAATCTTTCAGCATGGCATATATTTAAGGAGTTTCTTTTATGACATAAAAAGGAGATTCAATTCTAATGTATTATAATGGGATAGGTTTCAGTTATGACATTTTGTCTTGTTAGGAGTTACAGTTCTGACTCTTATATCTCATCAAATGAGGTCTGATAATATAATGCATCAGAAGTGGTTTCATTTATGATAGATTTGTCCAGGGTTTCAGTCATGACATGGTATATTGAGAGGGATTTTCCATCAGCTGATGTTTCTTTTGCACAGATGTGTTTACTGTAATATAACACTTGATTAAATGAAATCCTTAGTGATTTAATTCACATTTTTGAAGGTGTTTTTACACCCATAATTTTGTTTTGAGAATATTATATCCAGATATTATAATAATACTGATCCTCATGACGTGAGGCATGAAATGATCAGGTGTTAACAGGATCACTGGTGACCTCTGCAGAGACTGCAGTACTGTATTTCTAATTTTAGCATTTTCAAAAAGAGCTTTCTGGTGACGAAACAAATCAGAAAAAGAGAAACTGAAATGACACCATTTTTTTATACTTGCAGCACAAAACAGACAATGAATATTCATATATTTATAAATCATACTACGCTAATGAAGTAAACACGGTTGATGTTTCCAAAAATTGTTTTAAATACAACTGTATTTATGCTTCTGTAAAAAGAAGGCCTCGTTGTTTCTACATTTCTCTTTTTGTCTTCAGTCTGTTATAGGCTACTAATGTTCGAGTGTGAAACACACTAAGAGCGCAAATACAAACAGGGTGTATAAAGCAAGCCTCGAGGCTTCTCAGGAAATCCGGCCACTTGGTATCAAATGCTATCTCAACTAAGATCTATTAAAGCCAATATTGTACACTTATCTCACCTTTAAACATACACACATACATTCAACATAGTAGACCATATATTGCTTTTTTGTCGATTTTGTAAAGTTCCTTTCTTCCTCAGATCGGCTGGATGGTGTTAAGAAGACGTCCCGAGCCATTTTGAGGCCTAAGATTTCCATCCACATCTCTGAAACCTTTTTTTATTTTGTCTTTCTCTTTATGTGACCAACAAGAATCTTCACTTCTGCTGGTCACAGCGAACAAACGACGAGCCAAAAACACTTAATCTACAAGACTCCACAAGAATCAGTGACCTCCTATGACAGACACTGTGGTGGTGAAGTTCGGCCCCGTTATGCACTTTGATGTGGATGACTAACCCTAGTATGCTTGTCTCTAAGAGATTTGAAAAAAAAAAAAAGCTAAAAGGTTCCCGCCATTTTGAAACAGATGTGTTTTAACCATAATGAAAAAAGTCATGAGGAAGGAAAAAAGTAATGCCTCAAGTTTCTTTGTCACTCTCGCCCACTGAGTAGAGCTCTCCGAGTCTTCTAAACCGCGGACCCCACTCTCTGAGATAATCGAAATTCTGGTCCGAATCTGAAGAAGTAGTTTCCAGTGAACTCAAAGAGCCAGCCACGGATCCCCGACCTTCATAGCCGTAGATCTGGATGGAGTCATATGGTGGTGCCGTCGGGTCGTTATCAGCTTCGTGGAGCCGGACGTTAATGAACTCATCGATGTCGACGCCATTGGCTGCGGGTCTGAGTCCAGCACGGACACTGTAGCTCAGCTCAGGTTTGATGTCTTTGCGGGGCAGGAAGCCATTGATGCCGTCGGGATTCTGCAGGGTGGCGATGTCGAAGGCCTCTGTGTCCTCCTCACCTCCACCTTCATCGTCGTAGGTGATGATGTTCTCCCGAACGTCCTCCTCATCTTTAATAATCAGTGGCTCGCTTTTGTGACGCCGCAGAGTCACGAACAGAACCACGATCACTAAAAACATAAAGTTAATGAAGAATATTTAGACAAACCAGAGTAACTCATAATTGACAATCTATAGGTGCAGCCACTGGGGTTGCACAAACCAGTGCAATAAAGCGTGCTAGCCCCAACCCTGGATAAATTGGGAGGGTCATTGGAGGAATGTCATCTGTTGTAAAACCTGTGCCAAATCAAAATGCATCCTGGATCAAATTGAGGCCCATGCTACCAACAACCATCACCCTTTGCTAGAAGGGTACTAGTGGAAACAAAGCCACTACTGAGTGAAGGAGAAGAAAAAGAGGCATAACAAGGTGTAGAGGTGAGAATTAGACATTGAATGTTGGCTGTATGGTTTGTAAAGGGAGAGAGTCAGTTGATATGATGTAGGAGAGGAGGAAGGTAGACATACTGTATGTATATGAGACCAATTAGAGGGGGAGTAAAGCCAGGAGCATCAGAGATGGGTTCAAACTGATTACTGTGGTGTGGATGGAAAGAAAAATGGTGGAGCAGTAATCCTATGTAAAAATATATTAACATTGTATTGGAGGTAAGGACAGTGTATGATAGAGTGATGAATGTCATGCAAGAATTTTGTAGGGGTAATGATAAAAGTTGTCAGCACATATGTTCTACCAGTGAGGTATAAGATGGAGGATAAAGATTTCTGAAGAGAGTTAGATAAAGTCATGGGGGGTGTACTCAAGCAAGAAAGCATGGAGCTTGGAAAGGACTTGAGTGAGCAGGTTGGTTTTGCAAAAAGTATGAAAATGGTGGTGATGAATAGATGTTTTGAAAAGATGAAGGAGCACAATGTGATGGATAAGAGTGAAGGAAGACTGTATGGAGGTGGCAAGGTAACTAGATGGCATTGGATGGTAGTCTGGAGCATAACCTTGCAGCTGAAGAAGTGGAAGAAATTGAGGACTGAACCAAAGATCAGATTGAGAAAGACTATTGTGAAAAATTCATAGAGTTAGAGAGGCACCGGGTGGTGATGAAGAGGTGCTAGATGACTGGACAACTTCTGTAGAGGTAGTGAAGAAGTCAGCTAGGAAGGTTATAGTGTAACATCTGGATGGAGGCAGGAAGATAAGGTGACTTGAGGGTGAAATGAGGAAGTACAAGAAAGGAAACAGAGAAAAGGGTTAGTCTAAACTAATTAGGATGGTCAAAAAAATGAAAAAAAAAAAAATAGACAGAAGTAAAAGGAGATCTAATATAGCACAAGGTGAAGAGAGAGGTACCAAAGACTAAACAAAAGGTGTATGGTGAGATGTGAGAAAAGTGGGACACAAAGTAAGGAAAAAAGGACTTCTGGCTGGTTGGCAGGACAGGAGGACTGAGCTGCAAAGGATGTTCTGCAAATTCCAGAAAAAAATAATGCAGATAAAAATGTACTGTCAAGTGAGGAGAGTCTGTTGAGAAAATGGATGAAGAATTTGATGGATGATGAAAATTAAGGAAAGAGGTCTTTGGGTCTCGTTGGAGAAGGTAGGAAGTGTGTGGGATTAGCCAGGATAAAGAAAGAACCGCTATAAAGGGGATGTAGATTGGAAAGGAGATTGGGCCAGATGACCTCTCCAGTCATGGAGAGGATTTAGGAGAGACAGCAGTGGAGTTTATTAATCCGGATTTTTAACAAAAGCTTGGAAAGTGAGAGGATGCCTAGGGAGTCGAGGAGAGGTTAACTGGTACCCATTTTCAGAATAAAGGAGATGTGTAAAGCTTTAGCAAGTGCACAAGCCAGTTGATCAGCCATGTAATGAAGTCAGCAGAAAGAGTAGTGGACGCAAGTCTGAGAGGAGAGGGGACTGTGTGAAGAAAAGTAAGGTAGAGTGTGTGGTAGGAAGGAATGGTCCAAGGTGGAGCTAGAGTTGCATCAAGGATAGGCTCTTGGCCCTTTTTGTTTGCAATGCTAATGGACAGGTTGACAGATGAGGTCAGACTGGACCTATGATGTTTGTGGATGACATAGTGATCTGTAATGAGAGAAGGGAGAAGGGTGAGATGAGCCCAGCAGGGTGGAGGTACACCCTGGTGAGAAGGAGAATGAAAGTCAGTGAGAGTTCGTGTAGGAATGAGAGGGAGGGCAGGGGTTGGAAGGAGTAGAGGTGCTGAACGTGGATGAGGTTAAATACTGGGGGCAAATGTGAAGAAGAGAGTGGAGGCAGGGTGGAGCTGGTGAAGAAAAGTGGCAGGAGTTATTGGTGATAGAAATATATCTGGAAATGTGAAAGGAAAAGTTAACAAGACAGTAAAACTAACCAGCTATTTTGTATGGTTTAGAGATGGTTCTGCTGAAAAAAGGCATAAGGTAGAGCTGGAGGTGGCAAACTTTAAGATGATTGATAGACAGGACTTGAAACAAGGAAATAAAAGAGACGATGCAGGTAGGATGCTTTGAGAACAAAGTGAGAGAGGTGAGTTGAGATGGTTTATGTGTGTGTGAAGGGATGAGGAGTGTTTCAGGAGAGGATGGAACCACCAGGAAGTCAAGGAGGAGGTTTGGTTATAATTCTAAGAACTTTTTTATTATAATGTTATTTCTTTTCCACTATTATTTTGCACAAACATTTTAATTACTATTTCAGAATGTTCACAACAAATTGAGCTCAATCCATGATATGGAGTTAAAATAAAGAATTGCACAAAGAGTACTGACCAAGAGTGATGAATCTGCAGTAAAACGAACAACAACCTAGCGCCCCTTTTAGCATTTCACTGTCATGTTACAGGATATGGTTTAACTAATAAAAACAAACTTATTACCCAGATCTAATCGGTGCCTAAAGACACAATTTTCATCAAATCATTAAACACAGCACATTCCAGAAGAGGATTCCAGAAGCTCTTACCCAGCAGTAAGATGATGCAGGCAAGGATGGCTATCAGCGCCCCCATGCTGAGGCCGATGGGCAGAACGAAGGCCTCGACGTTACACGACTGAACCACGCCGTCTTTACTGCAGCCGCACACTCGGATGGTCAAAGTGTTGGTGCTGCTCATCGGCGGATCTCCATCGTCACTCACCACGATGGGCAGCAGGTACAATTCCTGTTTCTGACGTCGAAACGAGTCGTGCTTCGCCAGGATGCTGATGGAGTTGTCTGAGGAGTGAAGGGAATCTTAATGAATCTTAATGAAGATGGCTATTTACCTGAAGAATTTTAAGCCATTAAGCCATTTCAGTTTGCTTCATGGCCAACTAGATACAGTAGCCACCATGAACCCACCTGATTTTTAAGAGATTTTTAACTCAAACACGTACATATTTTTTAAATTACAGTTACAGTACTGCTAATGTTGGATATAAAATATTTTGACAAGGTATATTTAACAAACATAAAATTATCTTCTAAAGCTAGCATACTAGCTAATATACAGTAGGTTGACATCAGAGGATTTGTACCTGATATTTATAAAAATGTTTATAATATTTATAGCCACCAGCTAACCACCTTTACAGTAAAATGAAAGTCTGAAATGATTTGAGAAATTTATATTAAACATTAAACATTCCGAATATTTCCTGCTAATGCAAGCTTGCACATGGCAGGATTTCTGAACAGATATATAATTTTGTATTATTCATGCTAACCGTGTTTGGGTGCATCATAAACGTACTTCTGAGGTTCTACGAAACGTTCATAAATTGCTATAAAATCCGAAGGGACGCTGAAACATTACGAAGCGGAAAACCCAGAAGGAGGCTAAAGAAAGTAAATAAATTAGATTTGTTCTCTGTGTTTTTTGTTAAATATTTGCTGAAGACAGGACAATAAAACTCTGATCCTTGTGGAAATGTATTGAGTGAGGAAAAAGAAAAAAAGAGTAAAGAGAGTAAAGTTCTCCAGCTCCTTGGTGCGTCTCGGTGTTCATTATCTACTTCCTCATCATCTTTTCGCTTCATATTTGTACTTTATACTCCCACAAGAAAGCACAAATGGGTTTCTAATCGTCTAATAGTCTCAAACGTAGCGTAGATTCACGAGAGGGAGAGAGACACAATATAAAGCAGGTGGGAAGAGAAAAGCTTCGAGGTGGCGTGAACATGGAGATAATGCAGCGATGAGTGGAATAAATGAGCTCCGGAAATGACTTTTTTCATCATGAAAGCCTTCCTCAGGTCTCAAACGTATCACCTTTATGTGAAAACAAAATGCGTCCTGAAGCAACTTTTCCTGCGGTGTGTGTGTGTGTGTGTGTGTGTGTGTGTGTGCGCGTGCGTGAGTGTGTGTGTGAGAGAGAATCCGAGCGCAGGTTTAATTCCAGTTAATAAACACGTTAATGAAAAATACCAAGGTGACGATTTTGTGTTGTGTTAATATCACAAAGCAATTATTTTCAAACGCTTTCCGTTGCTTTATCATTTTAATTACGGAAACTTTTTTTTACCCCAGCTTTATTATTTTCCTTAAAGGAGAGAAAAAGAAAAATTGCCATCAAAATATTCTTTTCTTATTTTTAACACAAGAGCAAAAGCTAATCTCGACTTTCTTTTTTCACAATCGAGTCCAATTATTGCGAAACTTCCGGCACGCTAATGTCTCCGTTTGGACATCTGTTCATTCGATACCGGGTTAATTTTCAGACAGGAACACGGCTGTGAAGTGTTTTATAGACTCATAATAAATACGCTTGTTTTAATGTTATCTTTTTTATTCTGTAACAGCTCGATCACAGGGACGTGTACGGCAGGCGATGCTCATACACTGTGTGTAAGTGGAAGGAGTCTCCAAATCTGTACATTTTAGGACAGGGGAGTTATCGCCGTTTTTTATAATAAAATCAAGCTACTTTAGTTTAAATTTAGTTTATTAATGCCAAAGAGAAAAAAAAAAGTTAGTGGTTCCGATTCATCTTCTTCTTCTTTATAAATCTTACATAAGTGTATGTAATACAGTTTAAATATAATTTTAATCACTGTACATATTTTAATAGAATGATTTAACTTCTCCTGTTTGATCTGCTTGATTTTTCTTTCTTTTTTTTAATTTTTTATTCCTCTTCCAAGCTCTCCATCATGTCGAGTCACTGATATCTATCTTTGACCATTTTTACCACAAACCCCTCGAGGCGCTTAACGCCTCGGGCTCACCGTGAAAACACGCTGACCTTACATCTGCTCCTCAACAGACTGGGAGATAAAATGATCTTTTGAACAGAAAGCTTTTTTTAAGTATTATTCTGAAAACTTGCCCAAAGAAAAAGATCCGCTTTCTGCTCTGACACTTTATTTTCATCACAGTTTATTACATCTTGTCTTTATCTCTACTCTGATCTCTACACCTCAGACAAAGACAAACATTTCTATCCTATATTCAGTGTTTTTAAACCTCGTCTGTGTTTACTGTATTTGCGTATAAATATATATATATATGATTTTAAGGCTTTTGTTCCAGGGTCTGAGCCGATGCTGAATCTCCGGCCTGGCTGCTGTTTTTTTGTGGTCGCTGATTTCTGCTCTTCCTGTCCTCATAATCTTTGGTAATAACACGGTGTGTATCTACACTGTAATTATTCCTCACCTAGTAATTACAGTTTAAAGCGTTATCTAATCATTACCTTTGGCCTGATGGTGGCAGAGCATTATTAAACTTTCCCAGAATTCGAGAGCTGAATGAAGCAGGAAATCACTGCCGTCTGCCGCTCTATTCTCAATCAACACGGTATTGAAGTGTGGGGTCAAAGGTCAATTTCTTCATAACGAAGCTGAATAGCGGCTGACCTGAAAATTCCCCGGACTCGTGCTCCATTTTCTCTCTTCTTCAGATCTGTTGCAAAAGCACATACGTACCCTACATTTTCTCTCTTTTTAGACTTTTTTGCCATTTTTAAGGACACCGAGCTTCCATTTCATCCTCTCAGGACAGAGAGTGATTAAAAAAATAATAATCCTGTTATTTGCTTCTTTTTGTTTGTTTGTGTGTTTTTTTTTTTTTTTCATTTTTAGGACAATTTTACAGCAGATTTTCCCCATTTTTGTTTTCTTTTAGGATTATTGTTTTTAACGATTTTATTTTAGATCTCCTGCAAAAGAAATGAAAACTACATGTTTTCCTTTTCAAACAGGAAGATGCTTTATTATTATTATTATTATTATTATTATTATTATTATGGGTGCAAAGTTTACAATTCTATCTCTCAGGAATTTGGATTATTTTTTTCTTTTATGAGTTATTTTATTTTTTTGATTATTTATTTATTTTTCTTTTTAGGAACCTTACTATTTTCCCAAACTTTTATTTCCTGCCATTTTTCATGTTTTCTTTATATGGAATTAATTTTTTGCTATTTTCTTTTCTTTTAAATCCAGCACATATTCTATATATTTTTCTTTTTTTTCTTTTTTGCAAGGGCGCTAAGCTTTTATTCCTTCCACTCAGTATTAAGGTTTATTTTATTTTTCTTTTTAGGGAAAAAACTTATACCCATTTGCTTTGATTAGTTTTTTTCTTTCCTTTTTAGGATACTTTATAGTTTTTTTTTTTTGCCTTTAAAGTGTAAAACCTTTATTTGCTTCCATGTTTGATGTCCTACTCTTTTTAAAAGAAAAAAAGTTTTCTCTTTCTTTAAGAAATGAAAGTTAAAAATTTCCTCCTTTTATCTTTTTAGGATGGATCTTCTCATTGCCTGCATCTTATTTATTTACTTATTGATTTTGTTATTATTATTTATTTATTTACTCATTCATGTAATGGGGGAAGTCTCCTTTTTTCCTCCTTTCATAAGACTTTTTCTTTTCCTTCAGGTACAGAAGTCTTTGCTGGGTGTTTAGATTTGTTCCTATTATAAAATAAAATAAAAATTTCTCTTTAAATGCAATGTAGTTTTTCCTTCTCTTATTGACCCCTCCTTATTTTGCAGTATGAACGTGTTCTTCCTCTGGTGTTGAAATCTTCTTCACGTGACACCGTTACGGACAGACGGAATGTTATGACGATATCTCACCTCGAGCCCTGACTTCAGGGGTTGTCGGAGCAGCGTGGGTTTTTCTGTGCATGTAACGTACACTAACGTCTTCCTGCTAAATGACACGAGACTCAGCGTTCACCAAAGCAGTCATGGTATTTATCAAACAAACGTCGAGCCATCTGTCACAGCAGCACGGCTCTATACGATCACCCACGCTGAGCTCAGACTCGGATGCCGTTCATTTGCTTTCTTTCGAAATGCACCGGAGAGTAAAAATACTAGCTGATGTCCAGGCTAACGCACAGCTGCTAACTTTCAGGGACGCTAATTCCACCAGATCTCCCCTGCAGTCACAACATACCCACTCGACTGGCTTCCACACAAACCAACATGAACAATGTGACTGTTCCTTCACACACACACACACACACACACACACACACACACACACACACACTCGAACAATGGCTCGGTGTCTCAAAGTCAAGAATAAAGTATATAATAGAGATATCTGTTCTGCATTCTGCATTTTGATTGGTGAAAGGGCTTAAATTCCACTCTGTCTCTGTCTTTCTTTCTGGGCTCTTTCCTCCTATAATGAACCTTTCTCTCTCTATATATATATACATATACATATATCTGTTATATCTGAAGTTAAGTTCAGCCTTTATTCGTCACACATACATTACTGCACAGTGAAATTCTTTTATTCTTCGCATATCCCAGCTTCTTGTTAGTAGGCAGGGGTCAGAGCGCAGGGTCAGCCATTTTACGGCGCCCCTGGAGCAGACAGGGTTAAGGGCCTCGCTCAAGGGCCCAACAGCTGCAACCTCAGAGCTGGGACTCAAACTGCCGATCTTCCGATCCGTAACTCAGAGCCTTAACACACTGAACCACCACTGCCCCCAAATAAGAGTTAAGGGCCTTGCTCAAGGGCCCACCAGTGGCAACTTGGTGGTTGTGGGGTTTGAACCTGCGACCTTCCAAACCGTAGTCCAAGTCCTTAACCACTGAGCAACCCCTGACCCTAGAGGGATATTTTCATCCCTCTACTGTATCTCTCACCATTTCTTCCAATACACTGTATCTCTCTCTCTCTCTCTCTCTCTCTCTCTGTCTGTCTATCCGTCCATTTTCCCTGCTTTGATTCTGTTTCTTGATCCCTCCATCCTTTTTCTGTCTTACTCTATTCATATTTATTCATCTGTCTCTGTCTCTCTCTCTTCACCTCTACATCTCTCTGCCTCTCTCTGTCTCTCTCTAGGTCCTTCACCCCACACTAACACATTTTTATATTTCTCTCTCTGTCTTATTGTATCTGTATCTACTGTCTTTATCTCCTCCTATCTTTGTCTCTGTGTCTCTATTGTCCTTTATTGTCTCTAATTGATTGATTCTTTATCTCTCCGCCTCGCTCTCATCTCCCTCCTTTGTATCTACTGTATCTCTCTCTCCTCGCTCTCTCTTTTTCCCTGTCCCTCTTTGTCTTTCAGTCTAGGTATTTCTCCATATAAAATCTTTCTCGTCTCTCTTTCTCTATCTATCTATCTATCTATCTATCTATCTATCTATCTATCTGTCTGTCTGTCTGTGTGTGTGTGTGTGTGTGTGTGCGCGCGTGCGTGCGTGCTGTTTGTTTCTCACCTAAGTTGTTTTTAATGGTGAAGTTCGGGTTGTTCAGCATCTCCAGTCTGTAGTGAAAGGTGTGTCCTTGAGCTGGATTGTCTTTGTCCATAGCGCTGATGGTCTGGATCACCTGCACACACACACGCACAGACACACACGTAGAGAGATGAGTCCTCACTCATAAAGACAGCACCCTGTACAGGATGAAAAATTCACTTTCCATCCACTTCTGAAACTCGAACCCTTTATCCACGCACCACATGCTGTCATTCTCACATTTCTCCCCCTCGTCCTTCTTCGTCCATAAATCTGCCAGAGCAGTTCAGGACAAACCGTTTCTCTTCATGACGGACGGCTCGTTCAAACTTAGAAACCTGACACAATGCTTGTCCTTGTTATCTCATGGAATATAAAAACCTGGCGGAGAAGTGAGTGCTTTAGTAAGATGGAATGTGAGTGATGCTGAAGGATGCTGAGGTAGCGAAAGGACGCTTAGACCTGATACCTTTAACATCCTTCACTTTTTTTTTTTTCCTGATCTGGTTAGGTCCACTCTGGAATGAGATGTCAGAGCCAACCGAGAGTTTTCAGTCTATGAATGGACGTTACTCAGATGAGACCCTCAAGGGTGGATGTTTAGACCATTTAAGATACCTGTTAAATTTAACCCTGGTGCATTTGTATTTTATGCTGCTTTGTTTTAAATCAATTGCAGCAACTGTTCAAAAACTCCTTGAGAGAAAGAGAGAGCGAAATACAGACAGAGAAACAAAGAGAGAAAGACAGAGAGAGAGAGAGAGAGAGAGAGAGAGAGAGAGACAGAGATCATCGGCTGCTTCAAAGCGACAATGGCGAAGGAAACACTTCCTAAGACTTCATGAATAACAACTGACTGATACTGTAACACAAAGTAGGATTTAAAATTTTATTACAGCCCTGGAGTTCTAACAAACATACATTCCTACAGTAAAGTGTGTTAAAAGGATGTTCATTAGTCCCACGGTTTTGGAGTCCAACAGTTATGTCAATATTATATATAATAGTATATAGTCCAGGAGGCACGGTGGTGTAGTGGTTAACACTGACATTATATTATGATACATACTTTGGTAAATGGTACATGTACTGTAGTATGGTACTATGGAACACAGGATACTGTCAAAAATATGATACTGTATACTGTACATGTTTACGTACCATAATGGTAATAATTATATAGTATGGTACCATTGTACTGTCTGTATGTAACAATACTGTAATTAAATACTATAGTGTATGTTGAAACTTTTAATATTACATACAATAACATGATGCTGTCTGTATTATACCATATATGTACAGTAGTATGTGCTAACATATCTATTATGCGACAGTATGTACAAACATGCTATACTAGGTACCTTTTTGTACCCACTGTTGTACCAAAGTATTGTGGTACTCACCACAGCACTACCACGGTACCCACTGATGCACTACAGAACTGACTCTGGTACTCTATAAAGTCCTGTGGTGCCTAATACAATGATGTCTGGAGTACCACACTAATACTATAGAACTGTATATACTGTAGTAAACTATGGTAGTAAACCATATTATGGGGTTTATTCAGTAGCGTCTGGAAACTACAGACAGGAGGATGAAATGTCATCTTTGTCTTTGCTGTCAAATGTAATATGATGTAACATTAAAGCAAGAGCGAGACGGCTGGGATTGAAATTGAAATAAATCTCACAGGAGTCTAGGATACATATTGCCAATATATTGCCACATGGAGACTTGACTTTGATTAGGATTCGCCAGGGTGACGGGATAGGGGTGTCCTGGGATGGATCAAGGTTCTTTTGTCCCGCTTTGGGTCTAAATTAATCCTTTTGATTTATCAAGGAAACTCTTGCTCTTTATTCTAGCATGTTCTGCACATTACGACCAGACCGAGAGCTTAAGAAACTAAAAGACATCCATTTAAAACTTCAGGTATAAAAGTGTACCAGTTGGTTCAGATTAGTTAGTTTTATTATTTCTATTTATTTATTTATTTATTTATTCTATGTCCTGTATAGTTACTATTCAATCATTCAACCTGATAGAATTTCTGACTTGTGAGAATGAAAAACCTAATAAAAACACACACACATTATCTCTGAATTCCTCACTCACGCCATCCTCAGTGCATACAATACATCACATCGCATTCAAGGAGTGCGTAGTCGTGTTTCCTCTAGATCAATAGATTCAGAGACATTATTTGGTTAAATCTATGACACTGACCTCACACAGAGGCCGTACCGGGAATGAGTAAGACATTATAACCTCATGATCGTTAGAGTTAGCCTACACTTCTCCTACACTTTTGAGTTCCTACCTAAGAGTTAAATTAAATGCAGGATTATTTTAAGAAAGTCCACAGGTTATTTAATGAATAAAAAGAAAAATGTCTATAACTCAAAGTTTAAAATTGAATTAGAGCCGGTTTACATTTATCATTTCCCTTTCAGAGGTTCTGAAGTTAAAACTTATTTTTTTGTGAGAAACAGCTCTGGATCAGCTGAATGTAGCATTTAAACACAATGAACACGTCAACCTAAAAGGCGAACACCACTGATGCATCATCATTTACCTGACCGGGTTTTCCATTTTCACAGAGAAAGGCTTCGTAGTCGGTGGGAAATTCAGGAGCGTTGTCGTTTATATCCAGCACTCGGATGGCCACGATCGCTCTGGAGATCTGGCTGTGGTTCCCTAAAACAGAAGATTATGAAGATTAAAGATCAGACATAGATTTATAGTTCAAATTGCACACAGTAACTCTTCCTCTATACAAAGGTAACACTCAACATAGTCTCCATCACAAGCCATGCATTCGCACCGTTGTTGAATCCATGCTCTCAAATCCTCTTTGAAAATCTCCTTTGACACAGTTGATGGTCTCCTACTGCGTGGGTTGTCTTCAATCCTGGTTTACCCTTTTTTAAATTCCTTCATCCATTTGTGCACATCGCCCTTGTCAAGGGTTTCATCTCTGTAAACTTTCTGTATCGCAGTCATCAACTTACAGATTTGTTAAAGAAGATTCAGGAGCTGGGTTCAAGCATGGCACGGATGCACGGAGGCTCGTGATGGAGATTATGTTGAGTAATACCTGTGTATATCAGCGGCTCCCCACCCTGGTCCTGGATGACCACTGACCTGCACGTTTTAGTGTTTCCATGCTCTGCCGCACCCTCGTCTGTTCAGAAAAGTTTCTTAATTAGTTGATTTGTTAAATTAGATGTGTTGGGAGCAGAAAAAAAAACTAAAATGTGGAGGACGAGGGGTCCAGGGTTGGAAACCAGTGGTATAGAGGAAGAGTCACTCTAGTAACATCAATAATAATACTACTACTACTACTACTACTAATAATAATAATAATAATAATAAAGAAACTTTCTTTTTCACATTTTCTCTTCTATAGTGAGACTTTTTCATCAGTCCGAGATGTTCCACTTCATCTCGCGTGCAAACGAGGATTGTAATTAAAAAACCCTGATCATATTTCATGTGCTTTAAAAAAGTTCTCTGTATAAACACATACACACATGTTTTATACATAAGCCTAAAAACTATGAATATTTATCAAATGTAGCAAGTCGTAGAAGGAAATAAAATGCTTTTTAATTAGATTAGGATTTTTTTATTAGAATTATTCCTTCATCGCTGCTAATTTAAAGTCCCTTCTGAGGACCCGGTAAATGATTGGATTTAATCAGTGTTGCACCCACTGACTTTTATCGCAATTATCATTTGGCTTTGGCCTTTGGCGTGCCTACAGCTGCTTTGAGAACTGATTCCTTCAGACGCGAGATAATAAACCACGCGACGCATCGAAGCTAAATTACCAACGGCGGATAAGTGGAATTAGCGGGGAATCATCAAGCTTTAAATGTCAGACAAATGAAAGACTTGTTAACAATGCTACTTGCAAGACTGAAATTTTTCTCTAAAATTGATGTTTCCTTGGCAAATTTCAGGAGATCGAGGGTTAAAAACTCGATTTAATCACACTGGGAGTTTCTTTGTAATGATGTAGTTTTGGCTCCTTCAAGCGTGGAGGTGATAAAAATGATAAAACACACAGCTCCATCACACAGAGTGAGACTGGTGTATTCGGTAAAGAAATACTAAAGGGTTGTCCAAATCAAGTAAACATGAAAAAAAGAGAATTTTTCCATAAGGGAACACACACTGTTTATGTACAGTAACATGTACGGAAGGAGTCTCCACTATCAGCGCTTTGTATCACTAACTTTCTCTTTAGGACAGAGGGGTGTACATTTCTCGTGTTGCTCTTCTTTTTTGTCTTATTAACCTCTAATGAGAGAGAGAGGAGAGTCTGGTGAGGGAAAGATCATTTATAGCTGCTATAATGTAAGTGAGAACAGGAAGTAAACTTGTTCCATGGACATTTCATAAAATTATATAAAAAGTAGTAAAAGTTTTAAAAAGTTTATAAAAAACTGTATAAAATGAAGAAGAAGAATAAAAAAGATTAAGGGTGTGAAATTGTCCAAATTTTACCAAACAGCATTTCCATTAACATATTATTCGTTATTCGCCAAACATTTAGTCGATGGAAACATTACGGTTTGTGAGAAACGTTACAGTGAGGCTGTTTAGACGAGACATTTCTCATTAAATGTTTAAGCATCTTCCATTTAAACACGTTCTTTCTCTTCCAAATGGGGAAATGAGGATCAGGATATAAACACGCTTTCTCCTTGCGTCCTGTCGCACTCGTTGTCACACCAGCGCGGACATGAGAAGGCGCGCGGTGTCGGTTCTGCCCAAACACGCCGAGTTTAAACAGCTTTCATTGTCACTGAGGAATATAAGACATTAAACACTACACACTGGGGATCTGCTGTTAATTGTCCTGAGCAGTGTTTAATCTGTGTGTGTGTGTGTGTGTGTGTGTGTGTTTGTGTGTGTGTGTGTGTGTGTGGCTTTTAGATCCCCACAACATTGTTGTGTTGTGTATGTTGTGTATCATGTAGGTTTATGAAAACATGTGAACCAAAGAACTACTTAACTAAGAACTAATTAATTTATTAATTAATCAATTTTAAAAATCAATAAAAGATCTAATAATAATAATAATAATAATAATAATAATAATAATTATTATTATTAGTATTATTATTATTATTATTATTATTATTATTATTATTAATGTATACTGTATTTATATGTAGTTTACTTTATAGAGGTCCTGTTGTATTTCAACCTGTTGATATATTTATACAATAACTAAAACTATTATTTATGTTTATAAATTAAACATTTTAATACACTTTTTTTTTTTAAATAATGAGAAATTGGTTGGACATCTCAGTCGTCACGGTGATGATTCAGCTGATCTGACATTGCATCATATTTATTTATTTGTTTCTTTGCTTATTCTGTAATCTATTAGTTTGATGTTTGTTTACGGATGCCAGTGTGACAATGTGGCATTGCTGATGTAATTAAATTCTGCCTTTGTTTGTTAGTTTGTTTGTGATTGTATTTGCTTATTGTGTGATCTATTAGTCTGATGCCTGCTGATGGCTGTCACTGTGATGATCACCACATTGCATTGCTCCTGTAATTAAATTTCATCCTTTATTTCTTTCCTCTCTTGTCTGTTTATTTCTTTATTTTAAAGTTGTATTAAAACGTCACTTACGGATTTCTGTCGCCGTCACGGTGATGTTGTGCCACGTATCGGTCTCGCGGTCCAGCGGTTTGGCTAACGTGATCTTCCCGTCGTCCACATGGATATTGAACTGCCTCTCCAGATCTGTGTGCCGATCGATAGAGTACCTGTCAGAGAGAGAGAGAGAATAGGGGAGAGAAAAGAGCAGAAGGCTAAATGAAATGTGCATTCACTTCACGTCTAACCAAATAAAGGCGCGGCACACATGCTTCACTTAATGCCCGGCTATCCATCAGCCGATTCCTGTAGGTTAGAATATGGTAAAATCAGCAGGGCTTTAATAATCCGCTCTGAGGATGAGTGATGGTGGGGATGGACATTAACGCCGCAGCAGGGATGACATCTGAAATGTTTTGCACTGCATGTCATCATGGAAGCGCATTAATTTGAGTTATTATTACCTGCACCGCCTCATAGCGTGGTTACATGTTATACTTACAGCGAGCTGGAGTGAAAATTTAAAACACACGAGTTTATTTCCTTTCAGTTTCCCATTTCTAATAAACTGCTGACTGCAACCGCGCACGTCAGTCCAATCCGACTGTACATGATTTAAACCGACTAGAAACTGCTTTACACTTTTGAAAAGAAATAATTGTTGTCAGGCTGAATAACTATATAACAATAGCTTGGGAACAAAATCCTTTGTATTGGTTAGCACTGTTGCCTTGCACCTCCAGGATCTGGGTTCGATTCCCGTCACTGTGTGCACTTTGCATGTTCTCCATGCTTAATAGTAAAAGTGAGAGCATTCACACACACACACACACACACACACAGTGTCGAGAACTCGCAGGATTGGGACTAAACAGCTGTGTGTCCATAAGAAAACCACTTGTTAGTGAGACGAGTTTGTTAGTGATCATAAAGACTGGATTTTGAAGTGATGGGAAAAGGTCATGTGACCTGATGAGTCTAGATTGATCCTATTCCAGAGTGATGGGCGTGTCAGGGTAAGAAGGGAAGCACATGAAGTGATGCACCCATCATGCATAGTGTCCACTGTACAAGTCTCTGGAGACAGTGTTATGATCTGGGGTTGATCAGTTACTCAGGTCGAGACTCAGCAACGTTATGGGGCAATAAAATGAAGTCAGCTGACCACCTGAATGTACTGAATCACCAGAGGATGAAATCTATGGAGGGTTTCTTCACTAAAGGCACGAGGTATATTCCAGGAGAGTGTGAGAGAGCGGCTCTGGGAGCACAAGGAATCATTTTCACACATGAACTGGACCAAATAGGGATCAACTCAAGACTTTGGCATAAATAGCAGTACTTTCTAACCAGCCAAGAAACTGAGTGGGTGTGGCAAAGGGCGTGTGGGCGTGTCTTTAAGCTACTGTAGCTAACCAGCAAAATTCTGTTTTGGTTGACAGATTTCAGGATGTTTTATTTTTATTATGCTGTTAAAAAAAAAAAAAAGAAAGAAAGTAAACTATAAATTTCATACATGTGACACTATGGAAGAAACTAATGATTTTACAGCATGGAACGACTTTTATTGCTGCTTTAGTAGCAAAACAATTATCACAATATAATTATTCACCCTATCGGTCCACACTGATTGGCTAGATCTGTGTGTGTTTGTTTGCTTTTTTAGTCTGCATTTACAGCTGTCAATCACCTTATCTGGGCGTGGCTACAGTATCTGTCTTCTGTAAATAATAGATTTTTTTTTTTCTTTGTATCATGTCCAACTAAGCTGCTGTCGCTGAATGCTAATGATGTTTCAGATTTAATCATCACGCTGCATTATTAGACTGATACATCATTACACAAGTGTGTAGGCACATCCGTGGCTGAAAGTGTCCGTCAGGAGAAACACACACACACACACACACACACACACACACACACACACCTGGGAGCGTTCTCCAGGTGGCTGAGCAGTTTTCAGTCAGGCTCTGACAGTTTTCACGTATCACCGAGAGACAGAGCCTGAAATGTTCTGCTACACGTCAATCAAACTGACAGAAGTACACAGGGTAGTGTGGGAGAAATCAGGACAGGCTGTGGGTGGGTGTTTGGTGATGGTAGTGGTAGTAATGGGGGGAGTTTAAAAAAAAGATAGAGACAGAGAGAGACAGAGGGAGACACGTGTCAACACTGTAAATATCGCCGAACACCAGCTTACACACATTTGTGCTAAAATCTGCCTCATGCTTATGTTTAATTGTGAGATGGAGGTCAGATTTCAAAGCTCGAGTCTAGACTGCATGATTAAACGAATCCATTAACGTCGTCTAGTCTCTGAGCTGCTGCTATCTACGGCTGGAAACAAAGCGAAAGCAAAGTAATAGGTTTTTAAAGATGAAGCGAAATGCTTAATTAGGCTAAATATCTGCAACGAGACCGGCTCACTTAGTGGCTTTTTATCACTCTACTTTTTTCTTTAAAAAATGTATTTATTTATTTCTGTCCTTTCATCATGATTATTGTAGTTCATGTTATTGGCGGCGCTTTAATCTGCTTTATAAGTACATGGTACGGCGGGGCTGAGCACCAGCACACTGACGGCAGCGCGGTGTGGAGATCGGGAAAAGCTTTGCACCGGATTTCGTCATGAAATCACGCTCGTGTTAAACTGATATAAAGAGGTCAAATGCAGTGTTTGAATTACATCCTGAAAAACAAGCTGGGAGTTTTAGGAGCTTTAAAATTTTTTAGTTTTAACTGAGAATAGGGAGACTGAGGACGAGAGCTGGGAATCTCAGGCAGACTGTCTATGATTAAATGTGATTTCTGGCATTGCAATCTTTTTTACTTTCGATTCAACAGCACTAATGTTTACAGAATGTTTTTTTTCTCTAGCAACTATATTTCTTACAGGTTTTGAAGGATCATATAGCGCTAAAACTGTTTATTAAATACTAAAACACAGTAAATTTTTGTTGTTGATTGTTTAAAATCTTGTTTATAGCTATAATCATTTATTTCTTTTATTTTATATTTTATTCACTTTTTTTGCTCCACACTCCAGTCCAGTAGGTGGCACTACTGCACCAACCTGCCCTTAACTCAAAAGAAGAAGAATTATTTTGCAGAAGACGCAAGCTGTTTGTATTTTCTGTAAAAGCTTGAATATATATATATACACAGGGTGTCTCAAAAAAATGTACTCACACTTTAACTGTCGCTAACATGCTGCTTTTTTTATATTGCAGGTGTAATTAATTAATCACAGCATGGCAGG
>JAQMYG010000023.1:1309920-1333990 GCA_030014215.1 Clariallabes teugelsi | reverse complement strand
TTCAATTACATTTGTCTTCTGTATTCGAAGCTATTCCATTTCACTCTATGTTCATAAATAATATTTTTCTCGTCATTTGAAGTGTGAGTACATTTTTTTGAGACACCCTGTATATACAGTATATATATATTTAAATATAAATTTGTTGATTTTTGACCATCTCATTCATTCATTGTAAGTTTAAAATAATAATAAAATAAAATTATTTAAAAAGTGCAAATCAAAATCTGATTCACTGATACAATTAATTGAATCGACCAACAAAAGATTGATTCAGTTGTAAAATTAGTTTAGTCGCACATCTCAACTGGAGACGTGTTGCTGGCGGTATTTTATAATTCTTACTATACACTTCTTCGTATTTCTTCCTTTTATTTATTTATTATTTATTTTAAAATCTAAATCACTTTTGAACGGGACCAAAGATCTACACTTCCCAAACAGATTATTCCCAAATCGTATCCTGTCTCCAGTCCTGTAAAGCTGCATCTGAAGTCATAAAGACTCACCTTGAGGATCGGTTTAACACACTCCCGCACTCACTCCTCCACATTAATTTTTATCCCACTGTATCCCCCACAGCGCCACCCAGGAGGTGATTCATTCAGGCATAAAAAACATCTAACTTGAGGCAGATGATGACAGATGATCAGGTGGTGATTAGTTTACTGCTGATGCTGAACGCTGGGTGGTTGGAACAGACGAGAGGGGAAATGAGGTCATTCACATATATATATATATATATATACGGGAAATTTAAGAACACCAATTAGTCTTTGGACTGTGGGAGGAAACCAGAATACCTGGAGGAAACCCACCAAGCACGGGGAGAACATGAAAAATTCATGCACACAGAGATGGGAATCAAGCCTAGCCGGGAATCAAACCCATATATATATATATATTTTTTCCCTGATTTTCTCCCTAATTTAGTCGTATCCCGTTCCCACCCATCACTTGGGCACTCCCACATTAAGGCTACTACTACCAGTCAGGGCCATGGAGGGCGTCAGTCAGGTCACTCGGGAATCGAACTACCGATCTTCGGGTGATCAGGTTTCCTCTAAACCACGTGACGCCAGCTGACGGCATCTATTCAAACTGATCGCTCACGGTATCCGCTTCTTCCGCTTGACGCTCATGATTGGCTGTAGAGCCGTGACTGATGTGAGAGCGCTAAGTAAATCCCACTTGACCCCGCTGAGAGAGCTCAGCCAATCAGTTCTCTCTAGGCCCCTGTCTGCAGGGACTACAGCATCACCCGGTAATCAAACTAGCAATGTACTGTATGGATGTTTTTAAAGGAACAACTGAAAGGTTAAATGTGTAATACAGGAAATGAGTGGTTTTAGAGATAACGTGGAGTTTGAAGCGGGATGTGTTCATGTGATGAGGATATACAGGGTGCGTATGGAACCATCAGTTTATCACAAACTTCTCATTTGTTGCGTGGAATTAGGTGCAGTAGGGAAATCAGTGCATTATAGGAAATTGATATGAGAGTGTTATGAGCGCTCCATGTTGGTATTATTTTTCTCTCTGCACATCCTTCAATTCAGGGCAGAAGCAGAGCAGAGCGGCGAGTGCGGCTGGAGGTTTGCAGCGAGTGTCGTTTGCTTTTGTTATTAGGTCAGTTATTCCGCGGGGAGGGTCACAGATGCGCGGTTTGTTCCACACTGCTGCAGGCCTGCAAATGCGAACATTACAAAACAAGCGAGGACGAGGTATTAAAACATGTCCCGTCGATTTGAAACGAATCCTAATGAGCCGGATCACGCTGCACGTGTGCGAATGTGAGGAGAGACAGAAGCAGGCCGTTAAAACAGCTCTGCTGCTAAGAGGATGAGATATGAATGGAAAATTTTGGATCCTGAAACCTGCACTCTAGGGTATTTTTTTTTTAAGTCATTATTTTTATTATTTATTTATTTTTTTCCCTCCTGAGTGCATTTGATGTCTGCGCGTCTTCAAGCGAAACATTCGACAGAAAAAAAATGCGGCTCTGTTTCGACCAGAGTCTACCTGCAATGTCTCACGCTTCAGTGCATTAAGTATAGCTTTGGGCTTTTTGTGAAGATGGAGGGAGAGAAGGGTGGGGGGGGCTGGGGGGCTGGGGGGGCCTGGGGAAGGAAGAAGGTCGTGAGTGTACAGGAGAGAAAACAAAAACCAACCAAAAATAGTCAAAAACAAAGAAACATCCAAGTGATGGGGAGCAGAGAAGGAGGAGGGAGAGACTGAGAGAGATTGATTTGATTTGATTCGAAGGACTACAAGGTAATCCATGCTCGAACCGAACCGAAGGCGTAAAGATGTGTTAGTCTGCCACTTCTCTTTTTTCTGCTCTTCCATTTGCAAAGTGCCTTTTACCTTTAAATGACATTATCTGTGCCGGTAGTCGGGCGGGAAAGTGACTTTGCCACTTTATGCCTCGAAATTCACTTAAGGATCCCGCAGCCTCAGTGAAATATTGGAAAACATAATGTATTTCTCTATGCCGAAGTGGGCTTGATCAGGTTTTGCCAAACATAATTTACTTGATGGCCCCGGGATAGAAGTAATTCATCTTACAAATAAAAAAATCGGTGCACGGACACAATGGAACACGCTGTCGCTCGGCAAATGCAATCAGCGTCGTCGTCGAGAAACCTTTTCACGCGGACGACGCACGCACGCGCGAGCAGGAGTTTAACGGTGTCAGGATACATAATGGGGCTGTTTGTGGCTTTCTGTTTATTTCTTCTTAAACACGAGAGAAAATATTTTTCCAGGTATAATTATGGCCTTTAGCTAAAAATACACTGGTGTTTACTGATCTTATACTTATAAAATATATAGTTAGTGCATGTTTAATTATAAAAGGCAAGGACTTTAACATTTCTTTGCACTGACAAACAACAACAACAACAACAAAAACAACAAAGCAGAAGCGTCAGTTTCCTACTGTTGAATTCCAACAAGAAATGTTTGTGCAGTTTTTTGTATTTTGTAAAAACTTGTAAGAGTCGTTTATTAAAAATCTAGACAATTAGCTTTACAATTCATTTGTGTTGCAAAGTTGAATAAGGCAAACAAACAATCAAACAAACAAACAAAAGGAGCTTGTGATGTTGCACAGAAACAGTAAAGCGTGCACAGCTGTGTATCAAAGACATTTCAGCTTTAACTCGTTAGAAAACACTGACACCGGAGACTCCTTCCACAAATACATAACCCTGTCCTTATAGAACTCACACTTCACCATGTCAACAAGTACACACATTATACCGTATGTCCCTGTGAGCCAGCTGTTACTATGGAAACATGCATTAAACCGAGTGCATTAATATGAACTTGAGCTGTTCTTTTTATAAAAATGAAAGCACACCTTCTGACCAATCAGAATCCAGAACTCGACAGCGCTGTGGTGTAAATCAGTGCACGGAGATTAAACGATAAACCGCTGAAGTGTTCTACGGTTGGCGAGCGCACAGGATGACGCCCAAGTCGTTCTACAACTTAGCCGTTTTTACTCCCATTGAGATAAAAGATGTTTTTGTTGTTATTACACAGCGATTAACCCCAAAATGAGAACAGCAGACAGATGTTTGGCACCACTAAAGAGCACCTCCGTGTAAGATGTAACATGTCCGACTTCCTGTGCCGGGATGAATTAAAAAATCCGGCAATCATCAGGACACACACTCTGGATGAACTCCGAGAGGGAAAAAAACACCCAATTTCTCTACTTTTCCCAATTCCCAGTGTAATTACACAACCTGTTGAGTGTTGTCCCTGAAACACGGCAACTCACCGGAGAGCTAATGAAACTCCTGGACTGGGAGAAATTGGCCGTATAACCTATAGGCAAGGTGTCCTTGTGAGGATTTTTTTTTTCTTTTTCTTGGAAGAGAAAAGGAGGAAATTACAGTGTGCCAGAATCAGGCACTTTCTAGTGCAGGAAACATAATGGATGTTAGAATGATATATAAGTTCATAAACAGTTTCTTTTGAGCATCTAATAGTCACTGATGATTCTGTAGATGAGAGAATTAAAATCTGGGTGAAAAATAAATGAACAAATTGGGGAACCTACCGTATCTTTCACCTTCTATACTCTGGGACGCTAAACTGGAAAGTCTGTTTCCTCAAGGCTAAAAGACTGCTGGGAATTGGCTACAAGATACAGCTCTAACACACAAACCCATGGACGGCCATGTTGGAACAAAACTCGATATCGATGTTGTATAGAACTTCCTACTGCTCTCTTCAAAATGTTTTCAGATTACAGCAGTACCTCGGCATATGAACGCCCCACCTTGGAAATTTTTCTTTTTGCAAGAACTGTGCCTTGGCATACAAAGCATTTTCGGCATACGGGTGACTGAGCCGTTTGCGCATCCATTCGTTGGCGTGTTGTGTCTTGGCGTTTACATATTTTTTGTGTTTTTTTGCATTTTGTGTAAAATTTAGTGAAGACACAGCACCATGGGTCCCAAAAACATTAGCAAGGATGGTAGCAAGTACAAAAGGAAGACAGTTGCTGTTTGGTTTTTAAAGCAGCCGGTGCCAAGAGGAATCATAAATTAACATTAAGTGAGGTTTAATGTCTATTTATTAAATGTTTTGAATGTTTTATATGCAAAAATATGATTATAGTGAAAATGCGTTTCACAATACAAAACTTTCAGGATAAGAACTCGTATCCAGAACAGATTCAATTTGTATGCCGAGGTGCCGCTCTATCCTGATGTTTAATCCTTTCTCTTTTTTATTTTTAATGATAAACATAAAATAAACACTGAATACTGTATGTTGTTCTTATATGCTGAAATTTTCACATTTCATTTGCTAATAATTTGATCTCTTTCAGATTACTTGTTTTTATTGTACTATTGTTTGTTTGTTTTTGATAAACAACAACAACAACAGCAATAATAATAATAATATATTTATAAAATAAACACCCAACTATTTTGAAAAAAAAAAGTTTCCTATTTTGCCTGCGGTTATTACACTATTTTGGTAATTGTACTTTACGCTATCCAACATTTATACTATTTATCCAAATCCCACTTTAACTCCTGATCAAGGGCACTACTTGGTGGCAGTACTTGGTGTGTGGAACAAGATTCAAAGCTGGAATCAGGAAGTTAACAGAGCTGATATTCTCAGTTAGTGGAATAAGTGGAAATATAAAGTAAATCTGATGAGTTTCTCAGGACTGTCCACCACCTCCATGGTTTATTTTCCTCACCTTTTGGCTACACAACACCGGTAAGAGTTTAAGGCTACTTTCACCTCCTGTTAATTAAATGAACTGTCGCTGGCATGTAATTATCCAAGTCCTGAGGTAATAACCTAAGCACTGGTCTGAAAAAGTGATCAGATGTAGTGGACTGAGAAAATAAAGTGAGGAAGTGATATGTGGAGAGTCTTTACCTGATGAGGCTGCGGGTAGAGTCCTGGTCTCGGGCTGTAACGATTCCGACGATGGTGTTAATGGCAGCGTTTTCATGCACCTCGAACACATAAGTGGACTTTGTAAAGACGGGCGGCTCGTCCGCATCCTCTATGATGACTTTGATCGTCGTTTGGTCCATAAACGGGGCTCCGGTTGCCGAAGGCCGAATGTTAGTCGCCACCACCGTGAGGTTGTAAAAGTTTTTGCTTTCATAGTCCAGAGCCTAAGAAGTGATAGAGGGAAAAAAAAAAAACACAGAAAGAGAGAGAGAGAGAAATCTGTTTTCACTAATGAGTACAGCAGCAGTGATTGATGGAAGCTCACGGGGTCTACAGGTCACGCTGATCCACAGCATGAGGGACGACACGGCCGCTAACGCAATAACGGCAAGCAACAAAAATGTTATTTAGTGGCAATAATGGCGCTCTCACCTGAAGCGTAGGAAGTGTTATTAATTTGTGCGCTGAGACGGCATCTGTTTGGGATTTAGATGAGCCTGCAAATAAGGTTAATCTAATGCAATCACAACAATCGCATTGCAAATTGTTAAGCAATCACCAAAAATATAATTTGTATGTTTGTGCTTGCTGAAAACAAAATTACGCTGGCCCACAAAACCATGACGTTAACGTGGTTAATGTGTTCTCGGAGGCAGCCAGCCATTGGAGGAGGATCCCCTAAAAGCAATTTGCTGATGATTTACAATGATTATCAGAACAGATGAATATTTGTAAATATGATGAAAGGAACAGGAGCCTCTTTCTTATTTATTTATTTGTTTGTTTGTTTATTGAACAGTCTCCTCAGTATTCACAATGTGTAAAAATCTCAGCCTGACACACTCACCTCTGCTCTCTGCTCTAATACAGTACGATGGGTTCGAGCCCCGCTTCGCTCCATAAGAACTCTGGAGAATAATTTATAGCAACTGATTTAATTTTCACTAAGCGTTCTGCCTCGCAGACTCGTACTCTCGCTTTGGATTTTAGAGAAAGACCTCAGCGTAGTTAAGAAAGGCGCGCATAGCATCCCCCTTTACAGAAAACACACACTCACACACACACAGTCGTTTAGGGTGCACGGCTCTGTACTGTGGCTACCATGGACTGTACTGATGCGCTTAGCTACAGTATAGTTTGTCTACAAACATTACACTCACATCGTCCAATCAGCTGAAAGATTCAGAGCATGACATCTTTAACTGTAGCCGGCTTTCCTTCCATGCTAGCATCAGACCCAGGACGTCGGTCCAACATTAATGGAAGGAGTCTCCTGTGTCAGCGCTTTGTAACGGTTATACTGTAGTTAAAGACGTGATTCTAACGATTCTGGGTGTGTTTGTGCTTGTTTGTTTTGTTTGTTTTGTTTTTATTAGCACAAGGACAACTTGTTGTATTTCGTCTTATTCATTTTACGAGGAGGAAGAATCGATGCTGATGAGGTTGAATGACTGATGAAATCTGTACATCAGTATATAGAGTACAGGAAGTGAGAACAGGACTGATCACACTGATCGACATTCACAATACAGTACATCTGGAAAATAATGGATGAACACATTAGGAACATGTACAACTTGGCAGGAATGCAGTCCTGTGGTGGGGATGTGGTTGAAGCAAGATGCAGGAAGAACTTAATAAGGACGTCATAATGACAGCATTGACCAATTACTGATGTACTACTAGCATGGCGCAGACGGGAAAGTGAGGATGGTGTCCTGACTGAGTCGTCATTGGAACTTCACTGCGTTGTTGCTCAGTCAATGGAGTTCTCGCAGCGGCCTCTACAGGCTTGTGCTATGACCATGGTAGATCCATGACATGCTGTACAAGACCACATTAAGTTCATGTTATGTTCTTCTGGTGCTGACCAGGTTTATGGTGGGCATGCAGCAGGTTATCAGTGCATCACATCATGACCATTATCACCATTATCACGCAATTACTTCATGATTGGTGTTTATACCAACCGGCCAGGCGCAATGTGAACGTTGTACAGTAAGTGTGCGATAAGCACTTAGTAAGAGTGAGGTAATGAGCAATGAGCGTGATCGTGTGCATGATGGGAAATTAGTGACAATATGGCAGGCGCATAGAAACCTGACAGGGATGTGGCTAGGAAGTAGTACGAACCTGATAAATACACATTTTTTCCCATCCCCCCCAGCTTCAAGGCCTCCATCAGAGTTTGACAGGTGACTAAGATCAGATAAACAGTTCTACGTGGCATTCTTTAACAAATCAAGTAGTAATTGTTGAAGGATGATATAGACAGTAATATAATAGGAGTGAAACACTTCGGGATGTGCCATTATACAGTATGAAAAACCGCTCATCATTACGGTGGTGAGAGTGGCTCTGCTCAGTATCTTGCAGGAAGAGCCGTGAAACCCCTCCAGGATTTTATCTGTCCATCCCTCATGTAAAAAAAATATACATAAATAAATAAATAAATACAGTTTGTTGACCAAACCGAGCTCAGTAAATTCCGCACACTCGGCGACACTGGCAGCTTCCTTCTTCTTTCTCCTTTCTTCATACCTCTGAAAGTGATGACTAAGAGACGCATTATTGTATTCCCTATATCAGGAAGGTGCTTGATCATGCAGTTTACCACATTTTCAGAGCGTTTCAACAAGCCCCTGTGCTCTGTGGCGCTCTTCCATTTGGGGAGAGTAGCATCGTGGCCTGCTATTCTTCGATAATAATTCATGCCTTTTTATCCAGTGCACCGAGTCAGCCATACTTCTGGTGCATTATTTCATTATGCCTGTATGAGGGGGCTAAATACGGCTGTCACTTGACCCACATCGTTCCACACAACCACCGCTTGCTTTTTTCGGATCAATTTTTTTTTTCATCCCTCTGGATGATACTAAAGTGTCTGGAGTGTGTGAAAGTGTGTGGAGGCTGTACTCCATGCTCAAGTCCTGAAGCACATGGACGACATTTCGTTTTTCGGAGCATAAGTTTGAGTGTGTGACTGGAACAGCCTGGAGGGGGGGGTTGTTACGTATCTCGAATGCAAAAATTTCCTGCAGAATAATTTCCACTCCAAGTTTAAAGCAGGAGTTTGTCTTTTTTTTTCATGACCCCTACTCTGTGTGGGCTAAACTGAAATTACACAACGTCACAAATGTATCTCGTCCCCTGATCCAGCAACTACATGTAACTACAAAGCCTTTGATCTTCCTTGTTCGTAACAAACAAGGAGGATGGCTAACGGTGATATGGCTAACTTTGGATGATTCTGTTATATTTCGGATGGATTGGCACCCTGTCCAGGGTGTACCCCGCCTTGTGCCCGAAAGTCTCCTGGGATAGGCTCCAGGCCCCCCGCGACCCTGATCAAGGATAAAGCGGTATAGAAGATGAATGAATGAATGAATGAATGTTATATTTCGGGGCGGAGCAAATTTCTGGCCCAGAAATTTGGTAAGACATTCTGAAATGAAGAAATTAACCATAAAAACAGATTGAGTCTGCTCAGGAAGATTAGTTCGGTCCCCGAGTCGAGCTTAGAGGTTCAGGTTTTTGTCCCAGTTGTTTATTCTGACATATCTTATGGCTTTCCTGCTATTTAGAAATAAAGAGACAGTCCCTGGCTTCCTGTCCATTGTGATACGACATAACAGGAGGATTTGAAATATTTGGTTTATTTCTTTTTTTAAATCACGCTCTGGGGATTCAGGGATTAAATCGCTCTGGAGCAAACTGATGTGTTCACAAAAAGATCCAGAAGCTAAACAGCGATGAAAACAGAAGGTGGTGTTTCTCCGCTCGTCTCTCTGAACTCCACGTGAGTCTGGAGGTGAGGAGGATGTTGTTTGTCTCGCTCTCACAAGGTGCCATCCATCATACGATTAGTGATGCAGGCGACGGGTTCCAAGCCGAGAGCAGAGGCACGCAAAGACTAACAGTGGAATTTTCTTTTCAAATGTCACACAAACAAGCCTCTGTCTGTCTTCTGTCTCTTTGTTGTTGTTGATGTTGACCTCTAACCACAGACCCTGTGCCGCTAAATTATGGATTCTGATTGGCCAGAAGATGGTGTTTAAGTTTCCGTAACAGGAGTTTATGTTAAAGCACTCATTCGGAGCAGTGATGTGGGCATTACAGCATGAAATGATAGCAGGAATGGAGAGTGAAATGATTTTTTTGCATCTCGCAGTTAGGAAGCTGGAGTCAGAGCGCAGAGTGCAGGGTCAGGGCGCAGGATCAGACAGGATACAGCGCCCCCTAGAGCAGATAGGATTAAGGGTCATGACTTCATTGTCTGAATGGTGGCAACCTGGTGGTGCTGGGGTTTGAACCCCTGACCTTCCAATCAGTAAAACACTTGCTGTTACAGGAAAACAATCAACTGATCCTGAGTTACTAATGCTGGAAGCATCCTTCATTTTCTTACACGCATTAGAGTTTTTAAATCCCTTATATAACGACCATCGGCGCCGTCACACTGTGACAAACACCATGACCGCAGAGGGAGCGCAGTCAAAATGACAAATATAAGCATTTATCGGGCCCATACTACAACCTAGCCGCGTCCCTGTCAGGTTCTCAATGCGCTAATCATGTTGTCACTGATTTCCCATAATTTTCCATCATATCACAAGGTCAACAGGTCTGATGAGATAAAACCAATGTCCGTATGTCCGGTCAGACCGCACTCATTTCTCACCAGGTGCCCATCACATTTCTACATTGGCATTGCGTCCGGGGTTTTGGTATAAATAACTCAACATGCAGTGATTTTCAAACCTGATGTGATGGTGCGAGGATTTAGATCCAGTATTTATACTAAACTCCCTAAACATGACATACAGTAGACGTGCTAATAACCTGCTGCATGGACGGTCTTCTACAGCGAGGCATGGACTCACCATGGGCATAGGACAAGCCTGAACTGAGGAGCAAGACGCGCTATGAGAACAAGAACAAGCAACAATGCAGTGACATCACAATGAGAACTGAGCATGTAGGAAGTCCCTTAAAGGTTAAAGGTTAATGTCGCCGTTATTACATCCTACATACTACATTCTTCCTGTATCTTGCTTCGACTGCGTCTTTGAGCGGCTGCAGCCACTCCACATCAAATTTATTTTACGTCCTTACTGGTTTCTACTGCGTTACTGCTAAGTTCTTACAGCGTTAGCATGATTTCTTGGGGACGTCCTGTAGAGTTACAGAGGTAAACGATAGAACGATAGAACTATTCAGGAGGGGAAGCATTCACTCATTTCCCTGTTGCTTCCTTTATATTTCATTTTTCTCTATTTGCAATTCTGTGTGTAGAAAAAACATCAATATAAAATACTTTATCCTCCAACTATGACAAATGGAAATATGGAAACTTTTAACGCTTGTTGACGCAATAATATATAATACAACCGTCCTTAAAAAGAATTATAAAATAACATTAGCATTAACCTTGTAAAACTCGAGTGTTTGAGTAACGTACGGATTATGTTTGTTTTTGTGTTTTTTTTAAATAATGCCAGGATCTGCATATGGAAGAGACATTGTATGGAAATGCACAGGGCCCTTGCTGCGGATTAGAGGACGATGAAGTGCTCTTATCTCTCAAGGATATCTCCTTCCCAGCGCTGTCTCCGTGTATAATTTGCGAGCGAGTAACATGACTAAAACATGTGGCGCTTTATTAGATACGCCGTCTGCTCTTTGATATTCAGGCAAACTGAATATGGAGATTATGTGCATATTAAATGCGAGTGCTGTTTGCGCGGGAGCATTCGGCGCACAAATAACGTGTGTTGTAAAATATTAGATGACGTCTCGAACGCTTCGAAAAAGACACTTATTAGAAACGTCTGAAACTATTTCTCTGGAATAATGAATTTACGTTTGACGGATTCCAGTGAGGCTGCATTGATGGCTAATCAAATAGATGAGAACTAACAGAGGACACTCGGCGGACAGGGGGACGTTTAAAGGACGTCCTTGTCAGACGTTAATGGGACGACGTATAATGGAAGTGTAAGGGCGCAGGCTGAACTCCAACGAACAATTTCTATGAGCTTTATCAGATCTTTCATGCATTTTTCAACAGGAAACCTTGCCAAGTTATGAATTCATTCTTTTTAGTTTTATTAATTTATCAATTCATTTTTTATTTTTTATTTTTAAAAAAGGAACATTTTTAAGCTCCGATGGTGCATGAATGCAAGAAAAACCAACATTGCTCGAGTGTCAGAAGTTCAGATTACTTTGCTACGACTTTCTCACATTTCTGTTACGGATATAATTAAATTACATTTTGACATAAACATGAAGACATAAACACATTCCTCAGTGATTACACGCACACACACATACACACACAGACATCTTTCTTTTACAATTTGTTGATGTAGAGCGTTAATACATTCCTTTAGTTTCTGCTGGAAACTTTATCAGTGATTTCCACTTAATTACACTCAATGGCCACTTTATTAGATACACCTTAGTACTGTATTGGACCCCGTTTTTCCTTTAGAACTGCTTTCATTCTTTGTCGCATTGATTGAAGAAGGTGCTGGAAATGTTCCTTAGAGATTTTGGTCCATACTGACGCGGTGGTTGCTGCAGATTTGTCGGCTGAACGTCCACGATGCAAATCTCCCCGAACAGCACCACGGTCCCTAAGGTGCTCTGTTGGAGTGAGATCTGGTGACGGTGGAGGCCGTGTGAGTGCAGTGACCTCACTGTCATGTCCAAGAAACCGGTTTAAGGTGATTTTAGCTTTGTGACACGGAGTGTTATCCTGCGCTCAGAAAGGGATGTGGTCACGGGTGTTTAAACGTTCTTCAGCAGACCTCGGGTGTAACGAGATGTTATTCGAGTTCCTGTTGCCTTTCTATCAGCTCCCACCAGTCTGGCTGTTCTCCTCAACAAGGCATTTTTGGAAATACTCAGACCAGCCTGGCATTAACAAGTCAATGCAAATATAACAAACAGGTGTACCTAATTAAGTGGCCGGTGAGTTTATGCACACTTGTGCTGTTACAGTTCTATATAATTTCTGAACAATCAGATTCAAGTCTTCAGCATCACTGCAGGAAAAATGCTCTTTAACCCGTCTAATCACATCTGCACTTCTTATTTTTTTATATTATAGTTTTGCACTTTAAACACAACAAATAACTGTTTGTTTTTTTATTATACATAGTTAGATACAATTTAATTGACAAACATTTGACCTTTAAAATCTTCTTATTTTTGATGTTTCTTTTCTAAAGTAACGGTAATGAAATGATTCTCACCTTTTTCAGAGTGAGGATTCCCTCCTGAGTCTGAGGGTCAGTCGTGATCTCGAACACGTCCTTCTCGTCTCCCGCTATGATGCTATAGGTTGATTTCGCGTTTTCTCCGATGTCTCGGTCGTTCGCCTTCACTCGCCCGCCGGGTTTTCCGATGCCGAGGTCTTCTGAAATGGTAAACTCGTACGAGCCTATGAGGCGAAAGCGCAAGATTTCATGGAAACTGACATTTTCTAGCAACTCTACTGAACACAACGGTCGATCTTTTTACCTTTTGAAAATTTGGGCGGGTTATCGTTGACGTCCGTCAGCGTCACTGTGACTGTGGTGGTCCCGGATAAACCCCCCATGTGACCACCCATGTCTTTAGCCTGAATGACCACCAGATAATCCTCCCTCATCTCGCGATCCATCCCGGCCAGGGCGACTTTAATAATTGCTGGAATTACAAATAAAAAAAAGGGAACATTTTTTTTTAACTAAATAAACTTAATGATTAGTAGTCACAACCTTTTAAGGGATTAGTTCCATTTAAAATAAAATTTAGCCACTGCAGGTTGTCTTTTTATTAGATCATAACTTTTAGTATCCTGTGAATGTGACATTTCTTTATTCACCAACGTTCTTTAGATTAGCAGATCACCTGAACCAGGAGCTCCTAAACACAACCACACTAGGAAGGTGAGATGAAGTAGCAAGTCAATGTAAGAAGATAGAAACTCCATATATGTGATACTCTGGTGATTCAGTACATTCAGGTCGTCAGCTGACGTCATTTTATTGCCCCATACTGTACCGTTGCTGAGTCTAGACCTGAGTAACTGATCAACCCCAGATCATAACACTGTCTCCAGAGGCTTGTACAGTGGACACTATGCATGATGGGAGCATCGCTTCATGAGCTTCCCTTCTTACCCTGACACGCCCATCACTCTGGAATAGGATCAATCCTTAATCATTTCTATCCTGAAGACTTTTCCATGTCAAAACCTTTCAGTTACTGCGTCATCACTGACTGTTGAGTCTCCTTCTATACATTACAGTTCATAAACATGTTCCTTACACGTCTTACATGTTCCTTAAATCTCTTTAATAGCTTATTGAGCTGTTACTATGGAAACAATGAGGTATCAGAATGAGCGCATTACTACATATACAGTAGACTCGACAGAGTGCTGACTGAGCTGCCGTTCAAAAGAATTCATTTATATTTTAGGACCATCTGACCATCCGGAATGCAGAGAAGATAAAAAAAGAAAAAAGGAACAATTTGAGAAGCAATAAGAAAGAAAGAAAAGCTTTTGTTTACATGACCTTCAGTGGATTTGAGCTTCAGCGAGGATTTTTTTCGCAGCCAGAAACACACGCTTGCATCAGCTTTTAATAAATAATAAAATAAAACAATCGGCAATGAACTTTTTAGGTACCACTTTATAAATTATCTTGTTCTCTTTAAACCAGCAAATATCTCATCATGAACGTGAGAAGAAATTACCCGCAAGCCCTGCTGATCATCGAGCCAGAAACTTGTTAGTGGAAGTTAAAAAAAGGGCAAGTGAGGAGGGAAAAAAATGGACTAAAAGGAAATCATTGAGATAATTGGCCGACTGGGTCAATCCTATTTTGAAAGGTATACGGAGCAGATAGACATTGATTCCCACTTCGGCTCTGCGGAGTTCCGTCGGGATTTGGACTTAGTGAAAAGAACGGTAATGGGAGAAGCAGATCGTTAGCTTCTAATTCAAAGGGAAGCTTCTCAGGTTTTCATTTTCGAGGCAATATCCGGACCGCTGTACAATTAGAGCTGTGAATATACACTGCAGATTAACTTCAGCTCAACACAATGACTCTTAACGACACATTCCTGAACAGTTTACTGAAGTGCCGAGACACACACACACACACACACACGGATAATTATTTCAAAACCACAAAAAGAAAACATGATAGCTATACATTAATTCATTCTCTATACAATGTATCCTGTACAGGGCATGGGGCGTGGTACAGCACGGACAGGGTGACCATCGATCGCAGGGCTCACACACACACACAGGAATCGAACCCTTAACCCTGGTGGTGCGAGGCTACCGTGCTAACCACTACACTGCCGTGCTGCGTGACAATATACAGTATACAATATATATATTTTTTATTATTATTTATTATTTATATTTGCATTGTTTTTTGTTGGGCAGCACGGTGTCTTAGTGGTTAGGACTGTCGCTATGCACCTCCAGGTTCTGGGTTCAATTCCCGCCTCGGCTCTGTGCATGGAGTTTGCATGTTCTCCCCGTGCTTGGTGGGTTTCCTCCGGGTACTCCGGGTTCCTCCCACATTCCAAATACATGCCTTTTAGGCTAACTGGCGCTCCCAAATTGCCCATATTGTGGGAATGACCGTGTGTGTGTGCGTGTGTGTGTGTGTGTGTGTGTGTGCCCTGTGATGGACTGGCACCCTGTCCAGGGTATACTCCACCTCTTGCTCTATGTCCCCTGGAATAGGCTCCAGGCCCCCCGCGACCCTGTAATAAATGATTTGATAATCTATCATATTTGATCAGTTTTGATGATGATGATTTATCATTTTCTAATGATACATTTGTTGTAATTTGTTTTATTATTGATTCTGTGGTTCTTTTTTTAAATGTTAATGCATTTTTATTGATTGATTGATTGATTGATTTATCGATTGTGGACAAGCACTAGCAAAAAAAAAAAAAAACAGTTAAGAAAGGGTCTGCATGAAGTAAGTACCAAAACAAATACGGGGACAAATCTGCAATAAAGGGAATCGTTGGGCTAAGAACTATCCATACAGCCGAGTCAAAGACCCACATGTGTCTTAGGTATTTGGGTTAACTCCTCAAACCCCCACACCTCCACAATTAAAAATAAAAACAAAATAAAGTCTCTGCATTGTTTGAAAACATGGCACTTGATAATCTAGTGACTCAGTGTAAGGATCTACAGTATCCAATTAAAGAAACTTCAAAGCAATGTTGTACGTCGCTCTGGATAAGAGAACTCACAGGATTGGGACTAAACAGCTGTGTGCCCACAAGAAAACCACTTGTTAGTGAGAAAAATCAAACAGCAGACAGGGTTAAGGGTCTTGATTAAGGGCTCAACACTGGAAGCCCGGCAGCACTGGGACTCGAACCCCTGACCTCCCGCTCAGTAACCCACAGCCTTAACTGATTGAGCCACCACTGATAAATTTACACCAAGCAAGGTGAGGCACCAAAACACCTGGCAACCCTGATTTGATCTATCTACAGTATATCTTCAACACCCAGTACGGTGGCGCAGAGATTAGCAATGTTTCCAGTTTTCTTCCCACCGTTCGAAGACACATGGTGCAGACCAACTAGTGTTTCCGAACTGC
This sequence comes from Clariallabes teugelsi, assembly GCA_030014215.1. Taxonomy (NCBI): domain Eukaryota; kingdom Metazoa; phylum Chordata; class Actinopteri; order Siluriformes; family Clariidae; genus Clariallabes; species Clariallabes teugelsi. The sequence continues at coordinate 1,317,905 of JAQMYG010000023.1, read as the reverse complement.
CCATTGTGTATGTGTGTGTGTGTGAGTGTGTGTGTGTACACCTGTGGTATGAAAGAGGTTGGGGTCTCCAGTCATGTACGTATTTTTCCTCTTACAGCCTGACTGTTGACATGAAGTCATAGGACACCGCGGCCCATTGTCGCTTGACAAGGCCAGCTTAAGACAGATACGTAGACAGATTTATATATATATATATATAGTATAAAACTCTGTCCATCATTTCAGTTTCAGCAAATCTGCGCTAAAGCTACTGCAGTAACCCCAGACTGAAGAACCTGCCATACTCATTGAAATCTCCCATTTCTCCTATTTAAACCCCAGACATTAAGGGTTTGTAATGCACACTGGTGAGTCACAGAACTGTGCCGTGTGATAGCTGAAAGGAATAAAGCGCATCCTGAGCTGTATGTAATCCATTCAGACAAGAAGAAGACCTGTAGCAGCATCACATGAAAAGAATGCTGGCTATATCAAACCAGATTACGGGAAAAGACGCCTTTGATCTTTTCTTTTTCTTTCCTCTTTCCTTTCAAAGTCTTACAGCTTTCAACCATGAAAATAAAAAAAGAAAATAAAACCTTCAGAGTAATAGCTGTTAGTCGAAGGTCCGTGTACACTGCATATATTTAATTCATGTCCTGAAATGAAAATGGGGGAAACAAAGAAACAAGGTTTCTGCTTCTTTTATTTTTTATACACTAGAAATTCTTTTTTTTTTTCCTGTGAAATAATTCAATAAACATTGACTCATTTTTAAATTGTTCCAATGGAAAATAAACATCAAATTTAATTAAAATAGCATAAGGAAGTGTCCAGCGTTCTCTGGGTATTTTTTATTATAAAAGATCTGATTTAAAATGAATAAAATAAAATTAAATTAAATTAAATTAAATTAAATTAAATTAAATTAAATTAAATAAATAAATAAATAGAACTTCCCCCCTATTCGAGATCCCAGTGAACATGAAATCAGCCGAGGTAACAGACGAGCTAAACGGACGTCCTCCAGAGCCGGGCCATTCTGAGCATCTGCTAGGTCACTATGACAAAGTCAGACTGTGAGATTTTAGAGTTTATTAAGATGTGAAAATGCACGCAGCGGGTCAGAGAGCCTGAGTGGGTGTGAAACGTTTTTAGAAAGATGAGTACGCACGGACACGTGCAGGCTGATGAGCGGGACGTCTTAAAGACTAATGACTACCGTGACAAAAATGACCAAAATATGAATAATATGCATGAATTAACATCGATACGAGGGAACGCATTGGCACTGTCGCATGAGCAGATAAAGATCTGTAACTTTATCTGATATCGACGAGATTACATTAGAGGTTCTGAATGTAGGTTTCTATTTATTTTCACTTGGCCTTGGGTTGTTCTGAGGTTTTTTAAACTGATAAAAGCATTAAAATTACGGCCTCTTTTGATAAATTAACAAATAAAGCAACTGACCAATCAGAATCTAGAAGTCCTCATTGGGTGATGTGGTGTGAAAAACATGAACGTACATTATTGTTGAATAACATTGTGATGGGCAATACGCCACATTTCTAATTACAGTTTCTGTTTAATTATGACTGAAAACTTGTTTGCAAAATTTTCAGATATTTAAGGTCATGTAGGAATTGTGTCACTGGATACAGACAAACAAACAAACAAAAACATGCGCTCTCACTTAATCATTTAAATATCATTTAAAGAATGAGGGGTATACCCTGGACGAGGTGCCAATCCATCACAGGGCACAGAAGCACATGATTACTCACACACTACGGGCAATTTGGAAAGACCAGTTAGACTAACATGCAGGTCTTTGTACTGTGGGAGGAAACCGGAGAACCCAGAGGAAATCCACCAAGCAAGGGGAGAACATGAAAACTCCATGCATACGGACCCGAGGCGGGAATCGAACCCTGACCCAGGCCACATTGCTAACCATTACGCTACCGCGCCGCCAACAAACAAACATTTAACATTTATTCAAAAACTAAAGTTTAACCTGCTCATGTATCTGTTTCTAAAACCAGAACACAGACTGTAGTGATGCTTTATTTTCAGCCTGTATGTTAAATTGCATCATGTTTAATTGTTTAATTATGAAAATAAATTCTCAGTCATCATCACAGACTGGAAAAGCCACAAACATTCATTTCCATACAGACATTTGTACTTTTTTTTTTCTTCCTTTCTTTGTCAACAATTAAGCAGGCAGCGATCAGCCCGAGCGTGATGATGTTTACTTATTCATCGTCCGCATCTCATTTCCTGCGTAGCGCTGAAAGTGTCAAATGGATCCTAATGGCTGTTTTCCCTTTACCTTTTACTTTTCATTAACATTCATTAAAACATCTGGCTCAGTCGAATGAGCCATCTGTATGCGCTGAGTAATCACACAAACACACAACTTCTCTCCCTCGGCTGCACAGGAAGTAAAAAATCTATGTTTAAGAATGTGTAAGATGTTTCTAAGAAATGTGGAAAAAATAAATAAACAAATAAAATAATAAATAAATAAATAAATAAATACAACAATGCAGATTTAGCGATTAAGCCCAATCCGGACAGACACAGGCCGTGTTTATCTTGTGTCTAGTTTCTAAATAGACGTGTTGTACATTTCCATCTCATTGCTTATTAATTTCATTTCACAATTATTTAATCATATCACTCACAGACGCTGTTAACACATCGCCTGAAAATGCAATTAGGATTAAAGAAGAAGAAGAAGAAAAAAAAAAAGAAAACAATGTGAAGGTTGAAATGAAGCAGACCGCAGATGGGACTGGAACCTCTGTCAAATTAAGCGCGCTTCGTTCACACCTCATTGCAGTTTCACGTCCTTTTTTAATTTACTTGTAAGATTTAAAAAATGTTTTTTTTTTTGCCCTTCAGATCAAACAATGACCAAGCACAAGAGAATAAGCAGTGTACACATATGGAGCATTATCATTAACAAGCCTCATTATCTGAGAAAAAAAAAATTCTGATCAGATTAAAATCAGATAATTACAGTACATTTACATAAAGCATGCATGACCATCTGGACTTTGTTGAGAAGTGTGTGAAAGTGTAAAAGAAAGAAAAAAGAAAAAAAAAAAACGCAGTCACTCACCGGTGTTTTGATCAATGGAGAAATACGGTTGTCCTTCCAAAATGCTGTACACCAGTTTGGCGCTGTTCCCGTACACCGGATCGTCTGCGTCCGTGGCTGTGACCCGCGTCACCGAAGTCCCTGCACATGGCAATTAAACAGGAGGAAAAAATATACCTCAAAATAAGAAACTGTTAATCACTTCTCTGTATTTGTAAACTAGTTACTCATACAGTTACATAAATAAACCTGAATTTTAGATTTATGGAAATGATTGTCATAATGATCGCATAATTATTTAAGCTCATCACGAGTGAATGTTACATTCTGTTGGTTTCCTTTTTAAAAATTCATGTGCATCTGGATAAATCTGTGCAGCTGAGAAACATGAAATCCACGATAACTTATGAAAAATATTATAACTTCATGAAAAGAATTCACAAAACAACCAACCAAATAGAACACAAACGCAAACAAGCTGAACAAGCAAAAACGTTGACAGTCGACAACCAAAGAATCAAAGGAAGAAAATAAACAAAGGGAACAGGCAAGCAAACATCTAACCAATAAATCAATTAAACAAGATACAACAGAAAGCCGAAAACAAATTGAACAAACAAATCAAAGAAAGCTGCTAACTAACCAACCAAATGACCAAACAAATAACAAACCAAGCAAGTAACCAACCAACCAAACATCCAAGCAATTAATCACCCAACCAATTAACCAACCAAACAAATAACCTATCAATTACACATTTAACCAAACAATCAAGTAACTAAGCAACTAACCCAAACAACCCAAACAACCAACCAATCAAACAATTAACCAACCATACCACCAACCAGTAATCAAACAACCAATCAAAAAACAACAAATTAACCAACCAACCAATTAACTGAACAAAAAACAACCAACCAACCAATTAACCAATCACCCAAACAAACAACAAAACAAACAAACAAATAACCAACCAAATAAACAACCAGAACGAAACAAAACAAAGAAAGATCAATCAAATCGAAATCAATAAACCAACCCAACCAATCAGAACAACAAGTAAACAAACATGCATAAATTAACAGTTAAAGAGACAGATACGTCCCCCCTCCCCCCAAACACACCCTGTATGAAAAAAAAAAACCCTCCGTACCAGTCCCAGTATTGCCTTTAAACTGGATGCATTGTGTTAAACTGAACCAGAAACACCAACACAATCCTGTCCTGTGTTGTTCATTGATGTGCGTGACAATGAGAGACAGGTGTGTGCTGAAATGCAAAAAAAACAGGTGAAGTCGTGGCAAGCTAATGCTAATTCCAGCATGTGGAGTGACGATGCAGATGGTGCGGTAATTGTTTGTAAAGTAGCTTCTGACAGCTCGGCTAAGATCCTGATCAGTGGCGAGGAGGACGGCGTTAAAGCCATAGGTTCTCTGAAACACCAGCATGGCTACTGCATTGAGAATCGCCTCCTGAGTGTGTGTGTGTGTGTGTGTGTGTGTGTGGCTCGGAGACAGTTGGTCTTTCTTTCTGGTTCCCGAATTATTTAATCAGCTCTTTATGGTGCTGGAGTGGATCAGTGTGCAGCAGAGTTTCTGTACTGATGCGTCGCCTCTGTCTGATTATTAACTCACACACTCGGGTACAAGCAAACTGTCGGACTCCGAGTACGCAGAGGATAAAACACCCTCCCCCAACCCACCGTCTCACTTACTGTTAGTGTGTTTCATTCCTCTTACACCACAATGACCCACTGCTTACAATTATTATCAGGTAAGTAATAGACACATTGTACATCATTCTGTTTATAGTTACTCTGCATGTTGATGAAACGAGTGAGTTCCTGTTCTCACTTACACTACAGCAGCTACACACACTCGCTCCCTCGCCTCACCGATTCTCTACTAAAATTATTAGTATTAATAAAGAAATAATAATAAAATACAAGTGGTCTCGCATTGCAAAGAAGCGTAAACTCCTCTGTCCTAAAGATGTGGAGACAATTACAGCTTTACGTCTGACTGTTACAAAGTGCCGACACTGGAGACTCCTTCCACTGGTGTTACAGAAACACTTCCCTAGAGAAAACCTCACCATATAAACAAATACAATTGTTGAAGTGTGAATGCTGCAAACGAGATGTTACTATAGCAACCAGAAAAAGTGCATGAATATACAGCAAAAGTGAATTTCAACAAACAGAATTGAATTTGAAAGAATGTAGGGGAAAAAAACACTTATTTTCTGGGTTTAGCACAAAACAAACAAAAACAAGCAAACAAAAAATGTATCGAGAAAAGACATTAATTTGGATGAGTTGGTCAAAAAAATTGTAATAAAATAAAAATAAAAAAACAAGAAAATTTGCAAACAAATAACACATACATATATGAGTAAAAACGAACAAACAAATAAAAAAATTTAAAAAGAACATTTTATATATTAATTAATTAATAAAGTTTTTTATTTAATATATTAATGTGTAATAATGTGTGGCATTTCCTATATGAATGAATTCATATTTTGGTTAAAAGTTAAATATAAACACACGTGGATGTGAGATTGGGCTCAGCAGATGATAATTACTCTGATTACTTCACTCTTATAGACTCTCCATTGAACGTCTATTTTTTTTCCCTCTCCTGACTCTTCATCTGTTTTTTTTTTTTTTTGCAGGATGACACAATAATATAAAAAGCGTACAGAGATGATGAATAGCGAACGCAGCGTCTCGACTTCAAAACCGAGTGAGAGAAATGAATAAACGAGAAAAAAGCGTCAGCGATGTTGCACTCTGACTTCAAACCCTGCTTTATTATTGCAACCCAATTATTTCAGCCAGAGAGAGCCTGAAGTGTCCCCTTAGAGACGTGTGTGTGTGTTTGTGTGTGTCTGAAATTCGGTCAACAAACCAAACAAGGACCTTATCTTACCTGTGTGTGTTTGGAGCGCTCGTTACAGGAGGACACTAACGAATACACCGATTCTTTTTTAGCCAGTGATTGGGAAGTATGACAGGAGTCGTGTGTGTGTGTGTGTGTGTTCACGTGTCCCTCAGTCGATGTTCCTTATCACAATGTCAAACACTTTTCTCAGCTCCTATAAGAACACACACTCCCTCGGGACTCGCTCCCGCGCTCGCCATATGTCTGATTCATGTAAACATCAAAGCGGAATGTTCTGTCACGTACTTGGGCAAGAACATTTCCTATTGTTTACTCGTTTCTGTCCTCGTTCTGACGCAACTAAACAAAGACCTTCCTGAGAGCTGCAAGACTCCCAACACCTGGTCTGATTTTGGTGTTGTTGTGGAAAGAAAAGTACTAAATAGGGAGATCACTAGAGAGCTAGCTATTAGCCTAGGAAAGCATGCTAATCATATAACAAAGGTATGGCTGAACACGTCCTGCTTTCGCTAATCTGCTAATGTTATTTCCAATATGAACAGATTTTTAAAATAAGTGTATAAACTTGTACGGCTTGCAGTTTAGTTTTGTTGATGTGTAGCTCCAGCTAATGTTCTTGCTTGTGCCGGATTAATGTATGTCTTTGAAGTTAACCTCATTAGACACAAATTAAAGAAATACGATTATTTGTACCACAGTTGTTATTTAAGTCCTTTTTGTGTAAATTTCTTTTTGTTATTTCTCAATATGTTATAATTGTAAAATTGACAATTAGCCAACATTGTGGAACATTCCTCCGCTAATTGCTAGCATTGTATTTAACTCTTCCAGTGGTTCAATTTTGCCAGCCGGGAATATAAACGTATCTATGCAGCGATTGTGACGATGTTCAACAAAAAAGCCAAAGAAAAGGAAGGAAAAAAAAGACGATGACTATTCTGTAAAACTGTGGAGTCATTGGGGCATGAAATAAGTCTCGGCGCTCACACCAGAGTCAAATTCTCTTCTATTCCTCTGATAAAAAAAAAGAATGAGGGATTAGAGGAGCCTTTCATTGGCCTAGCTTCAAATCAGGGCAGATTAGCTTGCCCTTGAGCGATATTTATAGAGAGTTGCCTAACTCTCCTACAACTTTAATGGTCTCTGGCTGAATCTGTCAAATGTAGGATCCTGAAATCTCGGTGGTGATGACGCGATGGATATTTAAGATAAGATAAAACTTTTATTAAGAAGCTCGAAGAGGTTCAGAGTTTAAACGCCGTCCAACGGTGGTAAAAACTAACTGATATCTGAGAGTCTATTGTATAAATTCCACAAAGGCATTACAAACGCTTCAGACATACTGTACAGTGGATCCATCAGTTCTGCTGTGAAGATTGTTCCAGAATAAACACACGCTGAAATGCTGTTTGTGCCTGGAGAAATGTTTAAGCTTTCTCAGAAGCAGCACAAGGGAAGTGGATTCGGCGTATTTTGTAAGCACCAGTTAACCAGAAAATAGTAAAGAAAGCCAAAGACGAGTAGACTGGACTTTAGAGCTGCCGAAGGGATGGGGATGTTGATAAATCCTGAGATGTTCACTTGGGAAGGTCAATGGTTACCAAACCATCCTCCTGAAGAGCTTTGTACATTTCAATTTATTCTTTACACTTAGCCTTCACACGCAAGACATCTAGGAATTGCTAGGAAGGCAGAGGATAAAAGAAAGAAAGATAAAAACATGATCGATTAAATTCTACATTTTCTGAATATACACGACTCATCACGGCCCTCTCTCAAAAACTAGTGACTAGAAGTCCAAGACCCAATCTACTTACATATATACACATACTGTATATAACCAGACGTCCCATAATCGGTGACTATTTAACTAATCTGACTAATTAACCAATTAATTAATTAACCGTGTCCGCCTCAGAGTGGCGCAGTGGTAAAGCGCTCGCCCTATCATCCGGAGATCGCTGGTTCGAACCCCGGGTGATGCTGTT
>JAQMYG010000023.1:1286003-1296785 GCA_030014215.1 Clariallabes teugelsi | reverse complement strand
TATATTATATTTTATATATAAAAAACATAAAACAAACTTACTGATACTTACTTGCAGTTGAAATGATTATTCTTTTTATACTTTGTTTTTAAATAAAAAAGCTATTTAAAAAAATATTCTTAAAGATAACAAATAGAAAAATAAGAATGAATAAAAGGAAGAAAGAACATAAGCAAGGAAGTATAAATATAAAAAAAAGAAAAAGAAAAAGAGAGCAAGAAAAAATGAGAGAAAGTTATTTTAAAAAATAACCAAATAATGGAAAAAACATACAAAGAAACAAATAAAGAAATCTTAAAGCTTAAACAGACTAGTCAGATTTAAATTATAGACTTAGACACAATCCTGAAATGAATTCAGAATTAACTTAGCTAAAATTAATTCAAATTATGTTACTTCTGTTATATTTTTATAAGATCTTTAATTGTTATTTTCCCCAAAAAATTACACAAAATTGTACAGCACATGATTTTCTTATAAGACGTCTTTATCTTGATCTATTTATAAGATCACAACAGCAGTAGCTCTCTATTAAATAATAATAAAAATCCACACCACACCTTTAATCCTCTCCTACAGCGTTCTCTAACTCGATGTGAATCTGTAATGTCGGGATATTTAAATATGTGAAGCGAGTCCCTGTTTGTTCCTGGCTTTGGGTTCAACTCGCCGACCTCAAAGGCCGAACCGGACCTTCGGGTGTCTCTCGGCATGCCTCCGGAGCAGCAGATGTGGCATCACAGTAGGCCAGCTGCACAAGGCGTTACACACCCCGGAGCCCCCTGCTTCCATCTCCATCTGCCACCACTGAACTACACACACACACGCGCGCGCCACACACACACGCCACACACACACACAAGCCACACACACACACACACTATGACCTGCTGCTGGACTTCACCATTTATCAGACAGCTGAGAACTAGCATGTGTTAGCATGGAGAGGGGGCAGGATCCAATATGGCGGCTTCTGCCCGAGCGCTGTGGATGAAGTACAGAGTCAGGTGTAAGAAATGTCCTCACTTTATCTGAAGTTCTTCACACACCAGTTGGTTCTATTTGTTTCTGTGTAATGGTTATTACACTATACGCTGTATTTTATTTAAAAAAAAACCACAGTAGAGTTCATAGCAATAATAACAATTTTAAGCCCGCCCCTCGTAATGTTTAATCCATCTGTAACTCTGGACAAGAAGATATCAGAAGCTCCATCAGTGTCTTCCTCAGTGGAGAGTTTAGTGCCACTCAGTGTCTCACGCAGCGTGTGTTTCTTTTCAGGAGAAAGAAGCTAATGTGGACATAAAAAGTCACTAAAATTACACGGTAGTAATTTGCATTTTCATTGCATCATCATGTTTTTTGCATAAAAACAGATGTTATATGAAGAAGGAAGATTTTCTGAAGGCACTTAAGAAAGATCTGTTGTTTGGAAGGTAGAGTGGAGGAATACTGAGCAGTGATTGGTCGATGGTGGAAATGATGAGTGATTGATCATGCGCCTCATATAACCAGTAGAACTCTGTAATGTGAGCTGGAGAAACAGACCGAGTGCAGGACAGTCACTTACATCACCAAGTCAAAAGATTTGTCTCACTGCTGTTTATTTTTACAATGTTGCTACAGAAGACTAAAGCTAAAGTCACTAAGTGTGTGTCCCTTTACATCTGTGTCATCTGGAATCCCTCTGGTGACACTGTGGGGAAGAAACTTATGACTTACCGAGGCATTGGAACCAAATAGTATAAAGCATGGCCATGACGTAAGAACATGTTGTAATGAGATCATTCAGGTATAAACGAAATCAATTTAAATTTGTCCGTAGTTTACAAGAGACTAAATGCTATGAGCTTATGAAGTTGTGGCCACAACATAGTATCTCATGGCCACGCATTCTATTATCTTGTTCCCACACCTTAGGAAATCATAACAACATTGCTTTAGTTTCTGTACAACATGGTGCTGCACATTGCTAAACTGGAGGTTGCTAGCTCACCCCCCCTGTTATCACTGAACTTCGTAGCCTTGTAGCTACGAAGCATAAATAAAGACGCGAGTTTCAGTACAAAGACTTGTTTGTCCAAAAGGGATCCATGTTGCAGGGATTCTTTAAATCGGAACACTTTCCAATTGTCGTTTACAAACAGATATGAAGGGAATAACAGTTTACTTAATTAAGGCTGTTAATTGGGATTAAGTCTTTCACTCATGCCTGAATAAATCGTTAAAGTCATAAAGTGTTCCAGCAGTGTTTGTTTTGCAAAAAGAAAGAAAGAAAAAGAAAAAAAAAATCCCCTCCCTATTTCCATAAATCTGTCTAAGGGGAAAAGTCAGCCGTTGCCATTGTCAGAATCCCCGCTGACGAGTCTCTATTTATTTTATTTTATTTTTTACCTGCCAGGGATGCCGCGTGCATAATCAGAAATGTTATTAGAAGTACAGCCGTGCTCGCCTGTTAGTCCTGTTACCCATGCTCGTAATAACTCTCAATATGCAAATGAACTCTGGGTAATCTATTAACGTCACTTCGATTTTATTTCAGCGCTCCAATTTAGCAGATCCTGACACATCGTCTCCGTACACGCGTTCATTTTGCCAGGAGAGCGCGAGGGAAGGGCGGAGGAGCCATGTGCCATCTGTCTCTCCGCCATAATGACTCGGTAATGAAGCCGCCACAAACGCCGGCTCCCTCAGGCCTCGAGTTTCACACAAATGACAACAAGAGAGAGAGAGAGAAAAAAGGGACAACTTTCCCCTCGCTTTATTCTTCCATGTAGCAATTATTGTCATTCACACCTTTTCTTTGGAAAAAGAGGCGGGCCGGACGACTCGACGTTAATTACCCCGAGAGTCGGTGAAAGACTCCCGTCAGTGCCAGAAGGCTTTATAATTCCAGCATATGTTCCGTGGACCTGATGGGGGAATTCGCTCGCTCATCTCGGTCCTCGCAAGTCAAAGACCCCATTAGTGAGGAAACGGCTTCGCTAAATCCGACGAGATTTGTCCAATCCATGCAAATGATTCCTAATTCCCATTGTGCCTGGACCTGCGTTGGTAAGTAACAGACTCGGATTTAATTGAGGTGAAATTGAAATGGTAGATAATCTCATGAATATACATAAGAGCACAAACTCGGAGAGCGTGGACGATCTTTAATCCCGCTAACTTTAAGCAGTGTGGAGGATTTGTCAGGCCTCATATGGCTCGCTTAATTATTAATTTGCAGGAATCATTGATAGAGGGGGAGATTCGCTTTATTCTCTGATAGCAGCTTTGCTTCATTGAAAAAAAAAATAAATAAATACAGTAAATGACACCTGCCTTGATGATTTTTTTCTTCTTCTTCTGGTTCAATTCCCCGCTTTATTTCTTTTCTAAAAGCGGATTGGTGAGAAAGTTTCTGGTACGTGAAGAAAAATATGAAAGCGCCTGTAATCGTGATGACGCTTCTCGAAACGATGCCTTCTCTCTGTGGTATTATTAGTTCTGTGTTTTAGCTCTCATTGTGGTTTTTTTTGGTAGGTGTCAAGATATTTTTTGTTTTTTTAACAGCAGCTTCATTACAATGCAAATGTATGCACAAAATCCTGCCTTTATGTATGTAATAGTCACATATCACTAACATTAGCCAACATAGCCATCTGGCTTGCTAACTGCTAATAAACTCATACACATATGAGTGCGCCATTACCATAACAATCCCTAACTTATTTAAGTAGTTTTAGCTTTTAGCACGGTTTCTGTCAGTATTTTTTTATATACATTATACTCTTTTAATGCTTTAATTAGTATAGCGTATGTAAATTCTTAAACTCAACTATGCTAAATTTAACAAAACTACAAACAAAAAAAAAGTAAATCTTAAATGGCTGTGGATCATCTCTATGCATGAATTATCCACATTTCTACATATATACTGTTATTAATATGCAAATTAAAAAGGCTTCACCCCACATGTCCCTATACTGTAATTAAGTAACATAGCTACTGGGTTAGATCAGGAACTGCTAGTGGTGTGGATCAGATTGTTCAGACACATTGACATGAGCTGTGTATGAGAGTTTTTGATATTCTTGTTGGCTTTATGTAAATTCAGGCACATTATAATGTGCTACACACATTGCTCCTGAGCCGCCAGTGATCCAGACCCCCTCTGCCCTCCGGACCTGTCTGACTCGTCCTGGTGACCCGAGATTCTGGCCTGGAGATCTCGTCACATGGAGGTCCGTGTGGTCTGCTTGGGATGCGTGTGGTAAACGGAGACGGGTCCACTTGGCCATGACGTGTGACTGCAGTTGCTTCATAGTTCAGGACTGAAGATTCCTACAGTTTTTTAACTGAGCCTCCAATAGAGAACTGGACTCCATATTAACTTAAACTTCCAGCCTCCTAACACACAGTATGACTGCAGATCAATCCCTGCTCTCTGTTTCACCCAGATAAGGATGGGTTCCCTGTTGAGTCGGGTTCCTCTCAAGATTTCTTCCTATTACCATCTCAGGGAGTTTTTCCCTCAGCACCGTCACGCTCGGCTTGTTCATCAGGGACGATCTGATCATTCTGATTCATACACATTCACACACTTGTTTCCATATATTATTATTTTTTTAATTTTGCAAATCTGCTTTGCAACAATGACCAGTGTCAAAAGTACTATATATATATATAATAAGATTGAATTATAATGTTACCATGGCAACCATAACTTTGTTCATCACCGACAGTGTGTTTAAATCTGGTTGAACACCACACCGTTGTCTCTTACTAATATACAACATTGGTCTAAAGCCATGGTACTTACAGTATACTGTATAGTGACATCATAACCTGAGCCCATATGCAGATCCGCCCTCATACAGTAAATGTCCGCTTTATGTACATTTTAATGTATTTAATGAAATCAAAAACTGACATAGAAATTGCTGACATAGAAATTGCTGTTTCTATAAATGAAAGAAAAGTAAACAAAAAAGGTATACTCGCGGCTCCACGGTGATCCACTAAACTCTCAGGTGAACGGTTCTAAATGTCGCTTACTTTTGTCTGAGCCACCCGGAGCTCTGCGGAGATTAGATGATGACTGAGATTATCCCGAATTTCCTCTTTGTTCGGTTCCATCAGCAGAGCCGAGGTCATCAAGCACATCATCTTCCAGCACAGGAAACTAAAGCGAAGACATAATGTGCTTTTCTATTCCCAGTTTTTAATAAGCCGCGCATCTTATCTCCAGCTGGACACACAACAACATCTGCAGGATTCAATAAATACATACAGGGATTTGCTGACGAGGACCAGCAGGACGATGTTGCAGACAGAGCACAAGACAAAAATATTGAAAAAGTTATTTTATAATAAATGCAGAATCTCCCCATTGTCTGAGCTTTAACTTCCTATTAAACTACTTATTTATGCTAATGGACAGGGAATGTTTTTATTTTTCCCCCCATCATGTCCATTTTTAAAAATCTCTTTATACCTTTTGTAAGCATTCTGTTGCGTTTATCTCAGCAACGTCCATGCTAAAGTTTCCATAATGTCATGGTGTGTGTATAACCAGTTTGTGCTTTCACTTCATGTAGTCAGAGTTGTGCTGCTACGCAGTTGGAAATCATCAACGCTCAGCAAAATTTAGTGAACGACTCCGGCTAAAGCAGTCACTCCCGTGCGTAACAAGGCTGCAGTCGAAATTTGAAATGTGAAAATCTTTTGCATCCGACCTGACCTTTAAATCAACAGCTCTGGCCAACACACGAGATGAGAAGATAAATGAAGAATATCACATTGTCTGTATCTTCTGTTTTATTAGCCTAAAATTATTATTAGCATTTATAGGCATTTTATTTTGTATTTATGGCTGTGTACTATATGTGACTAATACAATTTTTATTTAAAATTTTATTTTAATAGTTCTGGTTACTATTTAAATGTAAATACTAAATCAGAAAACCTAAACTTAACTACAAAGTTAAAAAAGTAAAACTTTTTTGTTTGTTATAAATGACGACTCATGACCCACCTGCAGTACCTCTACAGTCCACTAGTCTGATATGCGGAGAAACACGGGGCTAAAGACTCGGCCCACCAGGATATCCTGTATCTGTTAACTCTGAAGTGAAATGGAAATGTGACGGAACTATAGAGAATGTCAGAGAATATTTGTCTTGATTTTATAAATATTCCGATACAATATTACATTCTTTTCAGGTTTTCTTACAATTTTAAGACCTCGAACCATTAAAGAAGTTGAGTCCTAATTTGAAACTTTTATACCTTAGCTTTACTCAACAGCTTCACAACTGAACTGAACATTAAATGTCTCCCGTTCCTTATAACAGTAGTTTTCTTACTGAAGAACTGAGCGTAGCAGTTAATCAATCCAAATTAATTTTAAATACAAGAGTTTAACATGTAGCTTTGAATATTAAGCTACATTGTTACAGAGCAGCGCGTATCTCTGTTACATCATTCGCCATCATTATTATTTCTAAACAAATTTATAGCAAATCGTTCACTCTTACCACATGTGAATAGTTTAGAGCGCCACCTGCAGGATTATATTTTTTTATATTGATCAGTTACAGATACACACAGCTTCTAACGCACATGATTCTTGAATTTGCGCTCACGTGGTTGTGAGACTGGTGTGTAATGTGCGGGTTTCGAGACGAATCCTCTCTCAGAGTTTGGAGAAAAAGGACAATCGTTGGCTTATCAATAAAATCCGTCCCCTTTTGCAGCACTCAGAAGTTTGTGCACTCGACACAGAATCGGTTCAGTCCATCGTGATCGGCCGTGTCTGATCAAACTCCGATTCCAGTCTCTGTCTGATTGACCTGTGCGTCTCCACTATATATGTAGTAAACCATTTAAAAATCGATTTGGGAGTCAGTATAGAGATGAATGAATCATCACACAATCAATTTTTCAGTAAAAATTATTTTATAGTAACACAGTGGTGTGATGAAGCAGAGTTACAGTTACCATTACAAGGTAGATTGATTTCCACTAACAACAATTATGTGCCCGGGTTTCTTATTCCTGTTTTTCCTTTATTTAAAAAATCTTTTGAGGTCGTTCCCTCACCAGCCTCTCTTCTCTCTGCCTTGAAGTCTTGAAGCTTGTTACTGAGAAACTGCAAAACTCTTTGATCCTAAAGATTTAAAGTTACAACTTTAACTTTGACTGCTGCAAACTGCTCGAACCGGAGACTCCTTCCATAACTGCTAAGCTTACAGAAAACCTTATAGCGATAACACGCATTTATTAAAGCGTCCTCTATACACATCCCTATGTCTGAGTGTATTAGAGCGAGGGCTTAAAGACAAACTGTAATAGATAAATAATCAACACTCTCTGACAAACCAGATTCTAGAACTTAAAGCACATTAAACTACATATAATTGTTCAGTGTCTGTGATAAAGCCTGCGTTCACTATGAATCAGAGTCAGTCATGCATGTGCGTGTGTGTGTGTGTGTGTGTGTGTGTGTGTGTGTGTGTGTGTGTGCATGTGTGCGTGTGTGTGTGTGTGTGAGTGTTATTCACACTGGACCTGCCTGGCCTGCTCTTCAGCTTCCGTCTCATCATCTTGTGTGATTTGTTTGTGGGTGGCATAAAGCAGATGGCGTGAGAGCACCGGCCCTGGTCCACACGTCTGCTTCAGACATATTTTAACACCTCAACTCTTTTAGAATTAACACACACTCATCTCACCTCATCATTAAGTTTCAGTTCCAAAATCTATTCCAATCCCATCAAATCTCATTTTCTCCTCAAAGAGATTAAAACAGTGCAGCAGGCTCACGAAAAAAAATAAAAAATTGATCAGGAACGAGCCGAGTGTGTTAATGGGTTAAATTATCATAATCAGATTGAAGCGAAGAATTTGTGTCAGTTTGTTCCATTGTAAGGAGATGTAATTTATTACCGTACTACTTAACATTCACGGGGAAAAAAAAGAGAAAAAAAAAAAGAAAAAAAAGTCTCAGAACAAAATAGGTTGTCAGAAACTAGTTAAAGCTCAGGAACTGGAAATGAATTAATGCTCGCTGAATATTTCATGCAAAAAATATGTTTTAATGACCTGACCTAGACCTGAATTTAACTTACATTTTGTGTGTGTGTGTGTGTGTGTGTGTGTGTGTGTGTGTGAGAGAATTACTTTTCGACTTCTACAGCATAACAATGAGTTAGAGTTCCTACACTAAAGGTTTCATTCGACACAGATTTTCATATTTATATAATTGGAATAAACATGAATTGATTTATTTGTCTATTTACATCTCTGTTACCCAATTAATCATCATCAAACTGTCACAAGAACAGATCCAAAATAAAAATTTATTTACTCTACTCCACTGTTTAATTCTGGCTCCTGATTGGTTCGCAAGGTGTTGATTAATTCTCTATAACAGCAGCTCTGACAGTTGTGCAGGTTTATATTAATGCACTCGTTCTGATATGGTTTGGTTTCCATGGCAACAACGTACTGTAGACACAAGGATGAACGTTATGGGAATTGAATTTAACTTGTATGGAAGGAGTCTCCAGTGTTGGCGCTTTATAAAGGTCAAACAGTTATAAAGAAATAGATAAATAAATAGATAAATATGGCGTGTAGGCGTTTTAAAAATACGGAATAAATTTCACATGATAAAAGGCGAGTAATAATGTACTGTATATTTCTGTACATTTTTCTCAGAAATTCCTTCAGGCGTAGATCAGACAGGTAATAACACAGACGGACAGTTCAGACGGCCAGCAGTCGATTTTCAGTCAAAACTCGGCTCTCGCTGAAATTACAGCTCTTGATTTTCCCCATTTATGCAGCAGTCCATAGCCGAGCACGGCGCCTGCCTCCGCCGAGAGACGAAACCAGACATGAAACGTCTGCCGTCTCTGGATGTGACACCGAGTCTGTGAAAGACCTGTTTGTCTGCACGTTCCTTGTTTTCTTTCTCAACCCAAAGAGCTCTCGATTCATCCCCGCGCCTGACTCCCAGCGCATTAATACTTTATGAGACCAAAACAAGTCAGGTCCGAGCCTAGTGAGAGAATAGCGGCTAATGTTTAATTAATCTGCAGCGACTTAAAGGAAAGAGCGAGTCACAAAAGGAGGATTTTTTTTCTCTTTGTGTCGCTGCTGGAGTCCCGTGGCGTGTCACCGTGGAGCTCGTTATCTCCCACACGTCACTGTCAAACCCTGATAACGCCGTGGACGAGTTCAATCGAGTGCATCGCTGGCGGAGAGGGAAAACACACACTCACACAAACACACACACACACACACACACACACACACACACACAAACACACTCCTCCTGTTTGTGTTGCTGTGTGTGTGTGTGTCGGTCTAGCTTCGGAGACATGATGGATTACAGTAACAGTGTGGAAGTAAATGTCTTGTCCAAACAGCTGAAGAAAGAAAACTTACTTGGCTGCATTCGAGTGTTTGTATCCAGTCTATTAGTCGATCAGTAGTACAGTAATGAAATAAATGAGTACAGTAATTATATAATGGGTTACAGCAAGAACTGCATCGCTCAGACTTCTTCACTGCTGCTCCATTTACTGATCTAGCAAATAAAACTCTGAACTCAATTTGTGTGTGTGTGTGTGTGTGTGTGTGTGTGTGTGTGTGTGTGTGTGTAAAGGTGGCTATAGGCTTGCAGTGGTGGTGTAAACCTCAGACTTAGATTAAATCCGATTTTAATTGATAAAACAATGATTTTTAAAATTTGCTAATCCTACTGAACGTGCTACGATACGATACAGTGCAGTGATTCACTGTCATACAATATTATATGAGATACTGTAATACAACATGATGCCTTATGATGTCATACCTCAATCTGAGCAGTTTTAAGATACTGCGCTTCAAGGTTTTTGCCTCCACACAATATTTCATTAGTCCAAAAACGCATAAAAAAACACATTATGTTAATCGATTGACAGAATAAGAACAGTTAATTTTTACAAAAAGTCAGATGGAACCTTTTACTGTAATCCAAAGGGGACGAGACGATATGAGACAGTCGATATGGGATATCTCATGATACAATATGAGGCGATGTGATACTGTGTGATATCATCAAATAATGACACCACAAACTGGTTACAAACATTTCATAAGTAATTATTAAATATATTAAACATGAATAAAATATACTGTATATTTGTTTGTTAATGTTTAATTCATGTTTATTGATTTGTATTGATTTGTTTTGGATTTCATGTGTGTATAATTTGACCACACCCCCTAGTTTCTTCAACAAACTAATAACTAACACTTAATTGATTAATTGATCAATCACTGTACATTTTTATCAAATGACAGGATCATCATTAATCTAAACAGCTACACATAAATGCCAATGGAATAAGTGAAAAAGTGTCGCAAAACCCAGGATTTACTCAACTGAATTACTCTAGACTCTATTTCTAGAAATATACAGTATGATAAACTGATACGAATGACCTTAATATCTCCAAATTGGTCAGAATAAAGGTCATGGACGTTGTTTATTTTTTTGTATCATAAGTATTTTGTATTTCATTGTATTTTTTTGCCTTCAGAATAAAATAAGACACATTTTCAGACATCTGTTCTGTTTCTTGGCGAAAACAACATATCTGTACTTTCTCTAAGCAGCGGGTGTGTGTGTGTGTGTGTGTGTGTGTGTGTGTGTGTGTGCTGTAGTGTGTGTAGGTGTGTGTGTGTGTGTGTGTGTGTGTGTGTGTGTGCTGTACTGTGTATATGTGTGTGCTGTAGTGTGTGTGTGTG
>JAQMYG010000023.1:1251464-1268546 GCA_030014215.1 Clariallabes teugelsi | reverse complement strand
ATCGCAATCGCAAATCGCAATTTTGACCTTAATAATCGCAATGTGACATTTTTCCCAAATCGTGCAGCCCTAGTTTGCTTGTTTATTTTTTATTTAAAAAAGACTAATAACTAAGTTAAGGTTGTTTCTTCAGTTGTTAGCCAGTTTATCAAACTTAAAAATAATAAGTTTTACACTAACACACACACACACACACACACACACACACACACACTATCTTATATAATAAAATATAATTATTTAATCACTTGTTTGTTTGTTTGCTGTTTTGTTTGTTTCCTAAATTAGAATATTATTAGAGAAATGAAAAAATCTCCTCATTGTTGTGTTTCTTTGTGATCTTAGCGTTTGCTGAGCTGCTGATCCACATTTCCATTCTATTCCAGTTACTTTTATTGTGTGTGTGTGTGTGTGTGTGTGTGTGTGTGTGTGTGTGTGTGTGTGTGAGAGATAACTGGCTTTAAAGAGATTTTAAGAGCAGATACGGACGGAAAGAGAAGATGAGAAGACGAGTGTAATGAGACAATTAGCAGGAGGAGATGAGCGATAATTCTTTTATAGTCAGCCATCTTGAATATGTTGTTTCACGGTAAACACGATACGCTTAATTAGAATGAATCATTGAGCTTCTGACTGTTGTGAGAACATTTGCTGTTACTGCCGGCTGTTTGCGGTGTAATAATAATTCATGGATTTCTACAATAATTTATCGTATGCATCTGTTGAAGTCATGAATTAATGCCGTTTTTTGTCTCCTTGGCTAGAAAATTAGCCGCGTACATATTTTAACACAGACGCACGAGTCGTATTTCACTTCGCCGTTATTAGATAGCGCTTTATCGATTCCGGATGGAAAACTGATGAGTTCCAGAAGCAGTAAGGAAAAGAGTGAAACGGAAATATGGAAATAAATGTGGATATATAACGTGGGTGGAAAAGCCAGAGCGGCACATTTTAACATATTCACCAAAAAAACCTGCGAAATCTACAGACTTGTGCAGATCTACAGGTGTAACGAATACAATGCAGGAGGAAAAGAAATAACACCCACCCACCCAAACACACACACACACACACACACACACATAAACAGAGAAAAAATATAATATACTGAATATATACATACAGTAATGCTGAGAAGAATGGATTAACAGGTATAATATACACTGACCTGAGAGTTCACCATCCATCCACACACACACACACACACACACACACACACACACACACACACACACACGCTGACTATAAAACCTTAGCAGCTTCTCATTTCTCTCTCTTAAAGTCAAATAAACAGATTTTCTGAGAAACTGAACAGAAGTGTAAACTCTTCTGTCCTGAAGATGTCTGAAAAACCTTAACGTTACAGCTTCACCTCTCGCACTGGAGACTCCTTCCATACTGTTACTTCACATAAACATTTCCACACTGGTGAGTTTATGAACAGGATGAGTGAGCGGTTACTATAGAAATGATAAAATAATATTAACAAGTGCATTAATATACAGCTGTGCACTACCTTCAGAGCTGCTGTTATAGAAAACTAATCAAGTGCCGATAGTTTAATCCCACACAGTGGTCACGCTAAAAACTGACAAAAATGAAAATTAATATTATAATATCAAATAACATTTCTTTTTTAAATAATGTTTCATTCATTTATTTAAAGATTTAAAAAAGAATTATTACACATTATTTTTTTAAATTATGTTTAATACTTTTTATTATTTTCAAGGCATATAATTAAATATTTAGTATTATTTTATGAGATTTATTTGATACATACTGTATATATATAATTTTTAGCACAAAAAAATCAAATAGAACCTTTAAATAGTGTAATATTTTTTAAATATTTAAAATAGCATATTTTTATTTCTATAAATAATAATAATATCTATAATAAAACTATATTTATAATAGAATAATAATATTAAACAATTTAACATTTAACCTTTTTTTCTGTCTTTTTTCTTCTTCTTCAGTTTCTTTAACAACGTGTCTAAACACCAGTATGTTTCCTCCCGGTGCAGTGAGTTTAATACAGAATAAAAAACTAAACTGAAATTCACAAACGTGAAATCGAGTGACAAGAAAAATATTCCTGAGGATAAATAAACTCGAAGATATTCTGAAGCATTAAAAAGTACTGACATAACAAACGTCCTTGACACACAGACACGCCGAGGGTCAGTGTTTCCTCGAGTGTTTATTCCACCTGAGGATTTTTAGTCTGCTTTCAGTTTTTATCTTTTGTATATCTATTTCTTCTTTCACTAAAGCCAGCTTTTCCTCGGCTCCTCTGTTCGCCGCGCTCCTCATTATCAGCTTCCTCGGGATGAAATAATAAAGCACACCAGAGCGGATTCAAGACAGGACTCTCAACGATTTTCTGTCTGCCTCTTTATCTTTTTTCTTAACAAACACTCAGAGCGCACACGAGCGCTTCCTCCCTCTACAGACATGTAAATGTCGGGAATCAGATAGCATCGGCGTCGTTCCCTCCGCATGCACATGAACTTTGACACAGACTTTTTTTTCCTTTCTTTTCTGTTTTTAAATCTGAGTCGAAGGGCCTGGTGTGTGTTGAAGAGCAGAGTTTCACTACAACACTAAAATCATAACACACTCCCGGGTGACCCTAAGAGGCCGTTCTGCTGCAGCAGAGCCCACAGAACTTCTGGTTTCTTTTCTCATCAAGTTAAAAAAAATGACCCGTCACCATGACGACAGTAAACGTGGCAGCACAGGCGTTGTGCCACATGGTGATGGCTTTATTACATCCAGCATGGAAGAAGAGTTTACATCAGCTCATATCAGCCAATAAATGTTAAGCTAATTAAATGTTAAAAAAAGGGGGCGTTCAAGTCAATCCAGGACTCGTTATGAACTTTCGATTGACATTTACAGAAGACTTCAAGCGCAGTACGGTGATAAGACCTGCAGTAAAACATCTGAACGGTGCAAACGTTTTAAAGAAGGCCGTACGTCTGTGAATGACGATCCCGGGTCGAGGTGACTCTGGAACGCGACAGACAGACAACTTGTTACAGACTTGTGGAAGAGACGCAGCTGTCTGTGTGAACTGTACACACACTCATTCACCAACACCGCTCACACGTTACAGGAACTCATTAAGTACAAGACATTTCCACATGTTTGGGAGTTCCTGGGAGGCCGGCATTTCAGACACGAAGTAGGCAGTACGATCATGTCTCTGGCATCCTGAGAAAACTTTCTACCTTGATGGTGTCCAAGCAGGCAGCACGGTGACACTGTCGACTTGCACCTCCAGGGTCTGGGTTCGATTCCCACCTTTGTGTGCATGGAGTTTGCATGTTCACCCCGCGCTTGGTGGGTTTCCTCCATGTACTCTGGTTTTCTCCCACAGTCCAAAGACATGCAGATTAGGCTAATTGGCGTTCGCTAAATTGCGCACAGTGTGTGAACGTGGGAGAATTATATAAAGAAATAAAGGTTCTGTTCTGTTATTCTGCACAATCAGAAGTTTGACTTGAACTCTTCTCATCTTTAGTATCGTTAAAATTACACACTAATATAATCAAAAAGAAAAGTTATAATTTCAGATTTTTTTTTTTGAACCAACAAACAAACAAAAAACAAAATTTGTTTTGATATTTTAGGGGGAAAAATAAGAGGTTGTTTTTTAGTTAAGTTTTTATGTTTTATTGGTTTTATTCTTTATTGACTATATTTGTTAGTTGCTTTGTTTTTTTATTATATTGTATTTATGTTTTTTACATGACAACTGTGAGGCTACTTATGGGCGGGGCTATGAACTGCTTGATTCTGATTGGTCATTTGTATCTCATCTTGTAGTGTATAACACTGTATATACAGGCCGATCAAAATAGAAATTAAACATACAATGTATTACACAAAATACAAATGACAGACAGACAGATAGATAGATACAGTAGATAGATAGATAGATAGATAGATAGATAGATAGATAGATAGATAGATAGTCCTATTTTTCTCACACACACACACACACACACATACACAGGAAATTGATATTCCTGTAGATTCATATCATTTCTGTACGAGAAAAAAAAAAAAAGTGTTTATTTCATCCTTTAAGCTGCTGACTAGACAGCGTCGCTCAACACTTTTATAAACACTACATCAGCACCCGTTTTACACCTCAACAACATCCTGACAGACGCATCGCACAGATCGCATCCGCAGAAAATCCTCCACATTCAGATTTCTTCTTTCAAAATTACAGTCCAGATTTGGGAAAACAGGCCCAAGGCAGTGTGTGTATCAATGTTTCACACACACACTCACACACACACACACACACACACACACACACACACACACACACACAGATAGAGAGAGAGATGTATAATGAAGGTTTTGCTACTGAGATGAAATAAATAAATAAATACATGAATAAATAAATAAATAAATAAATCGGAGTTTGCGATGTCTCCGAGAGCAGCAGCAGCCATGGCACTGAAACTGACCCTGTTTAGTTTTTTAATAATAAACACAAACAAGAAGATAAATGAACTGCAGTCGTGTTATTTCAGAAGCCGAACGGACCGAAACCTCATTTGATGAGGATTCACACCGATGTCCTGTCTCTGTCCTGATGAAGGTGCGGCTAACAACCCGGATAAAATAAATTCATGTCTCTGAATCCAATCTCGTGTTTACGGGTCCAAAATAGACCCTCATTAGCGGAGACAGTCTTCATTTTCCCACGCAAGACAGGACGGATAAATCACGTGGCTAAACACATTAGGCATTCAGGAACAGACTCTGAGTCGTTTTGGACATAAAAAAAAAAAAAAAAACTCCACAGGTCACCGGAAGAGTCGAGTAACACAGTAGAGAGGGAGTTTTTTTTTTTCTTTTTTTTTTGTTGCATAAAATGTGTCACTGTGTCTATTTATGCAGCACACGTTGAGCAATTTGTCCCCACAGTACAAGCTCAGGAAAATACATACGAATGCTAATGAGCAACAAATGTCCCCAGCGTGGAGTGAATCAATTATTATTATTATTATTATTATTATTATTATTAATATTTAATTAATCTTTATGATTGCTGATTTATTTATTTATTTATTTATTATTCTTATCTTTTTTGTGTGTGTGTGATTTAAAGCATGATGATTAGTAAGGTCCGAAAAGTTAAGGGCGTTTTTATAAACAATATAAAAATATGGATCAAGTCAATAGAAACTAGAGAAATCAAATAAATTAATAGTAGATATTAGTCATAAAGAATAATCATACACTGAGGAAACAAAGAAAAGAAAATAGCTTCATGTTGCATCTAATTTCTGCTACAGGAAATCATCATCATCATCATCATCATCACCCCACTGTGGGCGTGTCCATCCAATACCAGACCCCCTAATCTCTATATAGACCACAAAAATACCTCCACCATCATCTCCTTCATCACCTTCATCAGCAGCAGCAGTCCACTGTGGGTGTGTTCTATATCACACATGCTATTTTCCATATATGCCACATAAACACAATCAAAAACAAACCAACCAACTATACCGATACATAAACATCACCACTCCACCCTGTTCCAATCCACATAACCTACCCACTATATAGGCAACACCATTAGTTAACTTAGACTGCAATTTAAACCACACAATATATAGATCACTGTGGCTGTGTCTTAAACCACACACACACACACACACACACACACACACACACACCATGCACTCCATGAACTCCAAGAGCTCACTGTGGGCCGCACACCCTATTAACTATACAGGTCATATATAGGCCACACCTTCGTCAGGGTAGCGTTAGCATGTCCCAACCCACACACCCTTCACTGCAGTGTCCTAAACCAAAAGCCATGTTCACTGTATGGGGTATTTGGAAAATAGATGGTGCAGTGCATTATGGGAGGTCATAAGTGCATTCGGTGTTCTCTGTAACAAAATGGCAGACTCTTAAAAAAAAAGAGTGTAGCTCTAATGCTAATGATAAGTCAGTGAGATTGAATTTGCGCTAAAGGTCAGAGCGATAGATCATGAGGCGAGGCATAAAGTCATAACCTTCACTACATACACTGTGAGTCAAAAAATCTCAGTGCACCATCAGGAACAGAGGGCTGGTGATGGGAGACATTTACAACAAACTTTATGTGGCCTATATAGTGAATAGGGTGAGCGGTTTGGGACATGTCCACAGTGGACTGATGACCGTGGACCTTTTCTTATGGTGTAGAATGTGCTCTCTATATTGAAAAGGGTGAGCGGTTTGGGACACGTCCACAGTGGACTGAGGATGATGGAAGTGCTGTAACAGCATATATGCACCCTATACAGGGCACGGAATGGTGTACGGGGTGTACGGTTTGGGGCACATGGACTGATGAGGCTTATGTGGCTTTTGTGGTTGAGAGGGTACATCTTTAGGGATTAGGGGATGTGGATTGGGACGTGTCCACAGTGGAGTGATGATGAGGGATTTATACAGTATAGACTGTTCAGTTGAGAGGACACATGTTTTTGGACTCACGATGGTGGCGATGCTCCCTGTATAGTGACACAGTAGGATAGACGGTGGAGTTTGGGACACGTCCAGGGTGAGACGAATAAGAGTGGGTGAATAAACAGAATAATAAAAATGAACCTGTTTTATTTATGTATTTCGTGCACTAATAATAGTGTGTCAGGACAGTGAGCAAAACTAAATTGGGACACCACCGAGGAACGCAGTGTTGTGACACTAATAGTGTAAAAGTGTCTCTTTTTATATTTTTATTTCCTCCCTTCCCGAGCCAGTCAGGGTTTATGAACTCTCTCTGTCTTTCCATTCTTCTCCATCACACTTTTCTCTCATTTCCTCGCTCCCTCTGTTTGAGTCACTTAGCCATGCACAGACAAGGTGGAAGCTACAGAGTGGAAGAAGACAACACTCATCTGTCCATCAAAGGCAGCCATGCAGAGGGAAGGAAGGAAGGAAGAAGAAGAAATCCTCTCTCTCTCTCTCTGCGCAGAGATGGATGAAGCTTGTACTGAACACCTCACACGCCTTCATGGTTCACTCTGACAGGGCTCCCGTATAAACCCTCGTTGCGGTTGGGCATAGGCTCCACGCAATATCTCATCTGACGGCCGCAATCTCCTCTTTAAATTTCGTGACTCTGAGGGATGGAGTGAACTGTTGGAGTGAAGTTCTGTTTTTCATTCTCATTTCTTGGGGCAAAAATCAAATCTAAAACCTTCTCCACCATTAACTGCACTTTTTCTTTACACATATCAAATCGTTACGGGCTTATAAAGAGTGGCGTAACACGGACTTCCACATCCAGACTTCAGTTCATTCTCCACAGCTCAATAGCCACACCCAGCAGGGATGTCTGGTTGTCAAAACGTTGTGGTGACGTTAAAGTGGCAACATTACAGATGTTGGGACGGTGTTAGGTTGTTTATAAAAGTTAGATTGGTTTATGATGAAATGATACTGACTACATAATGATGACATAATGTTGAATGAATGATTATAACGTGATGTAGCAAAAATGACAAAAATTAACAATATTAATATCTTGAATTCTAGTCCTTTCCACTGGACCACTAGGGGGCATCATGATGATGATGATGATGATGATGATGATGATAGTAAATGTATTTACATAACGAGCGCCACAAAGACCACATTACAGTAGAGTAATTTGGTAGCTAAGGTGCACCTGACTGATTTATTTCAGAAAATGAAACAAAGTGGTAACATTACAACCCTTAGAGATATGAGACACAAGATACACACGCTGTGTGTGGGAAGCTGTTGTATTCGCCCCGATCTCCGATCGGAATTCTAAACCTTGTTAGAAACTTAAGGGACCATGGATGTGCTCAGTCGCTTTGCCAGAGGATGTTAATCGGCATAAACACTATAATAAAAATAAAGGTTCAAATTTGTTATATTTGCAATGTTGTTTTTGGGTCGTTCGTTCAATTTCAAATTTCTATTTGTCACAGTCGTGCACAGTATGATATGAAGTGCAATGCTTATATGACTGCTGATAACTTACAAATGTAAAAATAAGAAAGGTAGTTTTCAATAAGAATATATGAAATAATAAAGTATAAAATAAGAGATTTTTGTACCAATTAGAAATATAGAAAAATAATAAAATAATAAAAAGAAAAATATAAAAATGTAATCAAAGAAAAAAGAAGTGGAATTAAAGTGGAACATACTGTAGAACCCAATCTCAATGATATCTCAACGTCACGTTATGTAATTTAACCAAGCTTTCAGACACAACATCGTCTCAGAGGTGAACGCTGTGTGAGTTACAACATTTACACTGTAATTTCTGTTTCACTTCCAGACATTATACTGTACATTTAAGGCAATAAATCCTAACCACTGGGATCTGCTACTTCTATAAAGGGACCAAATGTCAAATAGGAGCAAAGGAAAGCTTCCTGGGAAGACGGGTCCTCACTCCGACTGGTGGCTGCTGAAGAAATTATCTTCTCATTTGCATAAATAAAATTATCTGTCACCTCTGCTGTACATTTCTGTAACTCTTGTAAACAACTTGTGCTCTGGTTGCTCTGTGTTTGTCACTAGTGTGTTCATGATTTCGAGCTAATTACTACTGATTTACATTTATATTTAACAATTTGTATTCATGAATTTGTGGGAATAATAATAATAATAATAATAATAATAATAATAATAATAATAATGTTGTTCCCAGGCAGCCTCCCATCCAAGTACTAATCAGGCCCAAGGCCAAGATCAGACTAGATCAGTCACGGGTACACAAACTATTTTCAATGTATTTTAAAAGTCTAAATACAAAAACTATTTAAAATAGATTTTCTCATATTAATAATTGCAATATATTAGTTTATTAATTCCTGCAAAAGTTCTGTTATTTAAGTTACCAGCAGAACTCGGTCCTGTAACTCGCACATGGTTTGCTGCGGTGAACGCTTTAAACACACTGTGGGGAAGTGCTCTCTTTAAGTGTTTTCTGAAATATTTTATCCATAATAGCTCTTTGGCACTGAGTACGGTAATTTACAGTGAATTATGTAACATACACCGTTATGGATTACAGATTCTTTTATGATTTTAATTAAATTGTTTGTTCAACATGATGTTAAACCGTTCATGAAAATGAGAAAGTGTCCACCAGGAGAGTCCTGCCGCCGAAATTATGGGCCGGAAATAAAGACATTGTCAAGGTTCACAACGTTACTATTATTTATCAGAGCGAACACTTTATTTATTCATGTATTCGTTTGCGTTAACTATGTCCTGATTGGTCGTTATAACATCTGATATTGAATGAGGCCACAGAAACATGCGAACACTGACGCTTTCCAGATATTTTCTCTTTCAGTGATGCAAATGATCCACGAGTCTTTTTTTTTTTAGTCGCTGCCAAAAACAGGCAGGATGCGTTTCTGTGTTCATCAGAAGCCTCAGAACAGAAACAACAAACGAAGCGAACAGATAACAAACGACTTGGAATACTCAGCAACAATAAAGAGATAAAAATAACTCTCTATCCGGAGATGTTGAGATGAGATTTGCCAATTTGCAGCAGACTCTCATGCCACATGAAATGCTCGGATTTCTCTCGCGCCAGTGTTGGTCAAGTGTGTTTGTTTGTTTGTTTGTTTGTTTGTTTAAAGCTCACTCTTTTGTGAAGTGGGAGCATCAGATTTATTTCTTTTTCAGATCTTCAAGTTAAAACTTGATTTTAAAAGAAAGTGTTCATAAATCCTTTTAATTGAGATGAAAGCGAACACTCTGTTCCTCTATAAATCTTCACGGCCGAGACGCTTTTCTCCGAGCGAGCACACAATGGGCCGCACTTTTCAATTTGGCGAGGAGAGAAAATGGGGGAGCGAAGTAAAAAGCAGCCGCTTTAGCGCTGGAATGTTACATCTATTCTACTTTGTTCCAGCCTTTTGGGAGTAAGTGGAGGGCAGCCGTACACTCGCCTATCCGTTTACACTTTCTTTTACAAGAGCAGGGCGGCTGTAATTGTGTTCCGCAGTGCCGTCTTCTGCTGCCTGGCTCGCCTCCTCGAGACCTCGGCATGATGAAGAAAAATGTAACTCGGTTTGAGGCGACTTGGTTCTTTCTATTTTTTTTCCCCCATGCATGCAGCTGCATAACTTTTGCTGGACTTTCCCTAGGATGTCGTAATACATCGGTACGATAGTCTACCCTGATTATACAGTATATATTCTTGTTTTAGTAATTTCTTGTTTGATAAGAACTACAGAGAATCAGCAACATCACGTTAGTCACGTCATATGTCACCAAGGTAGAACTTGTGGGCGGGGCAATTCCTGACTGTAGGAGCCAATCACATGAGTCATAAATGACATGTGACTCAACACACACAAAAAAGTCATGCTTTTAAACAAAATAGTTAGATAATTAGCATTTAGGAACAAAGATAAGCTTTTGGAATTTAGACTCACATTAAAACACCACAATGAATTTGAAATGAAACACTGAAGATATGTGTGAAGTCAAGACTTTCAGCTTTAATGGAAGAGATTTGACAAAAGTGTGGCAATAACCATTCAAGAATTACAGCCATTGACACACACACACACACACACACACACACCACCATTTTTTGTCATCAGAAATAATGAAACAAACAGACATAATTACAAACATAAAACACATACTGTACAGGCATACTTTAATATTTGGATGGAAATCCTTCACAGTCAATGATTGACTGAAATATGGGACCCATAGACTTGAGCAAATGCTGAGTTTCCTTCCTCCAGATGCTTTGCCAGGTCTTTACTGCAGCTGCCTTCACCTGTTGCTTGTTTCTGGGTCTTTCTACCTTTAATCTTGTCTTCGCTTAGTGGTATATAGAGGTGAAATGGCAAAAACTTAAAAAATATATATATATTTACCTGATTGTACTGGTGTTTAAACCTGTGCATGAAATCCTAAACAAACAAAAAAAAATCTCTATTTTCCAAGTAACCCTTTGGGGTCGATAATGTCATCAACAACATAAGCACTTTCTTTTTCTTTTTGCATGTGCTTTGGTGAATAAAATGATGTTATACCAACTTAGAAAAAAATGTTTAACCTTTTTAACATTTGTAACCACAATGATCTCATCCTCTACTAGCTAACCACTAACTAGCTGCTTAGCTAAAACACAGACATCCTCATCATTAGTAGAGCTACGTTACCGTCCTGCTAATCTACTGTAGCTGTTCATACATCTAATGTAAAGCTAACCAGGAAGCTAGCTAACATATTTATTATTAACCAAACTAGCTTGATTTAGTAATAAGCTGCCATTGTTTGGGATTGCTGGCGGTCCTGAGGATCTAATTTTTGTAATTAGGTAACTTACAATTGAAGGTTTTAATCAGATGTCGACAGAAACTTAAAGAAACGTTGACGGAGGAGGATTATGGATGAGATAATACGAGCTGCAGAGAAGCACCGCGGCAGGAAGGCGTCAGGGCGGTGCGGCGGATCCCGAGGCCTGCGTGCTGCTCTATTGTAATTTTCTATCTGATTTGAATACAAAGGAATTTAAATAAACACGCCGACACGTCACCCGTATAATCCGCTGCGTGCGTAATGCATATGTGCATACATAAACTCGGAGGTCTGTTGTAATAAATCGCACTGCTGTCTCTCATTCAGTTCTACATTACACACTTCCTATAGATTTCCTTTGTCATTATTCATGCGAGTTCTCTCTAATGGCTGCCGTACATCATGTGAGGAATTTCGTATCACCGCCGCGTAATTATACGATCCGCCTGGATCCAAGATTTATAAGAAGCTTTATTATTATAAGTATCTTTTTTTTTGTCTTGTTTGTTTTTAGTTTTTTTTTGTATGACCTTTATGCTTTAAGCACAATCAAAATCCAGTTGTAAGTTTTTTTTTCTTTCGTGTCTTTGTTTTTTTTTTTTTTTCTTTTCAACACTCTCTCGTGTGTTATGTTAAATATTATGGATGAATCGTCAAGAAAACTAATGTTCATCTGCATTAAATAACATTCAGCACCTGCTTTTGTATTTTGCCTGGACGCTGATAAACAACCTTGGAGATGTTGATGAAAAATAAAACATTACTCATTCACGTTGTTTAATAAATCCTAAGGTCGTTGTACTACATACTGTACTACGTTTGCGAAACTTTGCACATGAACCACAGAGTGTATCGAGGTCATCCGTATGTTCCCAGGGTCCTAGGGTCCCCAGATTCATGTGACAGACAAAGGGAGCATACAGTAGGAACGAGCTCTCCATTCCTAGAGCCCTACGTCCCTCAGATCTGCTGTCCCACATGTCCCCTGATTTATACAGCACATGATGGAAACCTGAAAAGAACAATCTTCCCCAGCTCTCTATTTGTGTGATTGTGACCTCGAAAACCATATAAAGTGATAAAAATTAGCTTTGCTGTGTTTAAAAGTCTTCTTCCAATAAAATAAACTGGACAACAATTTGTCTCGGACAGAATCAGAGGGTTAACGTGTGTTAACAGAGAAATTAACTGGGGAACGTAGGACATACTGTAGGTAGTCTCGCAGTGTAGATCTGCTTTATGTTTATATGAGTGAACATGCGACACTTGGGTCATGTCCAGGTGTGTATGACACACACACACACACACACACACACACACACTTTCTCTCTCCGGATCTACTCCAGTTATTGATTAGCTGCATGACCTCGACCAGAGTGTTGCTGGAATCTCATAAAATCATTTCACTCAATTTTACGCCGTCGATAACTAATTACTCGCTCTGAAATTTGCTTTCTGAAAGTGTGTGCAGGAGGAGGAGGAGGAGTGTACGGGTCGCATTTATAATAAAACTGGGAAATAAGAGTAAAAAAATAAAAAATAAAAAAAACAAGGCTGAAATTCAGAGTTAAGCACAGCTCATGCAAAAATAAATAAATAAATAAAATAAATCAACGGCGTGGTGGTGTAATGGTTACCGCTACCACCTGGAGTGTCCTGAAAGGGTTTCGTCCTCTCATTAAACAACAATTTGCCACTGATTACGCTTATGTAAAAATGATTTATTCAATTATATATTTAGTAATAAAACTGATTTATTACATTATATATTTATATAGTTAGGTTTAATGATGTGGAAAGCCTGTGAAACAAGTCGGTTCCAGTTTTCACTTACAGGTCCCATATTTGTCTAATTCCTGGACCGTCTCAGAGCTCTTCCAGAGTGTGTGTGTGTGTGTGTGTGTGTGTGTGTACAGTACAGTATGTATGTGAATGTGTCTTTCAAATATACTATATCAGTGTCTATGTAAATGAGCTACGTCTGAGCCACGCCCCTCCAGAGAGTGAGAGGGCTGAGCAACAAGTCATGGAGGGAGCTTTTCTTATATGAGGTCACATTAGCTGGGGGGGGGGGCGGTGTCTAACTGACTAACACACACACATACATACCTGAAAATACAGGGAATTTTTTTTTTCTTCTCACGTTATTTGTTTGCACACACACACACACACACACACACACACATACACACACTGGACACCTGTCTGAACATCTAAACATGACTCAGAAATGAATTTTGTATAATAGATGTCCTTTAAAGTTTTGCCTCTGACTCAAATAAAGCACTTGCACTGGAGACTCCTTCCACTAATGTTACATGAACATCTCCACATTCAGGAGAACTTCAGCTGTTACACAATCTTTGCCGTGTCTTCTGTACAAGTTGCTGTGAATATGCAGATACTGGAGAAGACGGACATGCTAATATTCACCTGCTGTAGAAAACACCTTATGACCAATCAGAACGCAGAACTCGACCATGCTCTGGTGTAGTAGAGGAAAAGGATTTTATTTGTCATTCAGGAATGAAGTGTAGGGTATTTTTAGGAACCTATACCGGAAACCAGAGAGAGAGACAGAGAGAGGGAGGGAGTATAATTAGCTGAGCCGCTGCCAGACTTTAGCCGCGGAGAGCGACAGGACCTCAATCAGCACTTTGGCCCTGAAGTGCACTAAACTAAACGAGGCAGTTGTAAAGTGCGATGTGTCCGGGGTTTTATCTGATGAAGCGTGCTGCACTTACAGGACATATTTCTGTTTTTAAAGCTTTAATGCTTATTCTTCCAAGCACGATGGCCCGGTCTGTCCCTCTGAGTTATTAAAACTCTGTGAATTTAATTTGTTAATGAAAACACTGTTTTTACAGTTTGACCTACAGAATGACCTTCAAGTCGATTCTAATGTTATTGTTTGTCACCATAAAGCTCATGGTGTCACAGACAAACCTCACATCATAAAATAATTCTTTGCTTGTGAGTTAAACCATCTGAATTCTATCAGAAATGAAAAAAAAAAATGTCAACAGTCCAATGTGACAGAATTCTGTCTCGCCACGTCTGTATGATTTATGTTTAAAATTCACACACTACGGGCAATTTGGGAACGCCAATTAACTTAATCTGCATATCTTTGGACTGTGGGAGGAAACCGGAGTACCTGGAGGAAACCCACTAAATATGGAGAACATGCAAACTTGCACAAAGAGATAGGAATCGAACCCAGAACCTGGAGGTGTAAGGCGACAGTTGCTGACCACTACACCACTGTGCCGCCTCATGAAAGTCGAATTAAAAGCAAATAATCAGAAAGTAATCAAACACAAGCTACAGTATGGTAAACAAACAGGAGCATCGTAGCAGAAAGTGTGTTTGATCAGAGAAACAACACTTCTGTTAATGTAGCATCAGGACGCCGAGGTGTAAATGTGAAGGAAAACCCAGCGGATCTCAGGAGAGGCGTAAAGAGGTTTGCACATTATCTTTAGCAGGAGGTGAACTGCAGACACGGCTAATCAGAAACGCGCGCGCACCACGGTGACCGCAGCTTTTACACAAGCTTCAGGTCTTTTTGTCTGTGTCTGTTCTGTGTCAGGTCTTTTTTTATAAGAGGTGGAGTTGGACTGGAAATTTTGCTGAGACGACACAGCTGCTCTCCTCAACACTCCCGAGTCGCTTGATCTCACTCAGCATTAGACCGGATTTCATGCTCAAACATTTTCTCCGTCATCTGCCTCCTGTGTGTGTTTAAACCGCATTAGCTTTAAGATGGACTCCATCCGTGCCGCTCCATTAGCCCTCCCCAGATAACGCGGCGCATCTCAGCCATGTTTACTTAACATGCAGGATCCGGCCTCCTCGATTTGCGCTAATCAGCCGATAAGACGAGAGCCCTTTCCCTAATCCCTGGAGGCTGAAAGCCGAACTCCTAATGGTCATTAGTAGTAATTACGCTTCCTAACCGGCACATCTGAACCAGTTGTCCTCACTAATAAGGAGCTTTTTTTTTCCCTGCTCGAACGCTGGCTATAAACGCTGCGGTCAATAGTTTTCTTCTCTTTTTTTCCCCCATTGAAAATGTTTATCAATAAAGAAACTAGTCATGTGAGTAAAAAAAGAAACAAAGCTTTTTAATGAAGAGAAGGAGAGCGGCGGAGATATCCGAACCCACCGCAGGAACCCAGCTCCAATTTCACACGCCTGTGTGTATCGTTTTTAAAAAGCGCTCCTGCCTGGAGTTTATTTTTTTTTAAGGACAGAAATGTTTGCTCTGCAGGGACAATGCTGTGTGATTTAGCGCTCACGTGACTAAACGCTCGGAATGAGCCTCAGATTCAGCTGATGCAGGTTTTTTTTTTTTTTTTTTTTCAGGAACGCTGATGAAAGTGTATGCAAAGTACATTTTAGTCCCTCATGCTCCGTCTCTCTGTATTTTTTATGTTTCCGTTTGTTTTTCAGTTCTCTCTCAGACTCGGACTGTTCCACCTGAATATTAAACACTTGTTTTTCATCTTTTTCTTTGTTTTAATAAAAATAATATTGTAAATATTGTGGTAAATTAAAAAGAAAATATTGTTAGATGACTGATTTATGACAATTTATTTATCAGAAGGGTGAACTGAACGGTGCATGATAGATTTTATAATAAAAACTTTAAGACATAGTTTACAGCTACGTTGTAGTTTAATGGCAAGTCTATCTACTGTATAATGGATCTAATGGGACGATGCTGAATTTCCAAATGATTAAAAATGTTATATTTTAACTATTAATTACAACGATGTACAGATTTTAACCGAATCTAAGTTGGAATTAAGAATAGAAACCCTATTAAACCAACGTAGGGCTGCATGATTCCTGATTAGGAAAAAAAAAAAATCACATTGCAATTATTTAGACACACAATCAAAATAAACTGTGGTTTAAACTCTGAAATTTAAAGCATTAAATGAACAAATTTGGTTTCAAAGATATTTATTGAGGCTAACACCAAATAACAGCACAAATGATCTCATTAAGAGGATGCCTGCACATTTTTATG
Organism: Clariallabes teugelsi; assembly: GCA_030014215.1. Classification (NCBI taxonomy): domain Eukaryota; kingdom Metazoa; phylum Chordata; class Actinopteri; order Siluriformes; family Clariidae; genus Clariallabes; species Clariallabes teugelsi. The sequence goes on along the minus strand of JAQMYG010000023.1, from coordinate 1,252,147 downwards.
TATCACCTTAAAACTATTTGGAAAATAACAATCAAATACTTACATTATTGACAAACTCTACATAAATTCCTCACTGTGTGTATATTACTTGTAATAAACTGCAGCCTGTTGCAATTACAATTACATCTTTTGCACGCTTAATTGTGCAGCGCTGAATAAAACTTAACAGAAATATCCTGAATTATTTTCTAATCTTTCTAATTAATGCTATTTATGAGGTTATTACACACTGTATATACAGTACATAGCAGTAAGTCTAGTAACAGAATGTCACATTAATCAAAAGAAGTGAACCTGTTTGGTTATGCACGTGATTCCACAGTGAGTCACTCAGGTAAAGTGAATCCCGTCGACAGTCGACTGTGTCTTTCCTTTGGTTCAGTTGCTGCTGCTAAATTATTCATTCATGTGCATAAATGATTTTTGCATTTGCATGCATGCCGTAACTGATCCGCGCACTGTGAGTCAGCGAGTCGTTTAATCCTGGCTGAGATTCGTTGGCTTCTGATTCAATGAGTCACTTGTGAATCAGTAAATCATTCAGTCATGATTCAGTGAATCAGTGAATCAGTTTTGTCATCTGATTTCGTGAGTTAAGCTCAGGCCTACTCACTCCGAGCTTGGGGTGACAGAGGTAAAAATAAACAAAAAAACAAAACAAAAAAATCTTGTAAACAGAAATA
>JAQMYG010000023.1:1131913-1146143 GCA_030014215.1 Clariallabes teugelsi | reverse complement strand
TGACTTCGTGTCGTGTGTGGCGAATCTGAAACGAAGCTACGCGTCAGAACTAATGGAATAACGCGACCGCCTCCACAATAGGTATTCACACCCAGTAATATATATATATTTTTATTTCTCCTTGTAGGAGGATTTGGTGTTTTTCCCAGGAATACACCTTGAAAGGGATTCCTGGAGATCTAAGACAGCAACGCTACAGCCTCACATCAAATATGGACTCGAGAAGATTTTTATCATTTCTTCAAACATTAAAGATGAAATTATGAATAATGTTGTTCCGTTTTAATTGATGTTAACACCGTTTTTCATTCTCTTCACATAAGCTCTCTCTGATGTATTTATAGACAGAGAGAATGCATCCCAGCATGCATCTGTTTTCCAACATAAGCAACCTTGTTAAAGCGGTGAATCCTCGTCCATGCTGGCACTCGCTTCCTCTTTTGGGAGAGTTTGAATTCGAACAGCAGAGATTCATCTTCTGGTAATTTCTCAATCTATGTGAAGCAATAAGATGAAATGGGTTTGAGGCATTGTTAAAGACTGAAAAATGAGAACGGTGAAATGTGTAGGAATGTGAGCATCACCGTGTTGGCGGTGATTTCAGAAATGCAGCTGAGATTGATTTGGAGAACTGAGAAAAAAATCAGCTGGATCTGAAAAAAAAAAAAACATGAGTTTTCAAAAACTCATGTTTATTGACAGATATTTTTTTTCAAAAGTCAATATCTGTCTTTCATTTAAGATGTCAAGAAAATCTTTACCTTTAAATGTAAAGAATTTTTTTTCCTATTTTGTTTGGCAGCTTATGGTTCTGTGTGTGTGTGTGTGTGTGTGTGTGTGTGTGTGTGTGTGTGTGTGTGTGTGTGTGTAAGAAGCACTAAATACACACCAAAGTACAGTAATATAAATCTGCAGATTTTAATCCATTAATCCTGCGAATAGCAGTTTCTATTACATTTGCAGGATTTTTCCCATTTATGGGATTATTACATTAAAAGCTGCAGATTTTTTTTTCATGTTTGTGGTTTATTATGTTTATGGGCTGTTATTACTTTGGTTGGTATAACAAACACTTTCAGAAGGCATTCAAAGGAAAAATACTTAAATATAATTAAATAATAAATAGAATTTTAAAACCGTACTGATCAGGCATATTAGCCTCTAAATAAAAGATTCAGGTTTTTAGAAAATATTATATACTGTATCTTATATGTGATTTTACATTTTTACTTCATGAACTGTTTTGTTTTTAATATAAAATCATGATTTAGTGTAAAGGTAAAAAATACACATTAAGTTGTATTATTATTATTATTATTATTATTATTATTAATAATAATAATAATAATAATAATAATAATAATAATAATAAATAAGCATAACAGAACCTTCTAGCATGATAAGGCTCAGTGGATCTCCTGAACTAATACATCCTGTGATAAAGACATGGTGTTTCCCATCGTCTAAACACCAGAACATCATTTAGTGAGTCTGTTTAAGACAGCAGGAAGTTCACTTTCGTTCCGGAGCAGCTGGCAGTCGGTGGGTGTCGCCGTCCTGCCGTCGCTCCTCAACACTCAGACACTCAACAACTGTTCGAAGCACTTTATTTCCACCTACTCCAGTATAAAAGTGGTGAAAATCTGCTAACTCCATCACAGACACATTCACAGCGAAGAAATATTACGATCACAGTGTAATAAACAATAGTTTTAATCCTCTCACACTTAATATATCCAGGTGAGGATTTGTGAGACAGATATGTTCTGCAGTAAATTATAGCATTATAATGAAATGGTTAAGATGTATTTCATATTCTTTATAAAATGTTAAAATCGCAGACTAAAAACTGATATCATCAAATACGGTTGAGCCTTTAAGACCTTATATAAGAATAGTAAGGACTTAATACTTGTGTCTTTGACTTCTTAAATTCGTAACACCAAAATCTGGGTTACACCTTATAGAGTCCATTTATGGACATTCGAGCCGTCCTCAGTCAGTGTGTCTTTGACCATATACCCGGATGTAAGTGTGTCTTAAAGAAACCATATAGGAAATAATGGATGTATAAGCAACTCTGCGTAGGTTAAGAATTTATTTAATAAAGTAGAAGAATGCAAAAAAAATATATTATGAAAATAATATCAAAATTAACTCTGTAAAAAATGTCAGTGTCTTGCAAAGTTCACACACATCACGTGTGCATGCACAAGTCTGAGTGGGCGTGTCTTTGAGTCCCTATACAGACCCAACAACATGACTACGTTCCTTTCTGAGGTGTACTTCAGAGTGTTATCCTTACTCCCTGCTCAGTGTGCAGGGAATGTCGGTGAAGGGACCTTCCCACGACAAATCTCCACCATTCGGAACACCCTGCAACGTCACCAGTGCAGACATCACTTCCTCCGTGCGTTACCATGGAAACATAAGCACCTCGGATACCTGTTGCAGAAACAAAAACTTGATATCATTATAAAACATATACTATTAAAACATGTATAACTCGTAAATAAAATATTTGACTAATTTACAAGATCTTTTTAACAGGTTACTAGCCTATAGAATAGTAAGCATTAATTGGTTAAATTAAAATTAAAATGATTGCTAACCACTACACCACCCTGCACACTGTCGCCTTGTATCTCCAGGGACCGGGTTCGATTCCTGGCCAGGCTCGATTCCCGCATGGACTTTGTATGTTCTCCCCATGCTTGGTGGGTTTCCTCCAGGTACTCCAGGTTAGGCTAATTAGTGTTCCCAAATTGAGTGTATGTGTGTGAGCCCTGCGATGGATTGGCACCCTGTTCAGGGTGTACACTGCCACATGTCCTAAGCCTCCAGGTCCCTGTGACCCTGTGTACAGGATAAAGCAGTACAGTATATGAGTGAGTGAATAAAATTATTGTGTCCTATTAATTTGATGTCATCCCCTATAACAATGTAAATAAATAAATAATCCCTTTTCAAGCTTCATTTTCTTCTATCTGCATACTCCAGCAAGGTGCAATGATTTTTCATTCCCACTTCCGGCAGAGTAAAGACCTGTTGTTCTCTCGTTCATGGCTCTTTTTGAACTGAGCAGTTTTGCTCCCTGCGTTTTGGAATCACACTTAACATGGCAGAATATCCTGTTCAACGTACTTCACAGTGAACTTCAGGCCGATCAGAATGCTCCCCCCTAATGGTCTTATGGTCTAATAAAGTCACATGTTTAACAGCATTTATATTTATTTAATTAGGAATGGACACGCCTTAGAATCCATACATATGGAAGTAAGTGTGTTAATCGTAACCGCTCCATAATCCTTTCAAAGTGTGATATAAAGTGATACTATAGGTGTGTAAAATAAAGCATTACTAAAGTGAGTAATTAGAAGTATTAGCTTGGCATTGTATTTTGTGACTTTACTCCACCCACATTGTGTTATAGTGCAGTTTAAGTTATTTTAGAAACATCTCCTGTGGTTTAAACCCCTGCGGTTTTCACTGCTGGATGCCGTAACCAGAGTGAGAAGCTCATTATTCACCAGATGTACAGGCTACATGCTACTTTGGCAGCTCCATCCAACAAAATACCACATTCAAATATCACATGACATAATAAAATGTGAAACTAAATAAAATATAAATCATTATTTTAAAAAAACATTCTTGATCTCTAAATGCACAATGTCCAGAGAAATGTGACAATGAGAACAGAAAGAGAAAGTACTGATAAAAATATATTGTAGAAAGATACAAAGATACAGTACATAGACAGATAGAGGGATCTGTGAAAACAGACCAGCAAATAATCTCATATACAGTGCAGACAGACAGCAGTATATACAGACAGACAGACAGACAGACTATATGTATACTCTGTACTGTACAGACAGACAGAGGAGTATATAGATCAGACAGACAGGTAGAGATGAATATGAAGCAGATAGACAGACAGACAGGCAGAGGAGTATATAAAGTAAATAGACAAATGTTGCATTATATAGAGAGGACAGACAAACAGAAGAGAGTGTATTATAGACAGACAGACAGACAGACAGACAGACAGAGTGGTATATAAAGCAGACAGGCAGATAGACAGTGGAGTATATAGAGTAAATAGACAGACAAGGTAATACATAAAGCAGACAGACTAACAGTGGAGTATAGAGAGCAGACTGAAGAACAAATGGACAGACAATATAGAGCAGACAGACAGACAGTGGACTACATAGAGCAGACAGACATATCTTGGACTATGTAGAGACAGACACAGACAGTGTGGAGTATATAGAGCAGAAAGACAGACATTGTATTATGTATAATAAACAGACAGACAGCCCTGAGTAAAAAGAGAGACAGTGTGTTTGTGAACAAAGAAATGATTCAAGTATAAATTATAAATGTTATTATAAATATAAACACTTACATATTGGATGGAAGTTGAAGCTATACTTTAGCTGTAATGTATGGCGAAGTGTAAAGCACATGAGCATCTGTTTCTCATTAGTCACAGAGAGCAAGATTTGGAGATGAAGAGAGGAGTAGTGCAGCTCCGCAGTGAGATGAGATGAGTTTAAACACAATAAAACACAACACACTCGGGTTAATGGAGATGCTAATTACAGCTATAAAATCATCGCTTTATAATGTGGCAGATAAAAATGGTATCTGCCATAATCAGCTATAAATTTGATAATAAATAACGCACTTTATAAACACTTTCAGGAGTAAACTTTTGGTTTATGTTCATAATCTTGCTTATTTATTTACTTTCATTTGATTAGAATGTATTTAGTATTATAAATGTGGCCATTTAACAAAACTATTAATACTGTATATCCCATATTTTTTATGAAATTAAATGTTCTTGTCTTGTCTACAGTATACCTGAGTATTGGCAATGGTGAACTCCACATTCCTAGAGTACATCACAGCCTACAAACATGGCCGTTAAGAAGTACGAGGCACCTCCATCACCTGACATCATTCACTTCCCATGGCATGGCCACCATATGCATGTGAATGTACTGTACTTTAAAAAGTTATATTTTTGCAAGAAAAACTGGGGAGAAGTTTTTATTTTTTTGATGTAATGTTTAATGTGGCCACCATTTATATTCACTGCATAAACAATCCTATAGAATTTCTTTCTTTCTTTTTTGTGCTACCTGTAGATGCCCCCTGACCTGCTTATGTAATTAAATACTTCTTTAATAGACTAAAAACTCATGGATGCAGCAGGCAAGTTTGATTGGCCCCAGGAATTAGAAGCACTGAGCTGCAAAGTGAAAGATTTGAACCATCAGATTGAACAAGTCAGGTTCAGTTCGACATTTCGACTCCAGGCTTCCATGCAAGCTATGACGTTGCCACCAGCAGTGCTGAGACCCCTACCAGCTTCAGCACTCATAGCTCATAAAGTACACCAACAACTCAGCAGGGTGCAAGGGTTTCATGCTACAGTGCACAATCTACTTTTGTGAGTCAAGAGGGGTCTAAAGCATACCAAGTTTGTGCACCTCATCAATCTGCTCATGGATAAAGGATTAACCTGGGGTAGGGTGGGCTAGTCCCAAGAAGGCGAACCCCTAACCTCTTATAAACACGTTGTGAAACTGTATTAGCCTGCGTTTGAACATACTCCAAGGCCAAATAGTTTGAAGAGAGTGACTCTTTTCTTTAAAGCAATGGACTTTGACAGAATTTGCGCTGAGTTTCTGCCTACAGAAATGGCATGATATGGTGACCAGGTGTCTTTGAACAAACTCACTGACATATCCATCTGCCCAGATGCCCTGCTCGGGATCAGAAGCCTTACCAAAGTTAGTCTCCCACCACTCCAGCACCTGCAATCAAACCAATAACCCCATACAGTTGGGGGCAGGTTAAGGTGAACAACATAAAGCAACAAGTGGCTTTGTGAGCTGCTATGTTTTTGGTTTTTTATTTTTCTCTGTCAGCCCCAAGCAACAAGTGGCACAACACACTACACCACCTCTTGCAAAAGCACCATAGCCCACATCAAAGTGAGAATCCTGCATTCCTTGCCCCAGCTATGTGAGCCAAACCCACTTCATTTCTCTCCACAATTTGGTGATGTCAGTTCAGATCACACACTTAGTTAATATCCATTCTTTAATAGCACAGATTGACCCCAAGTGAAATGGAAAACTTCCCTTACTGCATTTGTTGATGAAAAACTTCCAGTTGTCACTGTCATCCTTAAAGGTACAAGTCCTGGACAGAAGACCCATAGAAGGGCAGATCAGTCAGCCATCACACCACTGTCAGCGCATTGCACCAAGAATGCATCTCCTTCCTCATCATCACAACCAAGTTCCCTGTGGTGTCAGGCTTCCCATAAATGCGGACAAATCTCCTGGAAGGAACAACAAATCCCTGTCCTTAAGGCCCTTCTGTCAACATGGCACCCATGTACAGTACATATAAAATCCCAAATACCAAATTCACATCCCTCCAAAGAACCAACAGTTTTACAAGGGTTTCAGCAAAAAGAGGGCCAGTGGGCCACAAAAGGCAAAAGATTTCACAAAACTCACCCTGTGAATTGGATACCCTCTAGGGTGCATCTGTTAGAGGAACAAGTGTAAAACAGCATTTTGATCTACCTCTCAGACCCTGCTACACACATCTCACTTGTCAAGAAGGTACACTAAAGACCATAACATCACCCCTATGTCAAGGAAGATATTTCTTGGCAATGTGACATTTCTGGACTACATATAATCCCAAAAAGGGGTACTCAGGACAGGACACAGGGTCTGCCATGACGAACTGGCCTGGCCCAATCATAGCTCTGGCATGGCTACCTGTCATTAGGAATTTTACTCCAATTACCAGTTTAGCACATGGCTTACAAACATGGATGCCTTGAACTGCAACGCACCTCCATTTTAGATAATATAACACTCACATTCACCTGACTACACCCACCTCAATCACATAGACATTCACGGAATAAAATGACTTTTAATAAGCACCGTGTTGCATGAATTATATACTCTGTGTTCTTTAATCAGTCATTACCAACGCTCATGTTGTTAAATATTTACTTAATGTAGAGATCCTGTTTCAGGTTTCCCTGTCTAACTCTTGACTGTTCTAGTTTATACTGATTTCCTGACCCTTGTCTGAACTTTTTCTGTAACGTTGATTTTCATGTATTGTTTAATGTATTGTTTGCATTGTTTGTTGTTTGTAGTGAAGACATTCCTGTCTACCTGTACTTGTGTCCTAACCTGCCTGCAATTCTGTGATGATTCATTTCTGCAGTTCTTTATTGTGTATTGAAAGTGAACCAGATGCATAAATAAATATATAAATGAAGAAATGCAGTGAGAAAGAAACTGGCAACAATAATAATTCTTTATGAGGTACTTTTTTTCTTCCTGTTTTAAAGCACACAAATGGGATGCTTATGACTTTGTGATGAGCTGCAGTGGACTCATTTCATTTTTCTGAAGATTTCTCGTAGAGGACAGCAAGAGAGAGCAATGATGAGAGGGGAAAGTAATAAGTACAAAAAAGTAGCCAGCTGTTGAAAGTAGGCCATTTTCATTTGATTTCCTGCTTCCTGTCTCCATTTTATTTTGGTTGTGTCATCCCTCCATCAGAGCAGGACAGGAATAAAGGTGCCGGCAGCAATAGCAACACTTTGTACCTTTTTTGTTGTTGTTGGTGGTGCTGGTGGTTTGACAGATTGAAATGGTCATGGTGGCCATGCCATGGGGAAGATCACCATGATCTTACAGTATGTTTAGTTTTTTAAAGAAAAAAATATTAAGTTGACTTTTTTGCTGGTAGCTTTATGTATGGCCTTAAACGTTTGCACCGTTAAGAAGTTTTACTGTGGCTTAGAGTCTCATCACCGTACTCTGCTTGATGTCATTTGACTGTTGTTATTTCAGCCATATACAGTAAGTACAGTACAGATTGAAGTGAAACAGTGTTCCTACAGGACCATGATGTTACAAAACAACACAGAGCAACAGCAGACTGTCTTTCTCTCCATCTAGGAACCTCTGTAGTCCAACAAGGGACAGTGGAGGCAAACGGCAACCATTGTATTTGTTACCAATTTGTATGACCATGGTAGGACCTCCGGTCAACACTCAGACACGCATTCACACACTACAGGCAATTTAAGCACTACACCACAGCCTATACATATCTGAAAAAAATATACTAAAAGAATCCAAAATGAATCAAAAAATGCAGAAGTGAAAGTGTGTGCAGACAGTGCAAGACAATACGCAAGACAATTTATTCTTCTTTTTGTCCCCTCACTGATGTCCCTTTAAACTCTTGATTCAGATCAGACTTGATCTTCCCAATGTGCACGTCTGAGAAATATTACTCCCCTGTCTATCCGAGGTTAGTTTTGAATAAGAATCATTTTCACAAAGTAAATATTCAACATATAAATAGATGAAAATCTCTGATAAATTAATGTTATTTCAGCTCATTGTGAAGCATTTCCTTATTGATCAACAAGTCCGACTTTAAAACTGTTTCCTTTAAGTAATCCACCCACACTTTACACGATGAAGGGAGTGAAAAAAAAATCGATATGCAGATTTGTAAATTATTAATTGCCGCTGTGATTTATGGCTCGGCCGAGCACTGTTAGTCTTGGAGACTTTAATATTTCAGAACTTATTTGATTTCCGCCGTCTTCTGATAAATGCGTCATTAAGACGGCGTTGAATGATTAATAGATAGTGAATATATGTTTCCGTCTCTTTCCTTTTTTTTCCCTCATTACGACACGACATGTCTCGTCAAAGCAGCGTTTAATCTTACTCTGTATGCATATTAATAACAGGAGCGATACCTGCAGAATTTGAGGGAAAGTCCGACTGCATGTAAAACGTCCCGACCGGTTCTGATTCACTGCTCAGTGACACTTTAACTCAGAGATACAAGCAGCTTTGATGAATTATTTCAGAGCAGATATCTCTCCATCCTCTCTCGATAAGTCAGTAAAGTCCAGGAAGCTGTAACACACGCTGAGACAAAAACACTCGATTAAAGCAACCAGAAAAAGAACAATAACAAAGTAGGTTAATGTATAGGAATACAGGAAAAAGGAGTACAATTTATAATTGATCTGCTAGAACAGGAGTATCGCATTATCAAACCAAAGTGCTGTGAAAACCTCCACTCTGATTGGACAGAAGTGTCATTTTCTGTTACACCTAATTCATCAAACATGCTATTGTTTCTATAGTAACAGATTTTCTTTGGTGTAAAAGGATTTTAAAATGTTTCCATGGTGAAGAGATGTTAACTTTTAAGGAAGGAGTCTTCAGCGTCAGCACTTTATTTCAGTCAGAAGGAGGTTTTTAAATGTATTTATTTATGCATTTATTTATTTATTTATTTATTTATTTATTATAACTATAATATAGAAATAGGGACTGATAATAAATTATTTATTTATTTATTTATTTGGCCAGGCAGTGTAGAATAGAGTTTACAAGCTACTGTGGTGTACGAGGACTAAAATGTGGTGTTGTTAGAAAAAAAAATATATGTAAAGATATAGTTTAGGAGTCATGTGTTTCAAAAAGTGCCCTAGTTTCATAATGCACACATTATACACACACACACACACGCGCGCGCACACACACACAGATAATATTTAGAGCTTTTATATGTCCAAATGACAATTTAACCCGGACTTGTTCAAGAACTGAAATCCTTTTGTCCACTTTGAAAAACATTTATTTTCAATTTTCCTCCCCTGAAGACAACAAGTTCCTGGACGCAAACTTTTATTTTTCTCACATTTACGGTCGCATTCTGTGATTCCTTCGAGGCGAGGATCCATTATGAGCTTCATTTTCAATTCTGGAGCTGCCAAACGGAGTAATGTGGCCATTTCCAAGGTCACGTCTGTCGATTTATCTCTTTATTCCTCCATCCAGATTTTTGGGAGACAGAATCGCCGAATAACGACATTTTGGCTTCGAGGTTTTAAAACTTTTACCGGATGCACTGATGCAAAAGTTATTCCCCAACACCCCTCTTTTTCATCTCCTCCTCCTCCTCCTCCTTCTTGTTCCTCTTCTTCTTCTTCTTCTTTGTTTGCCTGTATCCTCCGAGCGAGTGGAATGATAGATTGCGCCGGTGAAGAGGGTTTTTTTCTTATTCCTCAGGGAGACTCTGTTGGGAGGCGAATTTTCTCAGCAGGGCGTCGGTCCATTTCTCCCACAGAGCCCGAGTCTATTACAACTCTGTTACACTAAAACGCTCGCCATTTTTATTCCGCTCTCATTACCTTACGGGAAATCACCCCCCTCCCCCCCACCCACCCACACCCACACACACACACACACACACACTTCCCTCTCTCTCTCTCTCTCTCTCTGTATGTAGACGATAATCCTCAGTCACCTGAGAGATCAAAGAATAACCTTTAGACACGTGAGTAAGGATTTATTTCCGCTCTTTGAAGCATCAGCGGTATTTCGCAGGAGTTTAGTCACATCTCCGGCACAAAGTGTCGTCTCGAGTGTGGATGTTTTATTTATTTATTTATTTTTTAAATTTTTTCTAACAAGTGTTTTTAAATGATATTGTGTATTGCATAAACAGCTTCTGGTTATTGTTGAGATTCTTGTTTTCTGTTATCTTATTGTTCAGACACATAAAATTACAGCATTCAGCAGAATGAGAGCTTTGGAGTCGCTATTAGAGACACGTCCTCAGGCTGGTACACAAGGTCAGGGACTAGAGGTGCGATCGCTGTAGGGAAGGGAAGTAGAGGATGAAAGGAAAGGTAAAGGTGATCGTTTAATAGATTAACAAGGTGCTAATTTAAAGGCTTGGTGAAAAAGCCAGAGCTTCAGCTGTTCAGAGAAGAACGAGAAGAGCACGTCCCGATTTCACCCGGAGATTCTGGGTCGAGTCAAGTCGAGGATCTTAGAGAGAGAGAGAGAGAGACAGAGAGAGAGAGAGAGGCACAAAGCGTTAAGGTTTTATCCGCTCCAGAACCCTCAAAGGTTCTACGCAGGACTATGTGTCTCGCTATACGCAAAGAATTCAATTAGAACTTTCTCCTGAAGCCAAAAACCCTCTAGGAACCCTTTTTTTCTGAGAGCGTATCTTTAAAAATGCTACATATCTATAATTTATTCAAGCCATCTCTTCTTATCTGTTCATCCTTTTAGTTTATTCATAACACACCAAGGCTTTAACACCTCACACACACTTAGAGGACACAGTGGGAGGGGAGGAGTGTGTGTCTCCTGCCATGTTACGCTGAGATAAATGTGCTTTGTTTCGATTACAGAACGACCCTGGAGATAGGAACAGGGGATTATAAAGAGGGGGAAAACACACACACACACACACACACACACACACACACACACTTTATCTGCCTTGTACTTTATCTGGACATTTCTGCACAGCACTAGAACAAAATCCTCCTGTACAAAGACGACTGCCAACTTACACACTTACTGACCTGATAACACACACACACACATTTTAAATATTCATATGTTTTAGGCCCTAGATTAGAAAATATGTCCTCCAAAATATAAAATATATAAAATAAAATAAAATAAAATAAAATAACAAGACATGGAGTGCCTTGGACTGGTCACCATAGACCATAGCAGTAAATTATGCAGAATTCAAACTAATAAATAAATAACAATCAATTTAATTAAACAATTAATTATTTAAAAAAAAAAAAACATCATTGCTTTATAGGGGAAAAAATATTATAAAATTATATATAAAACTAGCATTTTATCTATAAACTGTAATATACTATACTGTTACAGTTATATATTTATATTCTATGCTTTATTTATATTTATTATTATATTCCTGGAGAAGTATGGACTGAAGAGCAGCTGATGGAACTGTAGAGATGTGAGAGCTGCCCTTGTGTCTCCTCCATTCTCTACTGTAGGATCGATATCTGACAGAGTGTGTGTGTGTGTGTGTGTGTGTGTGTGTGTGTGTGTGTGTGTGTGTGTGTGTGTGTGTGTCTGGGTCTGAGAGAAAGTGTGTTTTCCCTCCTGAGTAAAGGCATGAGGGACGTTTCCCCATTACAGAGTCACAGAGAACAGAGCGCGAGTCCTATTGATCCATACAGCTAGATTTCACTGAGAGAGAGAGAGAGAGAGAGAGAGAGAGGAAAAGGAAGAGAGAGGGAGGGAGGAGATGGAGGGAGGAGGCAGAAGAACAGAAGAGATAAGAGTCTGATAAAAAATTAAGAGAAAGAGATAATAGATAGAAGATCTAGAAAGAGAAAAGAAGGCAATGAGAGAAGAAGTAGAAAAAAAGATATGCGGAAAGACAGCAATAAGGAAGACAATAAGATACTGACAAGTACAGAAGCCCTTTATTGTACCTAAGGCACAGAGGCCACACCTCCTTCACTGAGCCTGAGACACAGAGGCCACACCTCCTTAACTGTACCTAAGGCACAGAGGCCACACCTCCTCCACCTCCAAAGCACAGAAGCCACACCTTCTTTATTATGACTAAGCCATATAGGCCACACCTTCTTCTGTAGGGTATGAATAACACTTTTTCATAAAATTAACCATGTATTTATTCTCTTTTTATAAATAATTCTCTCATGACAAGAAAGTTACAACACGAAAAACACTTCCACAAAAACCTTATGGGTTTATAATTGCAGTATTATACCTTTTAGTGTTTTAATCTCATTTTTATCTGGAGAAAATCTAAGCATATGCGAAGTGTCCATCATTCTTTTAAACTATTACTGCTGATTCACAAGTCTGGTCTATTCACAGACACACACACACACACACACACACACACACACACACGCGCGTCTGAGCATTCACAGACATTTATAGAATGTGTGAGCCAAATATCACACATGCTATTGTTTACAGCCAGGACTATAGAGCGATATTTAAAAACGATAAAACTTTAATTAAAAAAAGAGGACAATAAGAGAAGCAAATCCCTGGTTGGCTGCAGGACAGCTCCAGATGTTATTGTGTGTGTGTGTGTGTGTGTGTGTGTGTGTGTGTGAGTGAATAGACAGAAGGATTGAGTAGAATACGTATCTCAGCTCTACAAGGTTAATCTCATAGCTGTGTGTCACTCTAATGAAGCCCCCACAGACTCACACTTAATAAGAGTTAAGAGTAAATTAACCTTCAGGACTTTTGCACGGTGCTCTTTTAAAGCTCTTCATGCATACGTTATCCCTCACACATACATGCACACGCACACACACACACGCACACACACACACACACACACACATGCTTTAACCAAGGACAGTTCATTTAGCCAGGGGAGGTCAGAACAAAAGCATCCCATGTGTGTGTTTTTCGTTTTTCTTTCACCCGACTGTAATCAGTCGCCGCTGTGTTTCATTAATGCACTAATTTGCATGGACAAATTTATGCTTGATGCTGAGGCCTTTATGTATTATTCATTGTAAATATTAACCCATCACACTGGCTGGATGAAATAACACATCGTGTAAGAAGCAGACCCAGCTTTGTTCCTGCATTCTGTAACAGAGCTCAAGATTTTCAGATTAGAGTTCACAGCTATGAGGGTTTTAATTCTTAATTTTTTTTCTTGCAAATAAAACGGCGCTTCGATATGGGAATCTGGAATGATTGACATGTGTAGAGATGTCTCAACTCCCAGATGTCCCGCCCACTTCCTGCTGCTCACATTAGTTCGCTTGATTTTTCCATTTTGTCTCCTGGTGAAGTGGGATGCTTTTTGTTAACTAATTAAAATAAAATAAATATATATCTGTTAACTATGTTAGAAATGTTACTGAAAGCTTTACATGATTGACATGTTGTTGTTGAATTAAGGAAGTAAAACATTACAATAAATTATCTTCAAATAAAAATAATCAGCTTTAGTGAAATCTAATGAAACACCCCACACTGCTGTTGATTATTTTCTAATAACGGTCTGTAGTCAAGTATTTTATTGGTTACTTTCCTAAAACTGCTTATTATTTATTTAAAATATATATAAATAAACTGTAAAGTGTTTTCATGCTACTCTTACTAACTTTAAGCTAGAGCTTTCGCAAGCACTGACACTGGAGACTCCTTCCCTATACAGTACATCTCCTTACTAAACACGCTGTTGCTATAGCAATGATAAACATGTACACTACCGTTCAAAAGTTTTAGAACACTTGCAAATTTCTTTTTTTTGTTTAGTGATTTATTTTCTACATTCT
>JAQMYG010000023.1:1121668-1131813 GCA_030014215.1 Clariallabes teugelsi | reverse complement strand
TTCCTTTACAATGTAGAAAGAAAGAAAAATCAGGAACCATCATGGAGTTAGAAAGTGACCCCAAACTTTTGAACGGTAGTGTATATCAAAATGAACACGTTTATATACAGTGATGTGAAAAAGTGTTTCCCCTTTCTGATTTATTCATTTATTTATTTTCATATTTGTCACACTTTTATGATCGAGGGATTCAGAGTGCTTCACTTTGTCAATCAGGTTCTATTTAAGAGATTTCTTGATTCTACAGGTCTGGCAGTAATCAGGCCTGAGTGAGGCAAGTGAAATTTTCCAAAAAGCACAGTTTGTTTATGATTGAGCGTGGGGGAGGGGGGGAATTACTTATTCACATAGGGCCTGGTAGGTTTGGACAGCTTCTTTTCCCTTAATAAATGAAATCATCATTTAAAACCTGCATTTTGTATTTACTCGGGTTATCTTTGTGTAATGTTATTTGATGAACCGAATCATTTAAGAGTGACAAATATGCAAAAAAAATTACTTTTATATACTTTTTATCAAATATAAATATATAAAAATCCTTTTTACAGCAGTGTACACCTGTGATCTGTAGTGCTGTTTTATAAGAGGACGCGTTTGACGCTGCGATGTAGAACCTTATCCTGATCTCAGTATAATCACTTAACGAAATCTCAGATGGAGACGCAGTGACACGCGGGGACTTCACTCCTCTTTAGTCACGCTGAATATTTTATGAGTATCTCTGACTATGAGGTTGAGCTATTTATGTAAACAGGATAGCAGAGCGTGTAGGATTTAACCTCCACAGTCCTATATGACAAGGTTGAAATCACACACACACACACACACACACACACACACACACACACACACACACACAGACACACACACATACATGTCAGCTAAGCAGAAACAGAAGTGGGTAAACATTTACACCAGCTCGTCTCTCAGAGTTCCTGCATCATCTCGAGTTGTGTAATTAGCGCTGTGTTTGTTCTTTCCTGCTCTCGAGTGAGACCGAACGGACCGGGCCTACTTCAGTTTCCATAGACACCGTCTTTTCATGACTGTTATTCAGAATATAATCATAACATTAAGTAGCAAACCATCAAGTGGAGCCTTTTAATCACCGCTGTGATTACTGAGTCTCTGATACGCTACACTGTGTATTTCCCAAAGTATACATCATCATATACAGTATATATAATAAAGCAGAAAAGGAGAGTTTATTCAGTTGTGGGCTGAACTGTGCAGTAGTTTTTAGTGCTGAAGCCTCGCACAGGGTCAAGGATTCAGTTCCTGCTTTGTGTGCTTGGTGGGTTTCCTCTGGGCAACCCGGTTTCCTCCCACAGTCCATGCAGATTAGCCTATGCTATATGTTATTTCCAAATTACCCTGTGTGTGAATGTGTGTGTGTGTGTGTGTGTGTGTGTGTGTGTGTGTGTGTGAGAGCTTGTACCCAACAATGGATTATCACAGCTTTGAGGGTGAACCCCGTCCGAGTCCTCAGAGACCGTCTCCAGGCCTCCTGTGACCCTTTACAGGATAAACACTATATAGAGAGAGAGTGTTCAGTGTAAAATGTTAGACGTATTAAAGTTCACTGAAAGGAACCAAAGATTCCAGTGAAAATGTCCTTCATCAGCTGTGTAAAGTGTTTCTGTTACCAAAAAATCAATCATGCATTCAATAATCTATATGACTCAGGCAGACACACAGTGGATATACAGCATTCACCAGCAAATCAATCAATATATCTGTCTGTAAGTCTGCCTGTCTGTTTATCTGTCTGTATGTCTGTCTTTCTGTCTGTCTGTCTATCTATGAGCCCTTAATGTTTTTTTATACTTTCTATAAGACTGATATTAACATTGGTGTAGTGGTTAGCACTGTCGCCTTGCACCTCCAGGGTCCAGGTTCGATTCCCATCTCTGTGTGCATGGAGTTTGCATGTTCTCCCCGTGTTTGGTGGGTTTCCTCCGGGTTCTCCGGTTTCCTCCCACAGTCCAAAGATATGCAGGTTATCTATTTGGCATTCCCAAATTGCCCGTAGTGTGTGAATCTGTCTGTGAGTGTGTGTATGTGTGTGTCCTCTGCAACGGATTGGCGCCCTGTCCAGGGTGTACCCTGCCTTGTGCCCTAAGTCTCCTGGGATAGGCTCCAGGTCCCCCATGACCCCGAATACAGGATAAAGCCATATAGAAGATGAGTGAGTGAGTGAGTGAGTGATATTAGTAGAGAGAGCCTGTATCAGTTTGTTTCATAACATCTAAAAATAAACAGAGTGTGTGTATGTGTGTGTGTGTTCCTTCTTATGTGTGAGAACAGAGTGTGTGTGAAACACGGCACCTCTTTCTCATCCTAAATGGATAGACGGTGGGATGAAAGTGTTGATCTGGTGAAAGGTTGCACTCGTCCATCACGGCCGAGTCGGATACACCATCAGTGCCACACACACACACACACACACACACACACACACACACACACACATGAATAAAAGGCCTAGGGGTCATTCGGGTCTCACAGGAACCTGTACATTTACTCCTGTGCGTCATCATGCTAATGTTCTCATTTTATACATCATACATTACAAACCTCTCTCTCTCTCTGTCTGTCTGTGTGTCTGTGTCAGTCTCTCTCTCTGTCTGTTTCTCTTTCACACACACATTATTTCTGTGTCTAGCTGTGTTTCTGTCTCACTTTATAGACAGTATTTGTCTCTCTCTCATTCTGTCCCTCTCTCACAACCTTTCTCTCCATCCTTTTAATTATTTTTACTTTTCTCAAAAATGATCATTCATTCATCAGTTATAATTCACCTGTTCATCCATTCCTCCTCTAAAATATATAAAATATATTACATTTTTACCAATTTATCTTTTATTCATTCATTTATTTCTTCATCCACCCATCATCCTGTAAATTTACACATCATTCAATCATCCACACATCTATACATTTATCACTCCATCTGTCAGCCATCCATCCATCTATTAATCCATTCCCTCATCCATCAATTCATCTATTTGCCCATATAGTATCCCATCCATCCATCCATCCATCCATCTGTACTATATTTAATGTATTTACTTTCTCCTTCTCTTAATGTTATCTCCCACCATTTGTATTACTTTATGTACAAATCTGTTCATTCATTGTGGTCTCACTCTTCACTATTGTTTTATTTTTTCCCTTCTTTTTAAAATGTCAAATTGGTTTCCTTTATTCATTCATTCATCCATCCATTCCTGAAACCCTTTGTTTATCTATTTCTCCATCCATCCATCCGCTCATTCCCTCATTCCTGTTATTGTATCACTGAACAATCCTCTCACTGCGTTTCTCTGGCTGTATCTGTGTAAGTGGATTATAAATCAGATTCAGCAGTTTCGCACACACACACACACACACACACACACACACACAAACACACACCTCCTCCAGTGATGACCATGTTGACCCCGCGTGTTTCTCTAATGGAGAGTCTGGCCCGTGTCCACTGCTGTGAGGGTTCAGATCCACGTCCTGATCCATGGCTGCACACTTCTCCTGCGCCCTCACACACAACATCGCCGACACTAATTATCACCCACAAGTGCAGATGATAAAAGCTTTCCTCTTCTGCTTTGTGTGTGTGTGTGTTTTCTATACTCAGTGGCATGTTGGTGCGACTGCTTCTCCGTACATCATCTCTGGGTGATACTCATTCACCCCACAATGCGGGTAATTTCTGGATTGTGATTGGTTAGAAGGAGTTGATTATTTTTCTGCGAGAGCGGCTCTGACATGCTGTTTTAATGTGTTATCGTTTCCATAGTAACGGCTCATTCACAGGAACATGTGCAATTTATAATTGTTAATACAATGAAGGAGATGTTTATATAAGGAAGGAGTCTCCAGTGTCAGCGGTAAAGCTGTAAGTTTTCTGATATTTTCAGGATGTTTACTCCTTCTGTCGTTTCTCAGGATCACGTCTCCATCACTCTGTATTTTACTCGAGCAGAATGATGACATTTATTTCTTACATAATGAGGATCAGAGGTCCGGACAGATCGTTCGTACAATATCTCAGACTTCATGATTATCCCTCCATCATTCCCACTGATGCGCTTTAGCGACATTAGCACATTTCTGAAAATAAAAGCGCCCATCAGGCGCTGGGTTTTATTTACAGATCGTCCGTTCGAGCCAAGAAACATAATGAGTAATTTCAGAGGCGACGGATGCTGGCAGAGTTAAATGTTGATACTGAAATCGGTGTGACAGTGTGTGTGTGTGTGTGTGGATCTATGCTATCAGGCATGTCCTATCCATCCTCAATAATATATAAGATTAACTTTTACAGTTTTTAATGAATGAAACACTAACACAGTTCACGGATAATAGCGATACTAATGACTGCAGGTCACACAGCAGGAACACTTTACATGATAGAACCTCTAATTTCAAACTCAGATATGATTTATTTCTACATTAAACCTCTCCGCTATCTCCGCTATCTCTACTAGGGCTTAATTTATTAATATTTTTTTGCATATGGAAGATAAAAATGCATTATTTATGTTAGAATATACGACCAAATCTGGTTGAAAAATTCACTAATTAAAGAGGAAGCGTCCTGGACCATAAAAGCAGGGTTTATTACATCACGCATAGTGTTGTGTACGGTGTAGAACGAGACTGGATGTGTTGGGATTTAGTACCCAGCATGCATTGCATAAATATATCATAGAATTATTAGGAATCAAATTTGTGAATCAAAATGTTAGCTACTGTAGTGTTGGTGGTGGAGCATGCAAACGTTTTTGGTTCTGTAACATCATTGCAATCTTCAAAGCCAGAGTAAAATTCTTGATATACACATACTGTAAATATCAGATTTTTTATTAATACACCAGGTAAAAAAAAAAAAAAAAAAAAAGATTTAGACGATTGTTCTGTCCAGTGAGCAAAGTAATATTTGTATGTTATGTTGCCTAGCAACAAAAGAGTACAGTGCATGATGATAATTGTTGTTTATTTTCAATATTATTAAGATTGAGATTGAAGTTTTATTTTATTAGAAATAGCATTTCTTAATTTTTCTGCCGATTTCTTTTCATACACACATACTGTAATAAACACGCAAGTGCTTTACAGTAGGTTTCAGTTTTTTGGGGGCTTTTATCCTTTCTGAATGTCTGATTCAGAGAGCTGTCACAGAGTTTATAGAAACTCACGTTCATTTCCTGCTTGTTTCTCTGACTTTCTTGACAATTCAGTTCAAATTGACAAAATGTTTAAATTGAAACCCAGCTTGTTTTGTGTCATGCCCTTCTGTCTGTCCATCTGTCAAGTGTAAGTTAAATGCCATTGTTTTAAATGAAATCAACTCCTTACACTCATTGTTGCAGCGTAATTAATCAATCAATCCAAGCCAATGTAATTAAAATATAAAGAAAAGAACTATTATGTGTAGTGTATGTTTGAATGACATCAGAATATTGCAATTCCAGTCAGAATTTCCAGTCAAGCAACAATATGTAAGGGTTTTTATATATATATATTTTAAGATCCACATGCCTAGGCCAATCAGACAATGAAAACTCCCCATCCATCACTTCTCTGGCAGTTTCTTACATGGTCAGGTTGCCAGCTTGACACCTGATTGTATCTGAAACATCTTGTTCATGTGCTCAGCAGTGGCAGCCTGGCGGTGGTGCTGTGGCTCGAACCAAGGACCCTTCAATCATCAGTCCACCAATTTAAGTACCAGGCTACACCTGCCATTAAAAAAACCCCACACAATTTATTGTATTAAATAGACTTTAAAAAGGTTCATAACACCATAATCAGTTTTTAAAGATGTTGTTGTTGGACTTTCAGCTCCGGCCATCGTGGGCTCGCTACAACTGACCATCTGATCCACACAACAACCTGGCACAGGTTTTATGCCAAATTATTGTACGTTTATGTTTATACTTATCTCATTAAACATCTCAGCAGTTGAGGGTTAAGGCTCCAGTCCGTTGTCCACTGAGATACCCATACCCCTAAAAGATACCCATACCCCCCATTTTATGTGAGATCGGGACAGGCACATGGTCATTTCACACTATGAGATTATAATCTCATAAAACGTTTTTTATGATTCATCATACACTGTATATACAGTTTGAGTACACATATAGAAATATGCTTAATAAATTAAGAAACCAATTTGTTATTGAAATATTATAATAATAATGCAATATTATTGTTTAAATATACTTTAACAAATAAATACTACTACTACTTCTAATAATAATAATAATAATAATAATAAAATACAGATGCATTATTATTATTATTAATTATTATTATTACTATTCTCCCACTATATATTATAAATGATCTCCTACTACTTGCTCTGGATGATTTCTGGTTGTTAATTGAAGAATGCGACTGAATGCGACAGCCCTCATCACTGTATCAATACGCCTTCACTGAAAGGAATGAGGATTTTAATTAGAATCGTCAGCTGTTTGAGACTCATGCTTTTATTTTTCCAAATTGAGCAACTTGGCTGTGGAATGTAATAGATTTTAAATCTATTAAGTTAAGTAGACCTAAGTGACTATTTCCATCCTCATTCTCTGTGAATGAATAGCTACCAGTGTTAATAAACAACACGGATTCAATCTGTGCACACTGACCACACCGAGGTTTATTCCCGCTGTTAATGACATCACTCCTGAGCTCCTGTCTCTCCAGCACCAGTTCTGCTCTTTTAGCTGATTACTTAGTCTAGGAAAATGCGTTGCTGATAGACCAGCTTCCTTTTTTGTGCCTAATTGTGAAGAAATATGAGCAACAACGTGCCATATTAGTCGGCCTAATTAGGGGAAGGAGAATGGGGCAATCGGTTTAGTCTTTATAAGGCTTCATTTGAGAAAAAGTGGAGGAAAATTTCACCCAGTGGACACAAGCCGAGTTTAAATCACAGGCTTCGGGCAGAGTGAGCCGAGAGTTTTTTTTTTTTTTCTTTTCCCCGTTCCCCACACATCAAGTATGCCTTGGAAGCAAAGGTTAATGAAAATTTCCTAATTAGCTTTTTGTTCCCTGTGTCCATTGAAGAGTTTATCAGCTCAAGAGAGAGAGAGAGAGAGAGAGTGAGAGAGAGTGAGAGATGTAGAAAACACAATTTCCAAGTTAAGACAAAAGGCAGACAATTCTTTTAATGGGTTTAAATGAAAAGTAAATTTTTGTTAATGTTAATAGACATAATTTGGTACAAATGTAGCCACAGCACTAGCATTACGTATAAGCACTAACATATTAGCTTTCCATGATCACTTGTTGGTGTACAGTGTGTTATAATACAGCAAGATCTGACCCAGTAATCTGATTGGATGGGAGGCGTTCCATAAGTGGTGATAACGGACAGTAACAGCACTGGGTCATTTCACTACATGTACTGTATCACTCAGTGTCACAGGTGGTTCATGGTCACTTCATGGGTCTACAGTGAGAGCAGCTGCCAGTGCAGAAACACACGATCACAACCAGTAACACAAGAACTTTTAGCAAGAACACACATCTGATAACCTTATGTCATCTTAAACAACACGCTGTCTCTGCAGTCTGGAGTCCGAGCTACAAAACTAACTACTGTAGCTGCTAACACAAGGCTGAATCCCAAATCCCTCTCTAAACTCATCTTATCAAGGGCACTACTTTGTGAGTAGAACAAGTGATTCATGTCATTCAGTCATGGTTAGTTAATTTCACCAGGTGTTGAAGGATATGTGTGGGCGGAGCAAAATAACTGGTTAAAGAAACAAACAGCTGTGTTGATATTCAGTACAACAGAACTTCAGTGTGATATTGCTTAATTATATTGAAATGCTGTAGAATTCTGGATTCTGACTCATCAGAAATGTGAACAGTTATTTAGCATCTATGGAAGGAGTCTCCAGTGCCATTTTCCATTTTACCCCATTAAGATTAAGATGTTGTTATAGAAGAAGTCACTGATAAGATGCTAACTTCGGTTCATCACACAACCGTCTTGTTGATTCATTTTACCATAACAGCACCTTTAAATGGTGGTTTATTCTTTACCTAATCGTTTAATAAAGCTGTCATGTTTCATTCCTTCTTTCATATTAAACATTTGTTACAAAAGGAGGTTCTCTGTGTTGTCATTCAAATCCTACAGCATGTCCATCCAAAGTGGAGCTGTTTTATCATCTGAACTGATTGTTTTAAGATTTTACACACATACACACACTTATATGTTACTGTTGGACACAAATTGGTAAAATTTATAGTATCTGGAAAAGTCACACAATATTGGATATCCATGATGGACTCTTACTGTACCTGAGCTGGGCGAGAACTCTGGACGTTCCTGCTTGGCATTAATGATGTGAGTGTCACTTTGGTAAATAAGAATGATTGATGAACCAGATTAGATCAGAGTCCGATAATGAGATTTGTTAGAAGGATGGACAGTGTACCAGAGCCTAATTTGTGTGTAGGTCAATTAAATATGACAGACATCAAGTGATTGTATGTGTGGAATTACAACTACAGTATACTCACCATGTTTATGGTCATGCTGAGCCTAGCATTCAAGTATAGATTTAACATGACAAATGGCAGGATTGAAAATCATAAAATATGTATTTAGTTCATTTATTCATTCATTTTTATAGCATTTATCCTGTGTATGCGTACAGTAGTGTGTGAATGTGTTTGTGAATGTTGACCGGAGGTCCTATCACGGTTGTACAAATGGAAATAAATACAATGGTCACCTTTGGCCTCCATGGTTGGGCACAAGGCACGTTACACTGTGGACAGGGTGCCAATCCATCACAGGGAACATGCACACATCCATTATGGGCAAATTGGTATTACCAGTAATTAGTCAAACCTGCATGTCTTTGGACTATAGGCAGAAGCCGACGTATCTGGAGAAAACCATCAAGTACGGGAAGAACATGCAAACCCCATACACACAAACTCAAGGCGGGAATCGAACCCTCAACTCTGAAGGTTCTAATCATTACTTATCTGATCTTGTGGACCTTGGGCGTTTTCCTCCCTGTTGCTGTTTATTGTCAGATGATAACGATTGAACTTCAACAGTGGACTCAAACAAGAAGAAGTTCAGCAGAAGAGAGATGTTTTCCAGTGACCACAGTGAGGACTCACATGACTGTGGTTATATAGACTGTGTCATTATATTCTGGATGGTGATTGGTCAGTAGGTGTTAATTAACTAGGATATAATTAATAGGTGCTAATTAATAAAGGATATAAAAAAGTTGCTGTTGAAAGACTAAACAATCTAATTGTTGATATGGTGAAGTTCTTCAATCTCAGTGTTTTGTAGCAGTCAGATTTTAAGTTTTATGCTTTTTGTTAAAAGATTTTGTGCTATATGCATGTGCTGTGTAGTTTCATGGTAACAAACAATATGTTTTGTCTTGATAACTTCAATTAAAACAGAGAGGAAAAAATGTTTACTTCTGCTATAATACTTGTAGATACGTTTTACTTTTACTCCACTACAAGTACAGTATCTGTACTTTCTACTCTACATTTGTGCATGGCATTGTTTAACATAACTGCTTACATAATCATCGCCACCTACTGATGATTGTCCGTAATTGTGTGATCTGCATTTATTTTCCCTGTGAAATGCTTAATTATGTAGTAGAAGTTTAAAATCAGAATCAGAGATGGTTTCAGACAGCAGTGGATCCAGTATGTTCACAGTCTGGAAGCAGGAGAGAAAGAAAGAGAGAAAGAGACACTCAGTAATTTTGATGCTTATGTAAATTTAAAGGTGAGTACTTCTGTACTTTTTCTCAAGTAGAAATGTAAATTGATGCCTTCAGCTGTTACATGAGTAATATTTGCCTTAGGGAATATCTACTTTTACTTAGGTACACTCAAGTGTTTTCTATTAATTATTTGCCATTGGTGTTCACATGGCATTTTCTCCTCTGTTTCTTGTTTTGTTCTTTGTACTGTAAAATTTTATGATGTCATTTTCATAGATTTTGCCCTTTTTGTTATTTATCCATACTGGAGACGGTTCCACTTTACCACGAAGACGGTCCTGTCCTCGGCTGATGCAGACAGCTGTTCTCTGAGGACTCGTGACTGCAGTCGCTCGATAGTTCAGGACT
>JAQMYG010000023.1:1091682-1110812 GCA_030014215.1 Clariallabes teugelsi | reverse complement strand
TGACAATGTGCTTATAGTTGTGCAAATATGGGCTGATGTTTTGCTTCTTGAGTGTAAGGTTTTGCTAATAGTGTACTGCTTTTAATTTTAGTGTGTAAGCAATCCAAAAAAACTGTAAACATGACTGTATATCCCACACCATTACACCACCTCCACCTCCACCACCACCACCAGCCTGAACCTCTGACACAAGGCAAGATGGATCCATCCTTTATCGTTTATGTTGTTTACGCCAAATTCTGACCCGACTCAGAAATCGAGACTCATCAGATCGGGTGACCTTTTCTGATCTTCTATTGTCCTATTTTGGTGAGGTCATGTGCACTGTAGCGTCAGGTTCCTGTTCTTAGCTGACAGTGACAATGGCGCTCTGTGTGGTCTTTTGTTGCTGTAGCACATCTGCTTCAAAGTTGCTTCAGCAGACCTCAGGTAATTTGAGTTCCTGTTGTCTTTCTATCAACTCGAACCAGTCTCTCCGTTCTCCTCTGACCTCCGGCTTTAACAAGGGATTTTCATCTAAAGCTTTTCAAAATAAAGCCTAAATAAAATGAAAGTAATCAAGATAATTTTATGTATAATTGAACATGTAAAATTGTTCATAATTATGATTTATAAATACCTGATAATTAACCTATTAATACAATACAGTACATTAATCCAAATAATGTAATGATTATGTTTTATACAATCGATTTATGACGTTACTGCTGAATGAAATGATTAATTCTTTCACAGTTTCTGGAGTGAAGCTTTAAACACAGCTGAGCGAGATGATTTGTGTTGCCTCCAGACTCCGACACCTGTGGTGGAAACAGACTCTGACTTTAGTGCAAAGTGGAAAGTTTTTTTTATAGCTTTCTCAACTTCCTGTTTCTCAGGCATGTAAACAGATACCTGACTCTTACATTCGTTCTTTCTTTTTTCGGTTTTATTATTCATTGTTGCGTTTTAATTATACTCTGCAAGTTTGCCCAGTATGAGACTCACAGCAGGACTGGAAACCAGCGTCAGTGTTTTTCTGACTGTGATTAATATTCCACACTTTATTCCGCACTGCTGGAGCATCTGGCACATCGCATCGCGCTCGGTGCTAATCAATCGTGTCCAATAAATCCTCTGCAGTGCTTAGGGCAGCTCGATTGACTCTGAAGTTTAATCACCTCAGACGACTCTGACCTTTCTCAGGTGCCGTGTCGCGGGGACACCTCGAGCAGCACTGAGAGCCGTTGTGAACGGCACCCCGAATGTGCTGACCTTACAAAGGAAAAGTGTCAAAAACTTCGTCAAATCTCTGAAGTGTCCAACCTCAAAAGTCTCACAATCAATGGAGCTGACGTGGGCGTTTTCTCCGAGCGTACCTGAGCCGGGCGGCGGTGACACACGCCGATAATTTAGCCATCTATCATGGTGATGAGACAAAATATCGGCTCATCGTGACATCTGCAGAATGATGAGATCAAACGGAGGTGCACTTCACTATGGAACATCAGCAACTACACTATCAAGTACTAGGAGTAGAAAATACTCTATATTTATTTATTTAATATATTTAATTTTCAGTGCTTCTGGAAAGTATTCTCTGCGCTTCACTTTTTCTAAATTTTGCTATGTTACAGCCTTATTTCAAGATGAATTTAAATTCATAATTTTTTTCTCACAATTCTACATACAATACCCGATAATGATGCACTTCATTTTAGTTAAAACATTTCACAAATTTAGAATTACCTTTTTTATTCACAACAAACCTTATCAATAGCATAAGTACAGTATATTTACCTGCCACTTTATACCTGATGTATATTACTCTATGATTTTTGTGCCATTTATCCGTCTTACATGTTAAAATCTTACCCGAGTGGGCCCTGGGCGTATGGGGCCGTCACATGAGCTTTTGCTGCATCACTCAAACGCACATCTGAAACCCAGTAGACGCACATCTGAAACCCAGTAGACGTGATTGAGCTGTGCAACTTATGTCATGGGCTCCACTCAACAGGAAGTCAGTTATTTTGTCTTGTTTGCCAAATGCACCCAATGGATTTTTGATACACTCCTCCTAGGGGACTTACAGTATTGGGGATGCAAAATTGCAAAGGGATTTTTCATTCTTCAAAAGGTTGAGCCATGACAATGCCTTAAAATTATGCTGAAAAGTGGCTAATAACTTAACCTGAGTGACATCATATTGAATGACATCACACTGAGTGACCTCATAGTGTGATGCTTTTTTTCCAGCATCGTTGGGCTTTTTGGAGGTGTTAACATAAAATCCCCCCTATTCTAATATGATGTCATAATGGTATTGGAATGTCCCCTTTAAATACATGTGATTGTCTGTCTGTCTTTCTGGAGCGGGTGGGTGGCGATGGCACAGGTGCTTGGGCCCGATCATCGTTGCTTGCATCTAAGTACATTTTTGTATGTTCAAATCATCGATCAAAAAATTGATTTACAAAGTCAACTTATGCACTGAATAATAAGCAAGAAAATATTCCACCTTAAAAAAGTAGTTTAATGAACATAATCCGTTTTGGCTTACTGATGAGTAACATTCTCAACATTATTATAAAAAAAACAAAAACTGGGTATAAAGTACAGTATGACATACAACATGTGATTGTGTGCTCAGTGGATTCATCTCTCATTCTCTATAGTGTTTATGGTGTACAGGGTCACACGAGCTCCACAGCCTTTCTATCCCAACAGACTTTAGGCATGAGGTGGGGTACACCATGGACAAGGTGCCAATTCATCCACACACTTACACTTACAGTATTCACATACTACAGACAATTTGGGAACACCAATTCCCCTACTCTGCAAGTCTTTGGACTGTGGGAGGAAAACAGAATATCCAAAGGAAGCGCACCAAACATGCAAACTACAACCTGCAAACACTTGATCGTAGAGTTCACAGTGCAAGTCCATTACGCCATGATACCACCCATGTGGCCAGTTATACTGTAATTGACAAACGTACAGAAACTCCACATTAGAAGCAGTGTTTATGAACCCGAGTCACAGCTTAACCTGGCCCATACACACGTGCACGTGCATCATACAGTACGTGCGCTCCGATACTTAAACAAACAGCGCTACATCTCTGAATAAAAGCTACATTTTTTCATCACGTTCTGTATAATGGATGATTTATGAGTGAAAACATTTCGAGGATGAGATGTTTAACAGGTTCACAAATTATCTAAAAAGAAAATGGTTGTAATGATTATAGTTCAAGTGAAGTGTACTTATACCTAAAAATTATGGAAAACATGCCTCCTTTTTTAAAGAAACAAATTTATTTTGAAAGAAATAAATGTATAATTGACTGTTTTCTTCACAAACAGTTTTGTAAATGTAATTCTGCACTCAGGGTTTTCTTTGGCGTTGGAGAGTAAACACTGCGAGGTGTTTTAGAGCGAATCATGCAGAAGGTAAATGCTTGCATTTCTGGTTTAATGCTTTTCCAGAAAACCTGATTAGGAATCAAAGTGACAGCTCCGTCTCCTTCTGCCACTTTATACGTAATGGCCTCTAAAATTGGGTGTTAGTGAGACTTTTTATTGCAAATTAATTTAGTCATGAAAAACTTTTGTTTTTATTCTTTCAAAGCAACTTTTATTTATATTGCCTGTGTTTACTCTTCAGTCTCCTTCACGTTATTCCCTCGCCGTCCGTATTGTTTACAGACACTAAGCCTGAAATGATCATTAGAATAAATCTCACTGATCTGCAATACAAATAAACCAAATGCTCTTGCAGACAGAAATCACACATGCAGAATGTAAAATAATTTGAGTCAATGTTTATTTATTTTTTTTCTGTGACAATGCAGGTTAGACGGAACATCAAATTAATAACAGAACCTCTTTCACAACATCGCAGGGATTCAGTTGTTCCTCTTCACAGAGGCCATACCACTGCTTGTTTATTCTTTCTGCACAGAGCTACGCCGCGTTCTTCCACGTCACCACATCGCAGGGTTCCTGGGTTCCTGTAGCTTCTGAATCAAACACGGACGTTCTCCTACAGTGCTACAGTCTCGACATTCTCAGCACCATGCTTGTTTCTTGCCTCCAGCACAGCTTGGCATCCCTCATGGTACCTCAAAGAAAAACCTTCATCAAGACTCTCGCTTGCTCCTGGCGTCAAGGTCGTGGAGTGAACATCCACCTCCACCTCCAACATAATGAAGCTCTCAACTTGTTCTGCCGCTGACCTGTCTGTTCTAACACGAGGGGGTGTTTTTGATGGAAAGTTTCTGTTGCTCTGGATAAAGACATCCACCAAACACTGTGCACATAAAACACACAATAAGGAATGAGAGATTAACTCACACCTGTCCTGAATTCCCTTCTCGCATCTCATTTTTCACGACATGCTTTATTTAAATGTTGAGTCTTGTCTCCGCCCCTTTTCTGTCATTGGCTGTCATTTCTGTCAGTTGTGTTCATTCTTTCAGTTTCACTTTTGATTGGTGTCTTTAGTTGTACACTCCTGCACTTGGCTATGTATATGTGTGTTTTTCTTTTTTTTTCTTCTAAATTTTCTGTTTTCATTGTTTGTGGTTATGGATTTGTTTTGTATGATTTTTCCTTCCTGTATATTGAAGCCTGAGCTGAGACGTTGATTCCTTAATAAACACTATGCTTCTGTTACACACACTCGCGTCTCTTGTGGTTTTTTTCATCCTGATGCTGAGAAAGAGAGGATGTGTCAGGAAGACTGCGTGTGACCAGAACATCTCGCTGACTTTGTCTGGGAAGAATTTTGAAGTTTCATTCTTGGTCTGCTCTCTTCCGCTCTACAGTACGTGTCTGCAGTGAGTAGGTTCACTGTCTCACGGCTTCAGGGTTTGAGCTCGACTTGCTGTCTGTATGAAGGTTCCCATGTTCTTGTTGTGTTTTTTTTTCTCCAAGTTCTACAATTTCTTCACAACTCCAGATCATTGTGTTGATGGCTGAACCGGTAACTCTGATGGACTTGTCCTGTGGTTAGTGTGTCTTCCTGCCTTGTGGCAAATCTTCATGGGATACACTTCAAATCCACAATGATAAAGAGCTTAGTGAAAATGCAGGAATGAATTTCACAAGCTAAAGATTACAAGATAAAAATTGTTTTTTTTTTATATTTTATAAAAGTAATTACAAAGAATTTATGAGAATTTATGTAAATTCTTGTTTAGATAAATGAATTTGAACCACCTTGTTTTCAGTTTAGAGTATTGTCATTGGCAATTCTTTTCCTTTCCCGTTGTATTATTTGTATTATTTTTCATTTTCATTCATTCATTTTTTACTCAGTAACGAATATGATTTAAAATGTAGTGAAGTACAATACTTTAAACAAAACATACTTAAGTAAAGGTAAAATTACAGATTTTAAAAACTACTTTAAAAAGTAGAAGTACACAAAAAATCTACTCAATTACAGTAATGCGAGTAAATGTAGTTCATTACTTTCCACCTCTGGTCTTATTGGCGTTCCCAAAAATGCCCGTATTGTGAGAATGAGTGAGTGAATCAATGTGTGTGAATGAGTGTGTGAATGTTGACCGGAGGTCCTACCACAGATTTTAAAAAATGGGAATAAATGCATTGGCCTCCACGGTCCCTAGTTGGACTACAGAGGTTTCTAGATGCATTGATTATTATTATTATTATTATGATTATTATTATTATTATTATTATTTATAATGCAGCATTACAACAGTTGTAAAACATTTAACCTGTTTTTGTTTTAATCTAAATGTTGTCATTTTTTCTCAGGCCAAATTGTTCTCTCTTATTTGAGTTTGGATTCATCCTATATCTTTTTTTTCCCACTGTCTACAGTATGTACAAACAGTACTTCTGAGCACCAGTGACATATTTTGATGTGTGTGTGTGTGTGTGTGTGTGTGTGTGTGTGTGTGTGTGTGTGTGTGTGTGTGATGAGTTAAGCATGTATTTTGCATTTTGTGTGTGTCTGCAGTTTATCCTATACTATCTATAAGAAGTCGTATTATAGGGAGAGATCTTCAGCTCCAGCTCGGTGTGTGCTCAGAGGATTCTCTAAAACGCTCTGTGAGCGAGATGTGGAATGGCTCTTGACTTTGGAACATGACAGCGAAAAAGAAAAGAGAGGAAAATACCTGAGCGGGAACAACGGGCCTGACACTAACCGGTGCCTGCTGCTTTGGCTCTTGTCAGTATGCGGTATATATATATTTTTTTTCCTGTTTCATGTTTGTGCGTCTGCTGAGGAGCTGAGCAGCTTTCAGAGCCCAGCGTGATTGCATTGATATTCATGAAGAAGAAAAGAAAAAGAGTGGAGAAAGAAGAGATGGTGATCGATGCATAAGAATACTCAGTACTCGGGATAAACACACACACACACACACACACACACAGGCAGTAATCACGTTGAGATGACTGTCTCTCTGAGCTCCGTCTGCCCATCATTTCAGATAATAAGAGTTCAGAGAGATGGAAAAATCATCCAGGTCCTGAATGAGGAGTGTATTCACACTGACACACACACTTTTTGGGTAGACCCTCAGGGTTAAAAGTGTCTCAAGATTAGAGTGAAATGATAATGCAGCCTTGACTTTTAGTGATAAGAGCAAGACAGAGGGAATTAGAGAAAAAAGAAAGACAGAGAAAAATCTGCGCTTCTTTGGCCTCTTTTATCACACATCAGTCATATTGATTTCCTGCAAAGCAGAGAAAAGTTTTGGATTTAAGAGCTGACATTTAATAATCCTGTCCTAATCCTTGGCATACGAGGAGCTGCTCGCGGTCCTGCTGAAACATTGAGAATTGTTTCCTTTTCAAACGTATCACGGAACAAAGGAGGCAATTAAACATTTTCACTTCTATAGTAACGTCTTGTTCCTTTGAACCAGATTTGAAAAAAAATAAATTGAATTTAATCAATGACTTGATAAAACTATATGGAAGGAGTCTCCAGTGTCAGTGTAACAGATTCTGACATCTCCACTTGTTTTACCTGTTCCTTTGAAGTTGTTGAAATGACATCATGACACATCTTTCCTCCATAATACAGCACTGGAATGTGTTCATGTGTGATTAAGGGTATTTGATCCTAATAACTTTTACCTGGTGTAATTGCTAAAAGTTCATAGGCTTTACGAGTTACACTACTGAAACTGATTGTGTTCAATATGATCACCAATACAAGCTGTCAATGGTGTAAACTATTTCGTTTTTATTAAAAAAAAAAAAAAAAAAGGTTTCAGTGAGATTTATAAAGAGGAATAAGTCGGTCCTGTCAATCTTAAATGTTAGATATTTTTAGACATTTACGTGACAAACTTCAAGCCAGAAGATTTCAAGACAGATTTTTTTTTTACTTCCACACACCAAATCCAAACTGAGACTCAAAGCTGATGTGCTTTTTTGATTTTTCTGTGGAACTTAGACACTATCAACAGAAAACGTCAGCACCACTGAAGGCAACCTGATCTGAGGGACATCTGAGATAGTATAGCTTCTAACATCCCCCTAGCAACACTGTCAGTAAGGTAAAGATGTTGTAACCTTGATTTATAGTAAAGAAAGGAGGTAGAATGGAGAATGGACTAATAAAGCAGGTAATAGATTGGAGAGTAGACTAGGTGGAGTGGACTATGGAGTTGGATTAGACGAGATGTTTAGTGAAGGACAGGAGATGTACAGGGGAGTAGAGAACAGAACGAGAACAAACTTGTGGATGAACTGTGGAATGGACCTTGGGGTACACCAGACTGCAGGGTGTATGATAAGTCAGTCTAGAGAACAGATTAAAGGCTGTAATGGGAGTAGAATAAGACAGAGACCAGGGACAGATTTTGGACATATTTTATAAATATAGGACATAGAGAACAGAATACTGTACATAGTCAAAAGAACAGACTACCAGAAATGCCACAGGACAGACTTGGGGAAACGCTAGAGGATGGATTAGAGGACAGAGCAGAGGATGGCCTAGCAATGTGGTCTAAATGGTGGACTAGATAAAAGAATTGAGGAGAGACTAATTGATAAATTGGGGAATATGTTTACAGTACTAGGGGTATTGATTAGATAGCGGATTAATTATAAAAATAAATAATATATAATTTTATAGCATCCTTCTCAAACCCACGGTCTGAGACATACAGTACCACATCTGTCATGATTTTATTTCAGTTTTGTAATGGCTTACAGTCTTACCCTGGAATCCTAATTGTTATGTCTGCTTCAGCCTGCACAACCCAAACCACCAGGCACCATTGTCCAGGACACAGGGGCATGGATCCACAGAGCTGCAAACACAGACACAGACACATCACTGCACAGAGGTCTGATCAGCTCGGAAACCTTTAACAACAACCATACTGTACCAAACTCTCTACATTCAACAAAAGTAAAAGACATGGCAAAGTAAACAGTGACTGCACTCGGTCCATATCGAGCAGTTACACATCACGTATGGTAAATCGAGGGTGAGCGAGACAAACATGGGTCTGAACTAAAGAGTAGACTATGAGATAGACTAGAAGATGGTCCCCGTACAGTCCTGACCTCGCTCCATGACATTTACACATGTTTGGGCCATTAAAGGAGTTCCTGGGAAGACAGGCAGCCGGTTCATGACCCAGGTGTACTAAGAAAACATACCTACTAAGTTTTCGTACTAAGAAACCATCAAGCACGGGGAGAACATACAAACTCCAGGTACATGGACTGATGGAAAGATTTGAACCCCCAACCCAACAGTTTGTTTCACCTAATATTTGCATTCAGTCAATCAATCTACTGTAAACAAACGCTCATCCATGTGCAGCAGGTTTTAATAGCAGCTCTCATCAAAACCAAGCTCTATCCATTTAGCTTTGACTCTTCATTTCATTTGAGTCACTAATCCTGTCAGGCTCCATTAATTCCCGTCCGTCACTGAAACATTAAGAGTTTTATAGTAACATCTGGCCAGTGGCTGTAAATCCAGAGACCACGGCCTGCACGGCACAAAACAAATCAGTAATCGAGAAATAATTGCGTTACTGCTGAGCCAGTGAGGTGTTTATGCTGCGAGTATGCAGCGAAGGGCTCTCGAGCTATAAATTAATCTCTGGCAATTTCAGCCTCCTTTCTCTCTCACTCTCTCGCCTGGCCTGTCGTCTGGATTGATAAATAACCCGTCCTGAAGACAGCACAACACATTGCGCCAATTAGTCCACACTTGTTTTTTTTTTTTTATTATTATTATTTTTTTTTTGCACTGACAGTCTTGAATAGATCTTGTCTCCTTTTTTACGAGCAAAGAATCAAGTTTTTTTTCCCAGCATTCTTGATTTCTTCCTTGTACGTCCTAAATCATTCAATACACAGCGTTTATTATCATTTTGAATCGATCTGTAGGGCGTTGTTTTGCTGGAGGCCATGTTCTCTCGCACTGAATCAGGACCTTGATGTGTTTTCCATCCGTCCTCCCTCAACACACGTTTATCTCCTCTGAGAAATCTGCTCGACATCTTCCTGGGCAGCAGGTGTTCGTGTTGAGATCAGCCCGCCCGGTGATAAAAACCAGCTCGAGTCAGATGATGAAATGCTTCTAGTGTTGAAACCCAGGGAATTGAGTTTCATTAGCTGTCAGTCAAAAACTACACAATTCAGTTGGCTGAAAAATGGGCTGCGATGATACAACACTGTCTCGCTTGAAAATTTGTAAGAATCTGTGTGACTGAGTTTGCATAAAATATAAAGAATGTTAAGGTGAGTTTACAGGTTAGATTAGCATTCATATAATTTGTTTCAACTTAAATAAATGGTCTAAAATCAAAAACCAACCTTCACCTGTTTGACCTTGTACAAGATTGTTATAACAGCAATGTGCTTATCACAATATATTAACTTTATTTCTGCTTTAAATAAAAAAAGTGTGTCATAAAGTCACGTGTGCGTTATTTAAAAAAAAATAAAAAATTTATTGCTATTCCTCTATATAGCTTGTACATTTTGTATAATAGTGTTGTTCCTCCGGGACTGTGCCAGACTATGCACAGTGCAAATACACAACAGTGTAATACAAGTTCAAGAAAACATCTAAACAGAAGAATAAATATCTAAGTGATTTTTATTAATTTTAGATTTCAATTTTCAGTCCTGCCTCAGCACTATAGAAAATGAATGAATTACTCTCATGTTCTCTATAAGTGTTTTACAGAGTT
Organism: Clariallabes teugelsi; assembly: GCA_030014215.1. NCBI lineage: Eukaryota > Metazoa > Chordata > Actinopteri > Siluriformes > Clariidae > Clariallabes > Clariallabes teugelsi. The sequence continues at coordinate 1,100,617 of JAQMYG010000023.1, read as the reverse complement.
GCTGGGGCCCTAGGGCCCATCCCGGGGGACTCGGAGCACAAGGTGGGGTACATTACTTTTCAGGGCGCAAACTGCACTACAGGTAATTTGAAAATGCCAATTAGCCTAATCTGCATGTTATTGATCCGTGGAAGGAAACCAACCAAGCACAGGGAGAACATCCAAACTCCATGCACACAGACTCCGAGATGGGAATCGAAGCTTGGACATAGAGATACAAGGCCACTGTGCAAATCACTATGCCAGTGTGTCATGTGGTTAAATTTATATGTTAATGTTGTTGATGTTTGTTTTAAGAATAAGCTGACTGAGCGCTCGTCTGTTACAATTATATATAAAAAAAATTTACATTAAATTATCATCCTTTACTAAAATATTAAATTCTTGAGATAAATGTATAGTATATTATAGTATAATGGTACAACACTTCTCACTTAAAAAGAACAATCCAATTAAAAGTCACTATGAGTCACAGTGAGTAACTAAAGCCAGATTCCCACAGATCACTAGGAAGTCTTGAATAGTCATGTTAATGTCCTGTAGTGAGGTGCAGCGTGACAGTATGGGCTGCTACAGTACAGCTGTGCTCAAAAATGACTTTTAAGTCGACTGCATATTCTGTAAGTCTATCAGCTGTTGTGGCCTACAACACTATAAAAGGCCACAAACAATTTCATACAGTATACCTTTACAGAATATGCAGTTGATGTGACATCGATGAGTTTTATTCACAAGGAAAATATCACTGGTAAGTTAGTAAGTTTTGATGATAAGTTGTACCATTTTCAAGGTTTGGATTAATTCTTTTAATTCAGAACATCCAGTGTAATTTTTATTCAGTATAATCTCACCCGTAGTCCTACCACGGCCACAAAATGGGAATAAATACAATCGTAACCACCATTGGCTTCCACTGTCCCTACTGTAGTTGGACTACAGAAGTTCCTAGATGGATGGATGGATGGATGGATGGATGGATGGATGGAATTGGCCCTGTAGCACTGAGGAAGTTGTTGTAGATCTCTCTGTATGGATCTGTGGACTCTCAGAGCGCACTGTAGAACTATCCATGAGTAATCTGTTTCAAATCTTTAGCTTTTCTGTGCCTTTATGTAGCACCACATAATGTTCACCTCACCTCTGCCTCTAGGTCTGCCTCGCCTCGCTGTAAATCTTTATTTACAGTCTGGAAAAAAGAGACCACTGCAAAATAATTAGTTTCTGATGGTTTTTTTTTTCCCTTACAGGTGCATGTGTTGGTGAGATGAACAGTTTTGTTGATTTTTTTTTTTTCTGAACTACTGACAATATTTCTCGTAAATTCAAAATATAACTATTGTTATTTAGAGTGTATATTTAAAGGAAATGACATCACAACAAATCAAAATAACCCCAGATCATGCAGTATTTGCAAAACTTTAATAACTCACATTAAACGAAATGCAAATAATGTTTAAACAAATGGTGTTAATGCTTTGGCCAAATAACATTAATAAATCAGTATTTGGTGGAATAATAACCCCGATTTGCAGTTACAGTTACAGTTTTTTATGTATTTTGGCTCCCCACCAGTTTTTCACCTTACTGTTGCACTACTTTATAACAGACTTTTTACAAAAAAACAAACAGCTCAGCTTTACTTGATGACGTTCCAGATGTTTTCTGGAGTAACTTGCAGCGAGCTCTTATTTTTTTCCAGAGCTATACTGTATGTTACTCTATTTAATGTAGCAATTTCTATTGTAATCTGTTTATCTTTCATGTTTTTTTTTGTTTTTTTTTCGACTACACTACACATGATTGACAATCTGTATTTGCTACTTAGATGTTTATTGTATAATATCCTTGCTACTAGATGTTGGAAATTTCGTGGGTGATCAATAATCTATCTACTGTATCTACATAATGAGCGTGAAAACTGAACTCAAGACTCCACTCTCATGCATATAACTCTCACGTTCCTTCGTAACAGCACTTAAGTCTGTAGTTCCATCTGCGGTCTGAATACTGATGTGTGGCATTTCAGTATGAAATCTCTCCTGATTGCTTTTATTCGTATCAGATGTTTAACACGACACGACACAAAACCGTTACTGGAAAAAGAAATAAAGATGGAGGGATGACGAGTGATAACGAGCATGTCTGTTATTGTGACTCAATTATACATGTTTTTCTAAGAAATATCTGGAAATGAGGATGTCAGGCTCATAAACACACACACACACACACACACACACACACACACACACACACACACACACACACACACACACTCGGTAGTTTGCTGGCTCTCTCTCATGCCGACTGTAAACAGTAGCTTTTGTTCTGTCGCTGCAGTGGCATTCACTCTAAATGTAAATGAGCAGTGTTTAGTAGTGTAGTCAGTTACACACACACACAAACATACACACACACACACACACACACACACACACACACACACACACATACTTACCAATGCTATGTGTGCTCACTCCAATGCACTGACAAACACTAAAACAAGTATTCAAATACAATGCCTCACAAATGAAGGGCCTTACAGTTACAATTTAACACACACACACACACACACACACACACACACACACACACACACACACACACACACACACACTTAATGTACACTGCTTCCAAGGCCTGTTATGTATTCATGTATTTATTTACAGTATCACAATACACATAACATTCATATGGTAACACAATGGCTGATATATATGTGTGTGTGTGTGTGTGTGTGTGTGTGTGTGTGTGTATACAGCTTGTCTATACAAACACAGATTTTTGTCTTCGACATCCATCCTATGTAGTATACTTATTCAATTTAACCCACATTCCGTCATCATGGCAACAAAGCTAATGTAAATATGTTTACATGTGAACTTTGACCTTTCCGACATGGCGGATTCCGGGTCTGGAAGATAAGTAAGTATGGTCAAAAATGCAGATCTGGATTTATTCTTTTTTTCATTTGTACTTTGTCCTGGTTGGTGAATCTCATGAACACTAGGGGGCGATATACATTAGCTAATACACCTGCTGTTTTCAGGAACCCGGAGAACCTGAAGGACATCCAGATAAAACTCCAGAAGCAGCTTTAAAATAAATCTGGATACAGGCTTAGATTACCAATGATCGAATCTGGAATGAGACAAGTGAGGAAAACCTCCACGAGACAGCATGAAGGAGAAACTTAAGAGGAACAGTGTACGAAGACGTATGGAATGAAATGATGAGGTTTTTTTTCCCTAGAGCTGGAGCTGTAAGGAGATAAAGAGTCTCTTCATGATTATGGTGAATAAAGAGTTCCTGATTTTCCCCTGATTTGTTCTGCGTTATTAATCAGGGGTTTTGACAGACATGGCGCCCTGCGATGCTGCAGGTGGTGGTGAGGTTCCTGAGGGGAGGAGGAGGGAACCAGACTTAGTCTAACAGAAACACAGAGAGAGAGAGTGAAGCATGTTTAGGGCTGCAGATGTTGCTCAGATGGCAGCTGTTTCACTCTCTCCTGCCAATCAGAGCTCTCTCTCTCTCTTTCTCTCTCTCTCTCTCTCTGTCACACACACACACACACACACACACACACACACACACACACACACACCTCATGCCTCACCACCACTGGTGTATTCTCGCATACCTTTACCTCATCCCACAATCGTCTACCTCATCATGCACTCCTCCATTACATTACACAATGTTCACCATGATCATGGACTCCTTTACCGCATATCGAAATCCTCTACCTCATCTTCTATGTTATAATGCAGTTCTCTCATGCACAGGGAGCACCTTTAAGTCAGTGTGCTTAAAGACATCATCCTGTGCACATCAGGATCTGTGAGACTGGTGATATTCTGACCATGTGCGTTACCCCATCTACTATTTCTTCATGGACAGCAAGTTAGAAAAAAGAGCGAACATGAAATTCTGAGTTGAACTGGGTAAATCTACCACAAAAACATTTTGAGGTGTTTTGAGCGGCACGTGCTTAAAGAGCGGAAGAACATCACTGGATGATGACAAGAGATCAGGAAGACCTTCAACAATCTCAATCTCTGAACCATTCGGCGACTTGTGCATGATGATCGTCCGAGAGCTTTCCACAACGACACTGCCACTGTCGGTGTGTCATTCGGAACAGTCCAGGCGATCCGCACATGTGATTTGAACATGCTGACCCAGGAGCAGAAGGAGCATCGCGTCCAAGTCTGGCGAGAACTCCGCCAGTGTGCCGTGGATGACCTGTCCATCATGTCGAGGATTATTACCAGTGACCAAACTAAAACAGTCTTCACAGTGGAAGAGCCCGTCATCTCCATCACTGAAAAAGGCGAGGCAGGTCCGCAGCTCGACAGAGTGCATGCTCATCGACTTATTCAACATCCACGTATCGATGTGTATCGAGAATTCGCCCGCCAGGGACCAGACCGTCTATAGCGAATTCCACTGACAGGTTTTAAGGCATCTGAGGGAGGACGTATAACGGAAATGCCTGGATCTGTGCAGCACAAATCTCAAAACGTTTTGATACCCCCTCATATAACACACTGCTCATTCTCATTATGCACTCATTAACCTCATCTTTTAACCCTCTACCTTATTACAGTACATTATATAGTCTCGAGTATATTACAAACTCCTCTTCCTCATCTTGTGATCCTCTACATTATGAAATCTGGTACCTCATCTCACACTTCTCTACATCATCTTCTTCCTTACCCCCGTCATCCTCTAACTTATCACTGACTTCCTCATCACTTCCTTCCTTCATCATGGATTCTTTTACCTTATCACACACTATTCCTTCCTGATTATGCACTCCTCTACCTCATCACACAGTCCTCTCTACCTCATTACACATTCCTTTACCCCACCACACACTCCTCTACCACTTTACATACTACAGTACTCAACCTCATTACACACGCCTACATGTACAGGTACTGTATACCTCATCACACATTCTTTTACCTCAAGATGTGGGATGGATGGGAAATTATTTTAAAAAATATTTTTAAAAAAAATTTACATTTGATTTAAATTATGTCATTATTAAACATTACATAGTTTTAATTTATGCAACAAATCCCTTTTTCCTGCTTTATTGCATATGTAATATTTCAGCCTGGTTATCTCTTCATTACTATTCTAAAATCATAATAAATATGTAGAAATACAAAGAGAGCACAGAGACATTTACATGGAGAATGTGGGGAATTATTGACTGTGACCTCTGGAGGGTTGTAGCGAACATTCGGAGAATCTGTGTATTACATGAAAAATTATCATTTTGCTCTCAGTGGGTTTTGTGTGTATGTGTGTGTTTCACAAACACTCTGCTGAGGGATCAGGGATTTGTGTGCTAATAATACACGCATCAATAAAATAATAAGCTAAACCATGCGCAGAGCCGAGCTTTATCCCAAGCTGTATGTCCTAAAATTTTCCACGTTGCATATTTGACTTCAGGGAAAACTTGAAGCCTGGTTTTAATATGAAGCAGACTGAGATTTATGCAAAAAAAAACTAAACCAAAAAAAAAAACAGGAAAATACAGGAAACGCATTATTTCACAGGAAATAATGAATAGACACTAATTTGGGTCCTTTTGCCCAACAGGAGGCTTTGGTGCAAAATGTGGCTTCACCCAACCAGATGCTTAACCGTTACTGTAGTACCACATGTGACTTTTGCATTTGTCCATTTAAGGTTTTCAGCCAAAGATGTTTTCCCAAGGATGGAGTTTAGCAAATTAACTTGCCCATGAAGGAGTTTTACCCAGGAGGAGTCTTTTAGATGTTGCTTAATATGGGTCTAGTGTCAACCAGTGGATTTGTTTAACCAGGGCTTTTGCCCAACCAGAAGCTTTTGCTAATCAGACATTTTTGTCCAAAAAGGGACTTCAGCCAGGGATATGGCTTTGAATTTTGCCCAACCAGGTTTTATGGGGAATCAAAAAAATTTTTTTCCAACCATGGGCCTCTACAAAGCATGTGGCTTTGCCCATTGAGAAGCTTCTGCCCAACCAAGAGTTTTGACCATTATTGGGCTTAAGCCTATCCAGGGACTTTGCACAGTCAGGGGATTCTGCCCAACCAGGAGATTTGTCCAACCAGATTTATTTGCCCAGTACAAGGCTTTTGCCCAAAATGAGCATTTGGCTGTCCATAGGTTTTTGCCCAGAAGGAGATGTGTTTTCCAAACCAGGGAATTCTGTTCAGCATGGAATTTTCTTCTGTCCAAGCACATAATGTGCCCAGCCTCTAACCAACACAGGGTTCCAGCTGAACTAGAGGCTTTTTCCCAGTCAAAATCTATGCCCAACCATCACTGGATACCAAAAAAAAGAGGATTTTGCTCAGCGCAGGGCTTTTCCCTTATTGGGATTGTACCTAATCAGGGCTTGTATTCATAAAAGGGATTTGTTAGGAAGAAGGATTTTACCCGAATGGAGCTTTGGGCAAAAAGGGAGATCTGCCCAAACCCATCATGGGGCATTGTTCATAAGCAGGCATTAAAATGTCACTGCCTTTACAGTATACTGTATGTTACATGCATACGGTGCACCAAAATACTGCATCCTCATCAGTACTGGTAAATATATAATTTGTGAAGTAATATATTTGGAATTAAAGTTGTATTGTACAGTATCTAGGTGTACAGTACTAGTCAAAAGCTTGGAAACAAGTTTGCATTTATTTTCTACATTTTAGAAAAATGCTGAATGTTTTAAAAACTAAGAAATAACACATATGGCATTAGGTAAATGAGCAACAACAAGAACAACAGGTTGTTATTTTAACACATGAAATTCAGCTGTTCTGGAACAGTTCTTGCAAGAACAGTATTGTCATTTGTAAAACCCATCAAGCTCCATGATGAAACTGTCTCTCATGAAGACCTTCACAGGAAAGCAAGACCAAAACTTACCTCTCCTACAGAGGAGAAGTTCATTTAGAGCTAGAAGCCTCAGAAATCACCAATTAACAAACAGCACCTCAGATTAGAGCCATTATGAAGGTTTACAGAGTAGAAGTAGCAGATATACATCTCAATATCAACTGTTCAAAGGAGATTATTGTGTATTTTGGATAAACGCCTTCAGTATTGTTTTACAATGTAGAAATAAATGAATATAAGGAACGACCATGGAGTTAGAAGGGGTGTACAAACTTTTGACTGGTAGTGTCTATAATGTCTTATGCTTGCAGTCCTGAGCCATTCATGAGTCTCTTCACTTCCTCTCTTCTCTCTCAGTGATTTCATTTCCTTTATCAGTGCAACTTTCTGCAAGCGCTGTTTAAGTGAAGGTCAAGGGCAAAGCAGAAAAGTGTACACTTCCTGCCAATCACTTGAGCGATTGCTGAAGGTACACACTCAAATGCACACACACACACACACATATACACACACACACATCACCAATATCCTGAGTCAGCAGGTAAACAAAGTGCCAGGACAAAGATACGCTGAGGATGCAGTGACCTCCAGATGAGTCGTTTCACTCTTCTGCAGGAGTATATATTTTTACATTTATATTTAATTTCTATGTGATATTTTACTATTTTTTGGAATATATTTTATAATGTTTAATGGTTAAAATTGACTGTTTATTTCAAAATATATATTTTTATTATTTTGATTACATTTATAAATCTATTACTCACTATTATTACAATTTTATTTCAAATACTTATTTTTATTTATTTATTTACTTAAGTAAGTACTTATTTTTATTTGTAATTGCTTAATATTTTTATATTGCATTTTATTTTGTCATTGTCTTTGTCATTTTGTCATTTTGTCACTGTCATAACCACCACTCTCTCCAGCAATGATAACCCACAGACCCGCCCCAACACTATTAGCCCCACCCACTCAACTCGCACTTCCTCAGTGTTCTGTTTTCACACAGCTGTACTGCATCCAATTTAATCAGAATCGTTAGATAAACCCCTCTCAGTGTGTGTAACTCTTGTTTAAATCTTTCCCTGCCGCTTATTGGTTATACCAATTTATTTCTGTTTAATTCTGTTTTTCTTTGTGTGGTTTTGTAATCTCCTGGTTTGATCCTTGTTCTTGTTTTGTTGTCGACTCTGTGTCTGGATTTTCTATTTTGCTTTTGCTTTTTTTCCTGAATTTGTTTCCTATTGGTTTACTGTGAATAAATCCTCCTGTTTTATCTACTTTATCCTGCTCCTGACAATAACTTTTATTACTTAAATCAACAAATGTGGATTTTAATATATAAATATGTAAATATGTAAATATAATGCAAATTTCATTGTTCCAGCACTGCTCCTAGCAGAAATAAAGTCTCTCTCTGATTAAGACTCCGGGGTCCCTCAGGTTTCAGTGTGAGGATCCATTTTGTTTGAAATAAAACTCCTCCACCACTTTTCCTAAGATTCTAATTTTGCAAAATTTTAGAATAAACAAAACTACAGGAGACGATACAAATAGGGAAATTATTTTCCTGAAATTCATATAGTCATATTTAATGTTGTGGAGCGTCTGCAAGTATATAAAGCTATAAATAACCGTTCATTCACCAGACCTTTTAAGCTAATAAAGCATTTTTAATTATAACCTGGAAAGAAGTATAAACTTCCCTGTCCTGAAGATGTTGCATAACATCAAATTGTCTGACAATGGAGTCTCCTTCAATAAAATGTTACATAAACACATCTCTCCTTACTAAAAAAAACCACCAAAAAAATAATTGCATGTATTTTTATTTTGTTTCTTATTATTACAGCATGGAACTAGAACAACCATACGTATTAACATCAATAACAAACGTCTTGGGTTACTTTGCTGTAACCCTGTTACCTGAAAAGGCGGGAAGGTGATGCTGTGTGAAAACGCTATGGGAACATCTTTTCGTGTTGCCGGTTGTGAAGCATGTGTGTATCAAACACGCCAAATTTTGGCT
>JAQMYG010000023.1:1069558-1075686 GCA_030014215.1 Clariallabes teugelsi | reverse complement strand
CTCCCGGCGCGGTGTGTGTCTCTGTGGTGGTGGTGGTGTGTTCAGGGCTGACCTGTTCGAGTCGCGGCTGCGGTGTGGCGCATGTTGGAGCTCTTATGGGGCCGACGAACTTCCCGAAACGGGCCAGCTCCTTCATTATAGCCTCGTCCTTTATGAACGGAGGCACGTTGGATTTGACCACCCGCACCGCGGGGGGCAGACAGAGGGGTGACTTTGACCGCGGTTCCTCTCACACATATTCTGCTCCGCGTCAGTGCGCTCGCGAGGTCAACCCTGTTCACAAACACCACCACGGCTTTATTCATCCGGGAGGCAGAGTAGATGTTCTCATACCCGACCTGACCCCCCACCGCTAACAACACGTCCTCAATCGGCACGCCGTCCTCACACACCTGACGCCATGCCGGAGGGACAAAGTCTCCACACCGGCCTCAGAGGCCATGGTGCCTGCTCACTCTCTCTCACTTTAAAACTTTTATCTAAACTAAAAAACATTCACTGATCTGTCTCCGGAAAAAAACTTGGCAGCATGCCAAACAGCCTTTCGCACGCTCTCACACCCAGCGCATGCGCAGAGAGAGAGAGTCTGTGCGTGTGTGAGAGAGAGGGAGAGAGAGAGAAAGAGAGAGGGAATTGAAGGAAGATAGTGAGGATGGATGGAAATGAGAGAGTAAGGGAGAATGAAAAGAACTCAGAGAGAGAGAAAGAGAACTGAAAGAAGAAAGTAGAGGATGGAAAAAAGACTGATGGATGAAACAGAACAGAGTGAGGTAGGATGGAGAGAACAGAGAGAGAGAGAGAACAGACAGAAAATTGTAAGGGAATGTTGAAAGAAAAGCCCTAGTATGGATGAAGTGAACACAGTGAAAAGATGGAGAGAAGAGAGGATTGTTATAGAGAGAAGAGAGTGAAGGAAGATAAGAGATAAGAGAGGGAGGAATGAGGGAAAACAGGGGATGGAGAGAGAAGAGAGGGAGAGAGAGATGTGAGCAGAGAGGATGGAGGGATTGAGAAAGAGAACAATAATGATGGAACTAACGCAAGGGGGATGAATCGCATGAAATAATGGAGGAAAAGTGAGGAAGGATAGAAAACAGAATGAATGAGAGTGGAGAAGAGGAGGGAAGATGGAGCAAAGATAACTGGAATGATAGAAGGAAAATGATGGAGGGAATAAAAAGGGGAGGATGTAGAGAATGGGAGGTTGGAGGGAACACAGTGAGGAAGGATTGTGAATAGCGAGAGTGAGGGAGGAAAAAAACCCAATGTGGAGCAAACAGGGTGATAGAGAATATAGAACAGAGACCAGGGAACCAGTTAAAAGGAAAAAGAGCAAAGGGATATTGGATAGAATGGATGGATAAAAAAAAGTGAAGGAAGACGGACAGAACAGAGTGATAGAAGGTGAAAGGAACAGATAAAGAACAATGGATGGAACATAATAAGGGAGGAGTGTGGGACTGAGAGACCAGAGTGAGAGATTCCTACAGTGAGGATTACAGTAAGATGAGGATGTAAACGATGGAGGGAAAGGACGAGGACGAGGAAAGATGTAGAAGATGGAAAGAATGATTTTGTAACAGAATAAAGGAGGACAGAGAGAACACATTGAAGGATGACAGAAGAAATAATAAACAATTGAAACAATCTTTCTGTCTGCCTGTCTACTGTATCTATCTGTCCGTCTCTCGGTCTGTCTGTCCTTCTCTCCGTCTCCCTGTCTGTGTGTTATTTCAGCCGTATGAAACCGAGCGATTGTCCTGGGCTGCCTCATTAACACTACACTGCCTCACTCCCACGCCTCGACTCCAGCACATTCCCCATCCTGCTGCGCCCCCTGCAGGCCATCACAGGAAGTGACATCATTCGCAAACTCTCAGCTCCTTTCTGTCCTCTCCAAACTGAGAATATAGGACATTTTATTCACACTGGTAAACGTGTGAGGGGACGGAGGGATGACTCTCTGACACACTTGTCCATCTGTGCAGAAATTACATATTCACTCTCTCTCTCTCTCTCTCTCTCTCTCTGTGTGTGTGTGTGCGTGTGTGTGTGTTTGTATTGCTAAATGATTTTACAGACAGATAAAAAATATTGTTTTTTTATTTTCTTTCACATTTGACCATTTTCAATTTTAATATTTCAATGTGTTTCTTATATAACAAATCTATCGACCTGTGTATTTGCCCTCTCTCTTTCAGCACTTTTTTTTTCTCAAAAGACCATCCATCCATCCATCCATCCAGTGATTTTTGAAAACAAACCCAGGGTAAGCCTAACCCTGATTGGGTGTGGTTAAAAAGGGGCGGAGTTACTACTCATAGCTTCACGACTAATTAGACCACTCTACAGAATAATTTTGCATTTTATGGAGCATCATTTTGTCCAGATGGACAGATTCCACACTTCCCTCTTGACGGAGTAGAGTGTGAGCAGACTTCATCACAAAGCTGTCGTCTCGGAGCGGACACACGGCGCAAAGAATGGACAAAACAACACCTTTAATTTAATTAAACAAACATTTTCCGATAGTGTAACACTTCGTCTGATGGCATTTTTGTAAAATGTGTGTTCTTTATGTTTCCTGTGTGATGATGATGATGATTTTAGTCTCACTGAGCCAAGTGTTTGATCCGAACAGGACTATGTCCCAGTGTCCCAGTGTCCCAGACTTCCTTCTGTAATCAGCTTGTTTATCACGTCTCGCTGGCCGAAGCCCAGCCCAGGTCCGGTTTTCCTCCCCAGATGGCGGTCATCTGCTCGCGTTATTCTCGTTCATCTGTTGTGGCGTTTCCTTCGAGTCCTTTGAAGCCACAAGCAGCGTGACGGTGAACATGCATATGCTGTTTCATGTCTCCTAATTTATGGAGCTCCACATGGCAGGAAGTGTGCATTAACATATTGTATCTTGTAGCCTGGTGTTAAATACGGAGCAGAACAGATACCTGAGAGAAAGAGAAAAAGAGAAAGAAAGAGAGAGTAAGCACATAGAAAGCGTAATAACACTTCTGTCCTGAATATGTTGTACAGCTTTACCTCTGACTTTCACAATGCGCCGACACTGGAGACTCCTTCCATACACATTAATATAAACTCCCGCTGCTGTCAGAGCTGCTGTTACAGAGAATTAATCAACCACAAAGACCAATCTGAACCCAAAATTATTATTTTTGTATATTTTATTTCTATATCACTTAAGCTATCATAAAGAATCTTGTCAGAATATTGTAGACAGATTTAAATAAATCCGTAAGCGTATCTCACCGAGACGAGCGCTGATGATGATGAGCCTCCTCTTCATACTGGGATCACTGGTGTGAGTTTTTTGCACCAGGAAACATTACGTGATAGGAAATGGTGGTGCATGGAGAGGCCATCTGCTGTGGCACTAGATCATCTCCCTCAAGTGTCATGCTAACACACACACACACACACACACTCACACACACTCACACGCCAGACAAAATCTGTTGAATATTCACACTTTTACAGCACTTATACCTCCAGATGTGCTGAGAGATTTCTTCGGCCTGCTTCCCATGCCGTCTCACACCCCATATCTGATGAAGGAGGCGTCGCTAATCTGTTTTGCGTGAAGGACTTCGGCTACATCAGCGGCCGTCCAACTGTCCTGCTGTACGAACACAGACGGCCACTCAACACTCTGTGAACTTATGCATGCAGATGAAGGAAGGCCTGATTATTTCTCCTCCATTCACATTAAACTAAATATCCATAAAATACTAATTATTTGTATTTAATATTTTTATTTCATGTACAAAAAAATTTAAGAGAAAATAATAGATTTGATCCCAACTGTTATCCTCAAATATAGAAACACTGATCTGATGATTCAGAAAAGGAGCAGATCTTAAATATGAGCAAAATACTGGCTAATTCAAATACCGACCTAAAAAGAAACTCATCTGGTTCAGAATGATTCACTACCTCGAACTCTAATGTGCTAAATAAATGAGAAGACCAAATCTTAACCAAAATGATTCACAGACCTGCTGAATGCAAATAAACCTTAGTCATGACTAATTTAGGAGTCTTCTGCACAAGGGCTCAGGGCCGGATTAGAGTACACACTCACTCACTCACTCACTCACTCACTCATCGTCTATACCACTTTATCCTGTATACAGGGTCGCGGGGGGCCTGGAGCCTATCCCAGGAGATTTAGGACACGAATTGGGGTACACCCTGGATGGGGTGCCAATCCTTTACATGACACACGCACACACACACACACACACACACAAATTAGCCTAATCTGCATGTCTCTGGACTGTGGGAGGAAACCGGAGTACCCGGAGGAAACCCACCAAGCATCAAGATCAGCATTTCATGCTCAGGTCCACTTGAAAAGGTGTTCTTGAACACAGGTTAAATCAGTTATGAAGACTGGAAGTGGATGCTGTTTTTGAATGCCACACCATCAATGCCACCTGCTTCCTCTGATATCTTTGTATAAACACACAACACACACCGATGTGTCCCTGACGTCAGCACACATCACTGGAATGGCACGGCCAGGGTCGCTCTTGACATCATCTCTGACATAACCATAATATCAGGTATAATGAGAAGCTCGACGCTCTTGTACTCTTCTTCTGTTTGGGTTTATTGGCAGCTTGGAAATTAATTAGGTACATACTGCCACCTACCGTATGAGAGAGTGTAAATAACAGTGTTAGGAATCACCAGGAATCATTTAATACTATATTATCACAATACTTACAGTGGGTGCTGGTTCGATTTATGCTGAAATTCTGTTAGCCTTATCATTTTACACATATCCCAATTTTGAAGTCAATGTGGCGATACATGAATTGCAACATGAAGAATCATGATAAGCAGCTAAGTCGATTTTCCTCCATCTTTGGTAAATATACGAGTACTCTGGTGCAGAACAACATTACTAATGTAAAAGTTGGCGGGAATGGTGGGGAGGGGGCGTCATACTCAGGTATGATAGGAAGCAGCAACCTAATGTACCTCACGACCTAACCTAAATAACCTTTTGCAAGATATGTAAAATTCTGTCATTACCGAAATGATTCTCTAACTCAAATTTTGCCCTGCATTGCACATAACCATGAGTAAATCTCAACATGATTCACCAAATCAAACTGTGACCTGCTGAACACAAAAGGAATTAAACTGATTCATGATCTGCTAAAGAAGAAAAGTGCAAATCTCGGTCATGACGGCAATGTTTCAGTGACTTAAACGCTAACCTGTATGAGGGAGGAGCGAATCTCAATCACATGAAGTGATTCATTTATTCAAGCAAAAAGAGGGAATTCGATTCACAATCAAAACAATTTGTCTTCACGAGATCCTCAAGCTTTTAACAAATTTGTTAAAGCCAGAGTCAGTCTTTGTTCGCGAGCATGACCACAGGATAACGATTAACACTGTCTAGTAGCGCTCTGCTCATGTCGAGTCTTTCAGCATTAGCATCTCTTCATACAGATTCTTTCCCGAAGCAGAGATGATGTAAGAAAATGTACAAGGGAGACTTCAGCATCTAACTACACTGTACTTAGGGAGGTATTAAAGCTGGAGACTGACGCGCGGTGAATACCAATGCTGCTGATCTCAGGCTCTCCTGCTCGCTGTAATTCAGTTCAGTCGCTCTCTATTAGAGTGGAGATTGAGAAGCCTTGTCCTGCTTCACACCGCCTCAGCCTCCATTACTGCTTTCTCCTTCGCCTTATTCATACAAATCGCCTCCCCGCTTTAATTCAGCGCCGAGCCTCGTTTCTCACTGCACTGCCTTTAGTTTAAGATGATGTCCCTGGGATTAAGTGGCTGCAAGTTTTCGTCTCCCTGTTTGCTTTATAGAGAGAATGTTCCGCATTGTGATCTTTATTGAAACCCATTTAAACTCAAGCCTTAAAGTTCTTGCTAGGGCATGCGCTCATATTTCTGGTGATATACCGTACATCGATCAGCCGTAACATTAAACCCACTGACAGGTGAAGTGAATAACATTGATTATCTTGTTACAGTGGCACCTGTCACAGGGTGCGATATATTAGACAGCGAGTGAACACACAGTTCTCAAAGTTGATGAGTAAGAAGGAGGAAAAATGAGCAAGTATAAGGATCGGAGTGAC
>JAQMYG010000023.1:1062058-1064558 GCA_030014215.1 Clariallabes teugelsi | reverse complement strand
GCCGGCGGCCAATAACACACACTTTAGAGGCATTCGTGAAAATCATTAAGTTTTATTACAACAGTTCGTATCGCCTGAAAAAGCGAGCGAGCCATCTGTCTGGTGCGAGCCGGGGCATGTTCGGCAAAAAGTACACAATGAAGGAGACTCGTTACACAAACTCTTATTCCTCACGTGCAGGTCAGCACATTTGCATCTATCGATCTATCTAACTATCTATCTATCTATTAGTTGTGTAAACTTGAGGTATTTATAAAAGGGTGTAGAATTAATTATTTGTTTCTTTCTTTCTTGTTTAGATTTTTGTTTTAATATACAGCAGGAATACTGTAATGAGTGTGGTGTTTAGTTATTTGTTTATTTCTTGTTTATTAGCTGTTTGTGTGCAAACAAATGGGCTGAAACTTTACAATCAGTACATCTGTGTAACGCTGTTTAATAGTTAGTATGTGAAAATGTTGATACAAAATGTTATTGGTTAGTTTGATTAATTTTGTATTTATTTATTTATTTATTTATTTATTTAAGTTATACTTATAATAAACCATCAGTGATCTATTATTACATCAGTAAATTTGCTTATTTGTTTGTTGCTTTATTTATTTATTTATTTATTTATTTACGTATTTATTTATACAATGACGTTGAAAATATCCTACATCAGTGTGAGAGTCAACGTCCTGCTACAAGCTGAGTGTGTAAAGGCGTTTAATGGCACACACTGCACCACACTGATTTTTCTGTAAGGTGTGTGTGTGTGTGTGTGTGCGTGTGTGCGTGTGTGTGTGTGTGTGTGTGTGTAGGTGTGTGTGTGTGTGTGTGTGTGTGTGTGTGTGTGTGTGTGTAACAGAAAGAGAGAGATGCAATAAAAACCTTGGAATAAATTCATTGATTTTTCAGCTTGTCACTAAGTGAACACAAACCTGTGTAAGATCTGTTATTACATTTTTTTGGCTGATTCAAGATGTTTACAAAAAAAAGTAAACTTTTGATAGAAATGACATCAGTCAATTGTAAACAAACAGGAAGTGCTACTGGACAAGTCTGTAAATTCCAAAACAAGTTATTTAGCTGAACAAAAATCAAACACCTCGTGTCACTGGACGCACGCTAACAATCCACTCATGGATGTTGTGTTTTGTGTTGGTGTCGCTGTAGATGTTGGTGTTAGCGACAGCCTGCCTCGCCACGTTTGGATTTTTCATCTCCTCGCCCACTCTGCTCTTTCTTGACCTCATTTTTTTCATTCTAGACTCAATTAGCCTCGGGAAACCATTCACAAGCGATTTTTGTTATTGTTGTTGTTTAAGTCCTTCTCGACACACACACACACACACACGCACAGGCACACACACACACACACACACACACATGAAAAAGCTGCGTTTGGTCTGTACACTGCGAGTTGCTAATGTGATTTACGACTGCTGTCTGAAATGACGAGACGGCAAACTAAATGAACAGATAGCCGCAGGGAAAAACCGATAAAATAAAATAAAAAAATAAAGTAAATTATATTAAATAAAATTGCTTCCCTCAACATTTTGAATTCAGCTAGTTTCAAATTAAAATTAAATTAAATTATGGAGATTTAAAAAAAATGTAAAGTATAAGGCTACCTCTGCAAGATGTATAAGTAAACAAGGAAACGAACATGATAATATACGGACTCATAAATCCGTCAGCAACATTAGCATGCATCCATCGGGAGCGCTTGCTAAACCCATCAGTCCCTGTCACTGTTCATTACCGCAGCGTCTGCACTTATTTCCATGCTACACATTCTGCTTTTTTAATCATTACCATAACGCTGTTTACTTATTTCATCATTTTTCGTTATATGTTTTTTTTTATCACTTTCCTTACTTTAACTTATACTTACTTATAGAACATACTTACTTTTGTACTTTGGAATAAATCACATTTGTTATACGTCTTTACTAAAACAGGAAACATATTTATATTATTTTACAATAAAGAAGGTTGTAAAGTAACTCAAGGAAAGAGCAAGCTGAACACAAAGGAGGAAAAGAGCTCTGGAGGAACAATGACACAGCAGGGAGCTTCTAGTCCTTACACTGGGATATCAATATTCTAGTCATCATGCTGTCAATTAATGAAAAGGGAGGAGGACATTACAAGAAGGAGATGGTGAGCCTTAGGATACAAGCCGAATGGGTTTTGTCTTCAGGCTTGTAGGAGAAGTAGAGTAGAAGGAGGGCCTCAAGAGACCAGATGGCCTTCATAGTCAAGAGGATAGTGGGCCTGATGGGAAGGAAAAGAACTGATGGAGGTTAGACTGGCAGGATTGAACCATATTAGCCAGAATGGGAGGATAAGGAAATGATGGTGCTCAGGTTCAAGGGACAAGAGAGAGGATGGGTCTCAGATTTGCAAGATTGCGAACCATGTAGGTCACAGGACCCAGCTGGCATTCGACCGACCTTAAACGTTTAAATGTGGTTGAAATAATGTCAGTTTATGAAAAAACATTCATTCA
>JAQMYG010000023.1:1047973-1058729 GCA_030014215.1 Clariallabes teugelsi | reverse complement strand
TTCCGATGCCAGCTTTTTTTGTGGTATCGGCAGCATTTCCGATACCAGTATCGGAATCGGAACAACCCTAGTTTTAATATGCTTCATTTCTCAAGTGTGAAGGACACACAGTGTTATAGATGCAGATTAGTAATCAGGAGGCTGATGGAAAAGTTCTATGACAGTTTGATTACTTCCAAAATTATATATTTTTTTCAAAATGTAGATTTGAGTAGTTGTTTATAACAGTTAAAAGGCTTCCGTTGGTTCCTGTTGCTCTGTAATTGTCTGAGCTGGATATTAAATAATTGTGCTTTAAGGTCAGTTTGGGAGTGGGACTGACATTTAGGGATTCAGTAAACCTTCCCCTTTATTGGCATGGAGCAATTTCCAATCCGCTGTGCTGCAATCTTACACGGCACGTTGCATCATCAGCCGTTCAAAAAAGGACCAGAGAGTGCAATATCCATCATGAGATAACAACAGTGTGCAATTTACATTTTGATTAGCGCAGGATTGTTCATGAAGCACCCCGCTGGGGCCGGCGATCAGCTGGAGAAATAACACTGTAATGTTGTCGCTAAAAAGCACAGAGGAGCTACAACGTTTAGCGCTGATCGATCGGCCCGCACCGCTGATAGATTACGCAACCTTTTTTTTTAAAGAGCAGCTCTGCAGGAAAATGTCATGCGTATCACACAGTTAACCCTCTGCGGGATCCTGTCGTTTATAAACCACGTGAAGAAAAGACCTTTAGAAAAGCAACACAAAGGTACAAGCATCAACTTTCAGGACAAATGAGTTTGTTAGCTTTGTGGTGAGCGTATTTCACTAAACAGAGGTCACACGGAGGAACGCAGAAAGAAAAACATGTCAGCAGGAAGTCTGAGTCACGTCAAAGTCAAAAAATAGCTCTTACTCTAATTCAAGTGGCTTAAAAGGAAAAGACTTAATTACAGAATGGATTTGCAGAATGATACATCTAATGGTTAGTTACATAACAGCTGGTAATTGGTTTAAATTTCCCAATATATGATTAATATTAACTAAACTGATAGGAAACTTGATTGGCTACTTAAGTATCATACTGTAGCTAATGCTAGAGGAGTATCATAAGATAAGCTAGGGAGATTTGTTCAATACGTACAGAAATATCTACAGATAACTGTAATATGATATACTGTATATTAGCTATATACTGTATGTGTATGTATAGGTATAGGTAATAATTATTATTAACAATTATGCTAATTACTCACGTCTCTATAGCGCTGATCCTGTACAGAGTCAGGGAGGGCCTGGAGCCTGGAGCCTGTCCCTGTATGGGGTGTCACTTACACAAGCAATCACACACGCTACATGGAATCTGGAAACACCAGTTAGAGTATCTGTGTGTCTCTGAAACCCACCAAGCGTGAGAGGACATGCATCAACGTGGACCCTAGGAATCAAACCCCAGACTCTGGAGGTGCGAGGCCACAGTGATGACCACTGCATCACCTTTATGTTAATTAATAATTATTTATTCATTTATTGTAATCCTTATGGTGTTTAAAAAGGGATTTAAAAAAGAATCCTTTTTTTTTCTGTAAACACACACTGGACATTCTCTATGGTTTTTAAAGGCATGAATCATAAGAAAGCCTGGAACCAGGAGATTTACTGAATTTTCGGTGCCTCTGTGTTGTAATATGCAGCAGAATATTTAAATCCCCAAATCGCACACCGACGCAGAAAAACAGAGGCTCTGATCTTTGCTCGAGCTCTTGCCGTTTGCAATTCAGATCAGCTCATTTGAATGAAATGTTGCTTGCCATGAATACAGTTGAACTTTGCAGACATGTCAGGGTCATGTCTGACAAAATTACCCACACAGACACAAGCGCATTAATCAAACGGCGGAGCGGCTGTCGGACAGCACTGTGAATTCATCCTTCAGCGCAGGTCACGATGGATACGGGCCACACTCGCCGGGTCACTCTCCTTCCATTTAACCCTGTCTAATTAAAGTCCAAACCCGGGCCAGGATGACAGGCCTATTAAGGAATTACTTTATTACTGCCCGACTTTGGGAAAATAATTGATTCACGGGCGTGCGGGAGGAGTGACGTGTTTTATAGCAGATGGTAAAAGCGTTCTGGCTGCTTTAAAATCAGAGAGGTCGAGACACTGCTGCTCATAATTCATAACTCTCAATTAACACGACTTCTCGTTTCTCAGCGCCTGGGTTTAAGGACACAGTAAGTCAATGAGGGTCTTCGCTTTAAATATATTTAACATGACTTATAGCTGTAATAATGTCACGGGCCTTTCCTCTTCTCTTAATGAAATAAGAGTCCTCCATTTTACCTCAAATATAGTCGGCCGGGAAATATCTCATATCTTTTATTTTCACGAGAACTACGTGTTGCTAAAAGTTCAAAGGAAGTGAATGGCTTCCATTACATCATTCGAATGACCAAGCCCCGTCTTCAGACATTAGGCCACGCCCTCAAACACCTAGTATGGTGCTAGTGTTTGTGACACTAGTTGGAGTGAAGTGATTGGCTCCTGACTACTCACTTCATTTGGTAAAACTAATGTTGCTAACAAGTAATAGAAGCTCCGCCTTCAGTCAATATTAGGCCCCGCCCACATTTTTTAAAGCTGCAAGCTGTACTTTTGTGTTTCTCCTTTTTAAAATGTAATTGCTTCATTTAATATACAGTGGAGCTACATTTTATCATAACCATGGGTCCAATGGAATTTTATGGAATTTTTCAATTGAAATGGGTTT
Source organism: Clariallabes teugelsi (assembly GCA_030014215.1). Classification (NCBI taxonomy): domain Eukaryota; kingdom Metazoa; phylum Chordata; class Actinopteri; order Siluriformes; family Clariidae; genus Clariallabes; species Clariallabes teugelsi. Next base: position 1,055,974 of record JAQMYG010000023.1, on the reverse strand, counting down.
ACAGTAACTGTAGTTAATTGGATATAAACCCACTATGTAATAGCTCCATTGTGTGTCAATCCAAATTTTATGTTTTATAGATAACAAATGTTTAATTAAATGTCAAACACAAGTATGAAATTAGCACATTTTTATATCGCAATGTCAGGATTTCCTTTATACGCCAATACAAATGGGTCTGAGCGGAGAAAACTCCAATCTGGCATCATAAATTTGTAAAAATAATAAAGCCAAGGAGAGAAGTAGATAACACAAACCCTGCTGTGCGCTTCCTCGTGACTGACGGCGTGCTCGATAATTCATACAATTAGTTTCCCATCTGAAGTGAGTCTCTCGTCTCCGTAGCCCGCCTCGTCCTCAGAACCCTCCTCCATCTCGTTCCTCAGAACTCATCGATCGATCGAGAGTGGAGTGTAATTAAAGCTGCTCACGCTGACGGCCTCACTTTCAATTCACCTATACACTCTCGCGTCAATGTGCATCAGCTCTGGTTCTAATTGGGTTAGAAAGCAGAACAGTGAAAGCTGGACAGCGGTGACGTGTCAGAAACTCGTCCTCCGACACTCAGATTTACAGTAACGAACTGATAACCGCGGTGTTACCGTGTACATGCTGAATTATAAACATACTTATCACAAGCAGAGTGTTTTCTAATATCGAATAACAGCATCCCTCCTAAGCAGAGCTTTATAAGACTGTATGTGTGGTCTAAATTTGCATAAAGGAAAGTGATTGGCTCCTATGTTTAATGATGCAATAAAATTCACAAAATTTAACACCACAATCACAATGTCAACTACTGTGCACTTAAATAAACATTTACTTTGTTTTTTTTATATTTTACAGTTAAACACTACAGTTTGATTAAATTCCAGATTCTGGGTGTAAAATAATTATTTCTATTTATTACATTTAAAGCTCCACCCACACAAATATCATGCACGGTTCATTTTTAGCAAATCCATTAATGGAGCATGCAGATGGGTTGGACTAGACTTTGTTAAAACCTTGGATTTATTGATTATATTTTCAGATTTTTTATTTCCTGATTTTTTTCCCCGAAGTGGTTGTGTCATGGATTTTCTGTACTTGCGTCAGGGATTTCAGAGGATTTTGCAGCACCAGAGCTGGATCTGCAGTAGAAGGTCATTCAGAAGGAAAAGTGTGGAGAAGCAATAAGAAGATTCATCTCGACAGAAAGGGTACAGATATTAGCTGTATTAAAGGAAAAAAGAGAAATGTGCCAAATAGCTTGGAGAAAAATGACTTTTTAGTTCCACTCCTTCAATCCACCATGTCTGATCAGCCGTGTATTTCTGTCCCGAATGTCATTATGGTGAAGAGAAGTGTCTTGGTGTAATATTAAAGCGGTATTACAGGACATTAGAATGTTAGAGCTTGTCCAAATCACTGGATCTCGTTTAAAATAGAAGTCATTTCTCCTGTGCATAGTGATAGAAATCCAAATCTGTCCTTTAGCTTAATATACAATCATTAAATACAATGTCTTGTGCAGATCTGTTTTCAGTTCTGACTCTTTCTGTCCTGGTAGGAATTTGCTCCTCTATTGTGTTCACTTATACTGTGATTAGTCTGTAAACAGTCTGTCCTGTCTTATAGTCCAGTCTCAGAGCTCCCCCTGTGTGCGTGCATGCGTGCGTGTGTGTGTGTGCATGTGTGTGCTTGTGTGTGCATGTGTGTGCATGTGTGTGTGTGTGTGTGTGTGTGTGTGTGATAATGCCCCAACTAAAATCCCCCCAGATAATGCACATTTTATACAAAATGCTCACTCTGTTTCACTCCTCCTGCAATTTGCCATTTCAGTGTTTATGTAAAAGATCCACTGCTGAGCCACGTCCTCTCCAGAGGTCACAGAGATGGGAAAATCTAATTGGCTTATTTAAGCCCCATGGCTTTTCCACAAAGATGGAGAAAGAACAAAAAGCAGGGAATGTTTTGTTCTTACATTATGTGTGTATACAGTAGGGACCCGTCTAAGTCCAAGAATCAAAGTTTTGTATTTCCCATCACTGATTACAGTTTGGTGCCACGGTGGCTTAGTGGTTAACACTGTCGCCTTGCACCTCCAGGTTCTGGGTTCGATTCCTGCATCAGGTCTGTGTGCCTGTTCACCCTGTGCTTGGTGGGTTTCCTCCAGGTGCTCCAGTTTCCACCCACAGTCCAAAGACATGCAGATTAGGCTAATTGGCATTCCCAAATGGCCTGTAGTGTGTGAGTGTGTGTTACTACCATGGTCGTACAAAATGGGAATAAATACAATGGTATTCCATGGCCCCTAGTTGGACTACAGAGGATCGATAGATGGATGAATTACAGATCATCCTAGATTAATATTGCCTGCGGTGATCCTGTGGTGTAGTGGTTTAGCACTGTGGCCTCACACCGTCAGGGTCGAGGGTCTGTGTGCAGAGTTTGTTCTCCCCATGCTTGGGGTTTCCACCAGGGTTGGCACCCCATCCATGGTGTACCCCATGTAATGGGGTAGGCTCCAGGCCTCCAGTGGCCCTGTACAGGATAGGTTCTATATAGAATAAGTGAGTGAAAGAGAATCATTTTGCCTGCAGGTGTTTAATGGACCTTATACAGACACCTGTGTTTATAAGTGCAGGCAGTGGTAGCTCAGTGGGTTAAGTGACTGAACAGAAGGTCAGCGGTTCAAGCACCAGCTCCACCAAGTTGCCGCTGTTGGGCCCTCAAGCAAGGCCCCTAACCCGATCTGTTCCAGAGGCCCTGTATCATGGCTCACCCATTGTGTAGTAATGTACAGGTATACTGTATTTGACAAATAAAGAGTTTGAATAAGTCTCAGTGTTTAAGAAACTTCCAATGAGAGCATGAACAATGGAAACACATGCAGCTTACAATCACTGTAGCATCACGAAATGCACACATCATTCAAAAAAACATCTGTACTTTAACTCATCAGACCATCTTACACAGCTGTTCTCCCTCCAGATGAGTGAGCTAATTAATATCTTTATGTTATAATACCATACTGTATTCTTGTTCTTGTCACACCTTGTACATGCCGTGATTGTTCTTACATGGCTAGTTTGTGGCTTCATTTATTATCGACTCCACCAGGTGGCGCACAAACTAGCTGGCTAGCTTAGTGTAAGCGAAAAATATAGCTGCTAGCACGTATTAGAGTGGAATATCTGTTGTGGTTTATTAATGGTGTTTAGTTCACCACGTTTAGTGTCATCAGTAAGCGGTTCTGGTGAGTTGTTACATCTTTCTAATGGGACCATTACGGCTTTCCTAATGGTGTCTGTATGTTTATAGTGGTGCTTTGATGAGCATGTATGTAATATTTATGCACTTATCTGACCACATAGTACTAACAATCTAATGAAACCAGTAAAAGCAGTACGTCCTGGTGGAGGATGAAATGAGAAATGTTTACTAGAAACCAGTCACCGCTGAGAATGAACTCAGCAGGTTTAGACAGTCTTCAGATTTTGTATTCTAATGAAATATCTCCACTTTCTCATGATCAATTTGGTGATTGTTATGTCTAGGCTGTACCCTTGTTCCCGTAGCAGCGTGACGCACCTTATTGGAGGTGTATTAATTGCAGATACGAAACAATCCGCCATCTCTTGCTGAGGCTCTGTCTGCCAGCTGCAGCTGCTCATCTCCAACGTTCATCACCATGATTTTGGTCTGACGAAGTGCACACTTCAGTCTGGGGAGGGACGCAGGGGATCCGAATGTTTTCACCGCCTCGTAACCAATCGCTAAATAATCACACGCCGCATGCAGCCTGCGAGTCTCTGTCCGGTTCGCTTTTATTTATCTGTCTCCTTCCTCAAATGGAGGCTCGTCCTACTGCGCGCACAGCCCTCGTTCTCGCTAATTATGCAAATGACACGTTAATGAGGTGTAATTCGGAATTCATAAAACAGCAGGGATAAACTGCTAAAAGACACAGCTTCTTAATGAGAGGGAATGGCAGCTTCATCAGCGGAGGGACTGCTATGCTAATTGTTTAACCACCCCTGTTTCTTAAACGCTGCTCGTTTTTGTTACTGAGCAGAAATGTTTTTTTTTTTTTTTTAATTTTATGACCATCTACATCATTTCTTCAATTAAACGGTGTGCCAAATTCAGAATAGTATCCAGAAGAGGTCATTTGGCAAAAAGGTGGAAAAAAAAGAAAAAAAAAGTGAGCTAGCAGATAAACTGTCTGGACTCTCAGAGCTTTGGTAATAACCCAATAAATTAGCAGCAGTCACTGAGAGAAACTGTTAAACGCTAACTGCAGAGCAGGATCGTTTAAAAAGCAGACAGAGCAGCACTTAAATCAGTTTTGTAGCTAATCGAATTAGGAGTGCACTGTTTTACATGAAGCAGCATGAGAATTAGAAGCAGCTCAAAATATCAATTCATAAATACAGGAAATAATGACAAGCCAAATCCAGCTAATTTAAAAGTCTTACATTTTTTATTTCTTTAACTATTACTAACTATACAATTACTATACAGGTCTCGGAGCTCACTTAGAGGGTGTCCTCTGATAATAATAATAATAATAATAATAATAATAATAATACTTTGTCTTCAGACTCCTCAGACTCCTCCGTTTCAATTCTTTTCTGAATGTACCGCTTTAGTGTCTATGTAAATGAGCTACTGCTAAGCCACGCCCACCAAGAGAACAGCAGAGCTGAGCAACAAGCTGGAGGAGAGGCTCTTCTTATATGAGGTCATAAAAGGGGGATATGTGAGAAACGGGATTGCGTTTATCGTGAACAAAAAACACTGGAGACCCATCTCAATGTCTAAACATGACTAAAAAGTGAATAATAGGTGTCCTTTAAACTATCAGTATTGACCAGTATTGAAGCTAGTTAGCTACACTGTAAATATATTATTTAATTTCATGGTAATAAATGCATTGTTTTCTGTTCTGACTACGTGCTGACAGGTTGAGTCTCTGGGTTGCTGATTGGCGTTTATTCCAAATAACAGGAATTTGATTGGGTTTAAGGATTAGTATAACATTAGACCTTTAATATATAGGACTTTTCTCATCCGTCATCGTTAGACCCTTAGGAAATAACTGACAATTCTGATAGGATTTAGTTTCCTACCAAATGTTTTACTTGGAGTGATCGCTAGAAACTATTACAACTTAAAAATGCGCGAAACCCAATTTAGGCCGATCGCGTTCCCAAATCCGCTGCATATAAAACATCTCTCATAATGTCTTTGGCCCGGCAAGGTACGGTGTAGGTTATTTGTAAGATAAATGGACCCACAGAAACAGATGACAGGTCTTTAGCTCAAGTATAGAATGCAATTAACCGGCAAATGAGGCCAGGCAAACCCAAATGACCAGTGAGAATGGACGAAGCCTCCGGGGAGAATGAGAATTCCACCTCGTAACTAATCTGCAAACCTCTCGCTCGACTCCAGCCAGCCGAGAAATGCCATGTGACGTTTCAACTTAGCGAAGATGTGGTGTATTTAAAATGATTTGACGTTCTTTAAGAGACAGAGAAACAGAATCCGGTTCTGGTGAGATGCTGTCAGTGTTTACAGGAAGAGGAAATTCACTGCGCGAACCCACAGGGTTTAAATGTGCCTTCTCTGAAAAATGTATTTTTAGCAAAACGCTAAATCTGTGTGTTGATGTAGGTGCAGGGGTGTTTTAGGTACTCGGTGTGCTCGCGGCACAACACATGACTCAGCTTCTCCATCGCCTCAGAGGGGACGAAGGTGCTGAGTGTGGAGGTGCTGAATCACTTTCATAGACATTAATACGAATAGACAGAAAGAGAAGAGGAAGATGAAGAAGAAGAAGAAGAAGAGCTTCAAGAGGAATGTTTAATTTCCCACAATGAAATACTGTAGATTCAATGGAAGAATAACAAGAGGGGATCATCATCATCGCCTTCATCATCATCATCATCGTCATGAAAAGTGGGGAGAAAGTGAAAGAAAAAAAAACACAAAAACTTTGTAATTCACTTGAAGCCAGCCTCTAGGACAGAAAGACAAAGGAGACGAGTGTGTTTTATTTTCCACTTTAATGTCTAAAGAAGAAAAACAAGACAGAAAAAAAGAGGTAGGAGACGGAGAAGGGGTTATTTTGGTTCAAGCTTTTAGAAAATTCATGATTTGTTTTTAATTATTATAATATAAAAATAAATAAATAAACAGTGTTTCCCTTAGCACGAAATGTTTAATTGTTCACTGTAATAGAGCCTTCAATAAAAGATTTTCAGAAGAAATAGAAGGAAAGTAGAAGAAATAAAGAAAGGAAATAAAATAAGGAAAGAGTATACAATGGAGGAAAAGAGGAAGAAGATAGAAATTGTATTCAGGAATAGAGGTGAAGAACTGCTTGATTATCTGCTTATATCCAAGTTTAGAAGAAGAAGAAGAGCCTTAAAAAGAGCAAAGCAAAAAATCGAATACTTTAGGTGTTGATCTCAGATATAACTTTAATTTAAACAGATCATTTAATCAGTGTGTAAATAAATAGATCTCCATCTCCATGATGTGCAGGTCTGGTGGAGATCTTTATGTTCTGTTGTCTTTTATCCTAAAGTAAAGATCACCTCAGACCAGCTTTACCGACGCTGTCGCTCTCTCTCTCTCTCTCTCTCTCTCTCTCTCACACACACAGACACACACAAGCGAGTCTCCTTGTGATTTGTTTATGCCTCGTTCGTACACACTCTCTCGGATTTATATTTTATAGAGGAATAAAAAGAAAAGCGCGGGTTGAGATTCATTCTCTGAGGAGCGAGACGCTGACATGCCATTAGCCTCGTGTCAACAAAAAGCCGTCGCCTCCGTACAAACCCATCTATTTTTACTAATATCGGAATAAGCGGTGTACAGGATGAGCCTGGCGGTAATTTCTAGGTGTTAGACATAACAGATGGGGATCATTCTGGCGAGACGAGGGATCCTGTGCCACTTCAGCACCCAACACGCCACACTGTATTATCATATGCACGCATTTGATTGACAAGAGACAATGAGGAGGCTGGGGGTGAGAGATTGCTCTTGCTTTGCTTCCCTACGGGTCCGTGAACACGAGACGCATTGCCAAGTAGCGTTATTCCGATTCCTAATGCATCTTTATTACCACTAATCCCACCGCTCCTGAAGCAAGAGCACAAACTTCATTTGTCTTTATCTGAATCGTGTTGGCGGGAAATTTAAAAGGGAAATTTCGCGAATTAACTTTAGGAAAAGAGGAGAAGAAAAAAAAAACTCAGCCTCTAAATACACAGTAAAACGTTCCTGTGAGACGGAGGATTCCATAAACTTCACCTCTAATCAGCCAACTCTTACGTCCTCTTTGTTTGAAAGAGAAAAGGAAGGAGGCTCTTGTTCTCAGAAAGAGGAGTGTTTGTGAGATTTATGGCCCAGTATGATGCATTGCTGCTGAGCCGATTCTTCAGGGACAATCCCCCACCCCCCCTCCCGCCGCCTCCAACACCTCCAACACCTCCAGCACCTCCTCCTCCCTCCCTCCATTTGTTTTTCACATTACTGAAGTTTCGCTTAATGCGCTCCGAGCGTCCCCTCGCCACGGAAAGGTAGGTCTGTTCTCAGGTTCAGGCTCCATTTAGCTTCGCCCGTCTCCTCCTGAGATAAACCTGACGTCGAGAGTCTCTCCTGAGGTGTTATTAATACGGAGAGGACAGAGGACGGTGAAGAAGAAGAGCGTCCAACACATGACCGGCCGCGCTCTGGGAATTTCATCCATTTGTTTAGACTGAAAATGAGAGCACGATGAGAATGCAATAGGCAGGAAAGGACAGAGAGAGACAGAGAGAGAGAGAGAGAGAGAGAGAGAGAGAGAGAGAGCAAACAAATAAGACCAAATTAATTATATATATTTATAATATAAATTTTTTTCTTCTTCTTTATTAAATACGTACAGTGAAACCTCGGATTACGAGTAACGCGGTTTACGAGTGTTCCGCAAGACGAGCAAAGATTTTTAATACATTT
>JAQMYG010000023.1:1028573-1039431 GCA_030014215.1 Clariallabes teugelsi | reverse complement strand
GAATGTAGAAAATAAATCACTAAACAAAAACAAAGAAATTTGCAAGTGTTCTAAAACTTTTGAACGGTAGTGTAAATATCTCAAAAAGAGCAGATTCCCAATCAGGAATAAATGTTTAATGCGAATGAGAGGTGAAAGTGGAAAAATCTTCATAATCTGCTCTAGTAAATATTAGCCATGTAAACGCTAAATCTGATCCTTTTTCTCTTGTTGGAATAAATATATTCTTTCTGCATGTGTTTAATGGTCCCACATGGGGATTAAACAATGTCTAAGATGCATTTGTTTCTTTTATTTGGGTTTAAAAATATCAAATACATTAAAATAAAATAAAACAAATGAATTCATGACGGATGGCACTTCTAGCTAGTAACCTAATGAACTAGAGGAAGGATATATTTATTGATGGAGATTTATGTAAGTCACTGTAGATAAAGGAATCTGCCAAATGCTGTAAATGTAAATGTCAGTCTAAATGTAACATTAAGCAGAGTGATGAGTTTCCAGGGAAGAAATTTTGCTTCCATTTTAATGATCAGTAAAATCTGTCACTCACATTTCACAAGTATTTTAGGTTTAACCAATAATAGATTCTGAATTCTTGTAGCCAATCGAGAAATGATAAGAAGACTAACATAAACTCAAAATTTAAAAAATAAAAAGTGAATAAATAACTGCATGTAAATGTGCATCTTATAAGAATGATTTCAATCAGAAAACTGTGGACTCAGGTTCATGAATACAGCATGTGATAACAGGAAGAAGCTTACTGATCTCATCATTCTTGGAAAGAATCAGCTTGGCCACGCCTTATTTATTATAATGACCAATCATAGAGTTCTCCCAGCTGACATGTTCACCACACAGTAAGAAGAAGAAACATTTATTAATCACTCGTAAAATTACTGCAGAACGTCTTTCTTTCCGTATCCCAGTTCATTAGGAGACTGGTGTTAGAGAACATTGGTCAGTCATGATACAGCGCCCCCTGGAGCCAACAGGGATAAGGGCCGTGCTCAAGATCACCTACAGTGTCATTTTAGTGGAGCAGGGGCTTGAACCACTGACCTTCTGATCAGTAACCCAGAGCCTTAACCATGCTGAGCTGCAACAAGCCAAACCTCCACACGCGCTCTCAGTGTACATCAGAATCAGCCCTAACCAAACACGGCAGCTGATTAGTAACCCTGGCCTTGCTGGAATCAGAGCGCTTTATGATGTTTGTCATGCTTTTAATCTTTATTTACATGACGTGTTCAGTGTCAGTGCTAATTATCGCACTAATGTGCAACTTCATCAACTGTGATCAACCAATTTGGCCAGAGAACGCAGCAAAAGATCAAACATGGAGCAACAGATAAAACCATTTCCCAAAACAGGATGTTCAGAGAATTAATGCTACTGCAATATATTTCTTAGTTGGAACATGAATCCAAAATTTGTATCATGACCTCATAAGGATGTGGTGATTTATTTCTTTTCTTCTTCTTTTTCTTTTCAGGAAAATAATAATCAACCTCGGTGTAATAACAGGATCTGTGTTTATCACACCACCACACCGCCACTTCACTGAGTATTCTCCTGGAACAGCTCATCTGTACGTGTCTTTATTCTCTTATACCAGAGCGACTTGTCTTTACAGAGAGAAAAAAAACAAAAAAACATCATGGCTGCCAAGCGGTGATCAGAAATCGCAAGTTTGAATCCCAATAATGCCATTCGCCATTCAGGGCCTGGGAGCCAAAGAACCAAAATGGGCTGTGTTCTCTGGGTAGGCGGGGCTTATGCACTGTGTTCAGTGTCAATCACAGCAACATTAGCCAATCACAGGTGTTTGAGGACTTGTGGGTGAAGATGAGGTCTGTTATGGGTTGTACATCACTCAGTGACGCAGTATAAGTGTTGTATGATATATGAGAGCTGGCTGTTCGGTAGAATTGACCACAATTTAAAAGAAATGAGGGGGATCATCTCCATCTGGTTAGGGGTGTACTGTATTTTGCATGAAGCAAGTTCCTTTCTGTCGCTTGTATTAGTCACGTTAGTCACTCGTATTCCAGCTGTTTTACACAGTCGCTCCTTTACCAGCCTTTCATATTTTCTCTCTTTCTTGTAAATAAACAGGATGAATCAACACCTTCTGTCCAATCAGAATCGAGCGCTCCTCAGTGCCGTGGGTACACAGAAACAGAAACCATTCATTTCCTAAAGAACCAGGATGTAACACAAAGCAAAATCCTCCAGCATACATTTCTAAAGGCCTGTATTCTCAGAACCCTCCCGCGCTCTCGACATTAAAAAGGTTTTGAGAAACCTGAGCTGATGAATATTCATGCTGCAGGAGCGCAGGGATGCAGTCAGACCTCGGTTAGCAGGTGTTAATCCACAGAAAGGTGAGTACCTTTTCACAAAGGGCTGAAACCGGCGCTCGGCGTCTCCTCTGAGGGTCAGGAAATGTTCCGAATAGATGAGGAATTAGCAGAAATTAAATAGCAGACCGGCTTTCGAGATGCCGAAGGGCCGATTTCTCGACGGCAGGAGTGTGAAGGTTGAACAAACACCACTTTTCACATTTAATAAAAGATCTCAGTGCCTGAAACGATTAAAGTCGGCTTTTCTGCAACCAGCAGCACATTCATCCGGCATACATACAAGGGGATCAGTGTGTGCGTGTGAGTGAGCGCGTATGTGTGTGTGTGTGGAAACAGACATGGCTATGTGACAAAATGCACATAAATCTGGAGTCGTGTTAGCCGCTCAGTGAAGTGTGTTGGTGTGTGTTAAAGCCTCTCTTCTCACTCGCAGGCCAAACCAAGCAGGACAGATTACAGAAAAAAAGTAAAAAGAGATAAAAAAAAATTTAACTATTCTCATTCTTTCGCTTTTTTCTTCCTCCTTTGAAGCATGTTCACATGGGAGACACGTTTCCGAGCCGCATACGCTCTCAGCTCATTCTGTACTTTAACACAAAGTGAAACGGAATGAGGAAACTCTGCTTTTGATCAGATTGTTGTGTTTTGTAGCTGATGGTTATGAGGTAGCGCTCTGACTCGACACACAGCAAACAGTTTCTCACAGAACTTCATCAGCTGCGGATTAACGACACTGGACCCCTGAGTGATTGAACACCTGGCTAACATCAGTAACATTTCACTCTCACACACACTTACATTTCTCCTGATGAAAGGAAGTAAGTGTACTTTGGTGGTTTCTTTACATTTAGAGCTTTTTTTACACAAAGCTATAATTAACAAAAAGAAGACCTCTAGTGACGCCGCAGTGTTCCTGCCTGGGTCAGGTTCAAATGATCATGGCTTATGAGACATCAAATTGCAGTGCCAATGTATTCTGTGGCTAGCTAAAATAACTACTTCAGAAAGACCGAGTTAATCAGAATGCTGGAAATAAAGTGTGTAGTAACAGCTCTAAGACTGTGGACTTAAACTGGGTTCTTGAAGCCAATCTTGATGGAAGGAGTCTCCAGTGTCAGCATTGAGTAGCAGTCAAAGTAAACTGGTTTAATTCAGTAATTACAATATGAGGTGTCATACAATATCAATTATAAATACAAATTGATAAACTTTGATATATGCTTTAATAAATATACAACATGGACCAATGTGATGGAAAATATGCATTACACTCGTACAGGTCATGCTAGGAAGAATTGCTAGAACAGATGAAGAACAAATTGAGCTTTTCCTCTTTTCTACCTTTCACACGTCCCCACTTGTTCTTTCCGAGCTAAAGGTCTGGAAATGTCTGCTGTGCATCTCGACACCAGCCCACCCATGAGGACACGCCCCCCCCCACCACACACACACACACACACACCCATCTGACCACACTGAAGAAAAGACAGACGTCTGCAGTATCTGAGGAGTGGAGAAGTGCGAGAGTAAATAAGGATGTTGCTGATACGCTGCTGCAGCAGTGAACACATGAATCAGGAAACTCGTCAGTGTTTAATAGCGCAGAGTGACTGATTCCATTAAGATAAGCTGAGGTCAGTGTGATAGAAGTTCACCTCTGCTTTCAGTTTCCGTTCAGCGCAAAACAAACAGACAGCAGCATCTTAAAAAGAGAGAGGGGGTAAAAAATTCACTAATAAGTGACTGCTTTTATTTCATCAATCAATCCATTCAATCATCAGACAGAACATTAACACTGATTACCAATTATACCCCAGTAAATTGATGAAGGGATGATGGGCAATTAATGATGAGCCTCATCCGTCCGCAGAGTCCAAAGTCTCTGTCTGATCCCACAGAATAGTCCAGTCTGATCCCACAGAATAGTCAATTCAGCACAAACCTCTGGAGATGACGGAAAGACATCAGAACACCAAACGCACCAAAACCCAAAGAGCACCGCGGGCCCAGCAGACACAGAGCCTGCCTGTTTAATTTAAGATAAACATCCATCTAGGAACCTTTGTAATCCAACTAGGGACTGTGGAGGCCAATGATGACCGTTGTATTTATTCCCATGTTGTAGAATCCCTGGTAGGACCCCTGGTAGGTCAACAAGCACATGCACATTCACACACTACGGGTAATTTGGGAACGGCAATTAGCCTAATCTGCAGATCTTTGGAGTGTGGGAGGAAACCGGAGGACACGGAGGAAACCCACCAAGCATGCAAACTCCACACACACAGACCCCGAGGCGGGAAACGAACCTAGACCCTGGAGCTGCGAGGCAACAGTGTTAACCACTACATCATATCACTGTGCCGCCATTTAAAGAAAACATTTTGTATAAATTGCATAATTTCATCGAAATTGATTTGCAGGACATGGTTATATGATAAAAAATATTTTATAATGCTGAATGCATTGCTTTTCTGTGCTCTTTGACACTAGCGCTGCCTGTTGGATTAAAAAAATAATGACATGGACAGTTTTTTTCCCAAACATTAAATAACTGAGCAGTAAAAAGGAAGAAAAAATAACTGTAACTGTAAGAACAGACAAAAAAAAAATCTAACTCTATTCGCTGCGACCAAACAGAAATAAAAACTAGTGTGGAAAAAAAAATCTCCTGGAACGTTTATTTAAGATTATTATTATTTAAGATTGAAATTGCTATCATGATGTTCGTGACCCATGAGAGCGACCATGTTTGTTTTGAAGTATTTTATTCTAAACAGATCTTGAGGAATTTTCATCATCAGTTAGGATTGTGTAAATCGTATACTGCAGTCTTAGCTTTATCTGTTTTACTAACTGAGGAAATAATTTCTTGTCGTTCGGTTTTTCTTTTATAAACAGCTGCTGTAAATGAGATGCTCCTCAGTGAATTAAAAAGCAGCGAACATCAGTGTGAATATTCATCACATCCATTTTGGCCCAGACCATTAATGAGCTCACGTCTCTTAGGAGCGAACTCCTCGCCTTCCTCCGCTGCTCAACAGATGGCATTCCAGCAGTGCTCCAGAAGCCATGACTGAGATCCCGGACTTTCCTTCACCAAGGTGTGTCAGTGTCACGCTGGATTTTACACTCCAGGAAACCCGAAGCGCGGAGAGGAAACGCAGCGCCTTCCAAAGTGCCAGGACCTTTCAGAGTTAGTTAATTAATTGTAATGAGTCTGGTGCTGGTGCTGAGTGAGAACATCTCCACACCCGTCTCCAGGGACACCAGCGCTCACGTTCGTCCACATCTGCTCTGATTAATGGATGAACATTTAATTAGCGCTTGTAAGCAGATAGAACTAAGACAAAAAGTTCGGTTTACCACAAACAAGTGTAAGTTTTGAAAAGAATGTCAAATATAAGATTGTCGTAATGTCAGTCCATACTGATTATGTAACACTGAGGATCTCTACATGAGCGAGATTACCATTAAAATAGCATAAATATTTGGAGATTGCAAAGTTAGTTTTATTTGTCTAACTTAGCGGACTAAAGTTTAAATTTAGTAATGAGTTCCACTTATCCACTAGACGTTGTTCTGAAGTTGTTCAGATGGTTTCAGATATTCCTGGCAGACACTATTCTGGTGTTCTTGTTTTCGAGGTGTAGTTTGAAGGGGAACTCGGGCGAAGTCTTCTCTTGATTGTTGACTTTGACTCAGGGGAGGCCTCTGTTCTCCACCATAGTTGATTTCCGTGGTCTGCTGGATGTTTTGCCATTTTTGAAGTAACCAGGTAAATAATTGAGTTTGCCTACCAGAGGTGTAAGGTAACAGAGTACATGTACTTTATTACTCTACTTAAGAACATATTTGACGGTCTGTGTGCGTGGAGTTTGCATGTTCTTTCCGTGCTTGGTAGGTTTCCTCCTGGTACTCCGGTTTCCTCCAACAGTCCAAAGACATGCAGATTAGGATAATTGTCGTTCATTGTGTGTGTGTGCTCTGTGATGTACTGGCACCACATCCAGGGTGTACCCCACCCTTGCAACCCTATATACAGGATAAAGAGGTGTATATAATGAGTGAGTAACAGAGAGTGATTGAAATCAGAAGCAGAGCTGGTTACAAAGAAGAACCAGAAAAACACAACCCAGCATGTTCACAATCAACAAGGAGAGAGGGATAGGGAGAGAGATTTTCTTTTCAATGAAAAATACAAGACCTGTACTTTTCATACTTTTGTAAATGTGAAGGTGAGTACTTCTGTACTTCTACTCAGGTACACATGTAAATGGAGGACTTTTACTTGTGTAATATTAGCTCTAAGGAAGTACAGGATTTGTGCACCAGTTCTGCTAAACACGTTATTATCCAGAAACATTTTAATAGACACGTGTAAAAAACACATATGCCAACTTAAATACACTGATGACTCAAAAGTCTGAATATTCACTTGCATGTTCGATTAGATTTAATATCAGCCAAAGCCGAACGAATCACTGAATGAATCTCATCAAATCTTTGTTTCTGAGCAGAATGAGACGACTCGAGTCAGTCCCGAGAGGGAAATATTTCCATTCCTCTTTAAAGCACTTTAATCTCTCAGTTTCCACTCAGACCTAGAGTTTCTTTATTTTCCAGTGTCTTTCTAAGGAACATGTGCTGTAAGTGGGTCAGTGGTCCGGTGTGTGATGTAAAGAGGGGAATTTGTTTACCTCCGGCGTTTCGGCACAGACCTGCCAGGTTTAAGAAATAGGACAGGAAAAGAAAAAAAAACAAAGACGATACTATAGGAATAAAAAAAAGGTGAAAAGAAGACATTTAATATAGTATGTTTTAGAAATACTGAATAAAGAAAAAAATTAATCCAAAGTGAAGAAAAAAGCAAAACGTTTATATAAACTCACAAGCTGCTTTATGATCAGTATAATACAGTGCAGTAAGTCTGGTTTATAGTTTTGGATGCCGTTTGTATTATATGGTGTGTTTATGTAGAATTAGTCCTATGATTCATTCATTCATTCATTCATTCATTCATTCATTTATTTATTTAATGATTGTAATAAACCAATTTTAAGCAAACAATGCATAGCTTACTAATTCAGTCCCAATAATTAATTCATCATTAATTAGTGAAGGATTACAATTAGATTATGTAATATGACTAATAAAAAGAAAAAAATGCAGTTTTATTCATTTTTTATTGACTCTGATTCATTCACCCAGTATTTTAATACATTCACAAAGATGTTACAAGAAACAAATTATCACTTGATTCATAAATGGTTTGTAAACAAGTTTAAACATACAGTGTTGTTCAAAAAGAAATAAAAATAAATAAATTTGAGATTGAAAGTAATTTAAGCAAAATGACACTACCTGCTAATTACTATACAATTAATTTACTTCTGAATAAAAATAATAAATACATTTTACATGCATGATCACTTTTTAAAGCTTGAGTTGATGACCACGCTCATTGTCTGTGTGTAAAACAGGAAACACGTGACAGGTGGAACTTTACATAAAATGCAGATATAATCAAAGGGCACAAAGTTACACAATTTTCACTAATCTAAAATTCATAACTGAGATCATCTTCTCATGTGTCTGAAATTTCTGAATATAATGCACAGAATCATATTTATTTAAAAGCTCAGTGTCTCGGCAGAGCTCCTTTAAAAAGTCAGAAGTGGACCGCAGGTTCTGTCCAGTGTCTCTGTCCTGATCGACTCGTCCTTCATTAACCGGATCTGTTCAAAAATCAAAACCTGCAGCGTTCAGAATTTCATTTCCTGCAGGGATTTTCTGCCATGAGCTGTCCATCAAACCGCCGTGTCCTGCCTGTCAAACTCCTCCAGTCACACTCGCACGTCTCCTGATGCCTGAATCCCAGAGAGGAAATACAAAAAAAGAAAAAGAAAAGAAAGTTAGTTTTTTTTTTTTTTTTTTTTTGTCAGAATCCACAGAAATGAAAGTAAGACAAGAAAAAGTGCAATAACTGTCGGCGTGCCCCAGAGATCAGCGAACACACTCATTTAACGAGTAATCATGAAGAGGCTTTAGTGAAGGAACAATTGCCTCCTCCTTCAGCTTTAAACACAGAGATGAAATACGCCTCAGGCTGCTCTGCTCCTAATCTCATTCTGCACTTCTGAAATTACATATAGTTAGCACACGTGCTGTGTTTGTGTACTCGATCCATGTTTGGTTGAGACATTACATTCAAAAATGCATTTTTTCCCTTTGTTTTTTACATTTGTTTTCTTTTATTATTAATGTTCATTAAAATGCATCAACACTGCCATCTGCAGGAGGCTAGAGCTCATCACAGGGGGATTTATTATTTCTCAGGAGAGCAAAGATGCTGAGGATGAAGATCAAGTTCAAGATCAAGAGACTCTACTTCTGCACATGGAAGAGATAAATAACTCACAGATGGAGTGTTTAGGGGACACACGGTCACTTCGGTTCTCGGTTTTAAAAAGCACACGCTCTCGGTCTTCATGGGATTGAACTTCACGTCAAACTGGCACTTGTGCATCTATGACATTACATTTTTCTTTCTTTGCTAAACCATTCAGGATACCTGAATTATTATTGTTAGAGTGTGTTCACGTCAAACCAGGACTAGTGATGAAATTTCTGGTGAATGAAGGTATAAAAGTGATTGACATTTACAGAACACTCCAGTCACATTACAGTGATGAGCTGCAGTAAAACATCTAAATGGTGTAAACATTTTTTAAAAAAGCCGTATGTCCTTAAATGACGGATGAACATTCAGCAAGTGGAACACCTGATCCTTGAAAATTGAAAGAAAACTTGTCACCAAATTGTGGAAGAGACGCATCTATGTGTGTGAACTGTACACTCATTTACCAAAACCACTTGTTACAGGAACACTCGGCTGGAAGTTATTGACCCGTCCCCCGTACAGTCCTGACCTCGCTCCAAGACATTTCCACATGTTTGGGCCGTTAAAGGAGTTCCTGGGAGGCCAACGTTTCAGACTTGAAGCAGTCAGTACAATCTGAGAAAACGTTCTACCTTGATGGTGTCCAAGTACTAGTGAAACACTGGGATAAGTGCATTAGTGTATCAGGGGATTATATAGGAAGATTAAAAAGTGACAGAATATTTTATAAAATGTTATGGTTTGTCATTTCTGTCATATTGCCCATTCTTGTTGCTTAATTTTATAATGTAATTTAATTACTATTATTAACTGGACTATAGAACAGACACTGACACCAGAGATGCCTTCCTTAAATGAATATGATATTTTATATATCATATAAGGATATTTCCATAAACAACAACAAAACTTCACCATATCAGTGATTATGTACGTTGTATTATGTATGTATGTTTGTTTAAAGCATTATCGCGAGGCTCTCCCCATACATGTCTATCACGTCTTGTTACTATGGAAACAATATTGTTTTAGAACAAGTGCATGGATATAAACCTGTGAAATTAATCAACGTTTCCAATCCGAGTGTAAAAGTCACCACAGCTGTGCAAACTTTCACACTTTTATGGTCAATTGCTGCTTTACACACCACAAATCAGACTTTCTGGAAACTTCCAGACATACTGGAAGAAGTAGAAGTAGACTTAGTAGTGAGCACTACCTGAGAGGCCTATAACAGATACAGGTAATAATTAATCTCGTTTCAGGAGGGAGGATTATAATTACACATGCATGT
This sequence comes from Clariallabes teugelsi, assembly GCA_030014215.1. Taxonomy (NCBI): domain Eukaryota; kingdom Metazoa; phylum Chordata; class Actinopteri; order Siluriformes; family Clariidae; genus Clariallabes; species Clariallabes teugelsi. The sequence continues at coordinate 1,029,362 of JAQMYG010000023.1, read as the reverse complement.
ATTGCAATTAATTTGTGTGGTCCTGGTGTGCAGGACACGGCCCCTGCGGCGGATCATAAATCACACTCTCGCCGGTCCAATTTGTACCGTCTTCATTTTAAAAAATGCAAAATATTACGGACGAGTTTGTCGAAACCTTTGTAAATGTCAGCGAAGCCATTAGCCGCTGTTTGTTTTCTCAATCTTGCCACCGTATTAGCGTTTGATAAAATGGGCGTGAGATTTGATTAACCGCAGCTTTAATGGGAAGTGTCACTGCGTAATGAATTATCACACGCTGAGCCGGGGTTTTTAGATCCACACACTCTCATTTATTTCACTTTTTAATGACCCAGATGAGGTTTGTGTGATGCCTCGTAATTGGGACCTGTCGAACATCTTCAGACTTCACAAAGAAACACTTTAACACACACGTCGATGGGTTTCATCCTGTAAAGCTGTGCATAAGAGGTGAATAAAACAGGTGACTGAATGACACGTTTATAAACATTGGATCTAGCTTTTATTATTAAGAAATATTGGAATAATCATTCATAAAGGTAGGCTTACGTAGCGTTATAATCACCAGGCTTAATGATAGTGGTGTAAAGTCACCTAATAATGGTCTTTTTAAGGTTTTACTTCAATTCAATTCAATACAATTTTATTTGTATAGCGCTTTTAACAATTGTCATTGTCGCAAAGCAGCTTTACACAACCAAAAGAATTATTGAAGTTTGTATGGAATGTGAATGTGTATGAATCAAAATGAGCAGATTGTTCCTGATGAGCAAGCCGAGGGCGACAGTG
>JAQMYG010000023.1:1012934-1028473 GCA_030014215.1 Clariallabes teugelsi | reverse complement strand
TTAATGCTTTATATGTCAAGAGTAGTATTTTAAAATCAATGCGAAATTTCACGGGGAGCCAATGAAGTGAAGATAAGATAGGTGTGATGTGCTCATATCTTCTGGTTCTAGACAGAACTCTCGCTGCTGCATTCTGGACTAGCTGAAGCTTGTTTATGCATCTATTTGATCAACCAGACAGTAAGGCATTACAATAGTCCAACCTAGAGGTGATAAAAGCATGGACTAGTTTTTCTGCATTACTAGAAAAACTTTAAAAAATTACTGTTTTACCCAGTACTACAGTTTTATTTTAATGATCCTGTATTTAATCCTGTTTCTCAGACTGAAAATGCTAATGATTAAACTTAAAAGAGATTCAGAATCGGTTTGTGCAGATGATTATATCATGTAACTCATACGTACTATATTGTGTCTTTTCTGATGACATCAGGTAAATCTAGCAGACAGGCTGAGCTGCAACGAGCACAGGAAGTGCAACAGACTCTGTAACAGTATGCCGGAATGATCAGACTCAGCATGATAAAATTGGCAATTTTGCAGCAGGGGGCTTCCTCCAAATCAAGACAAGATGGATGATCACGGCAGAAAGTGGCATCTGAGCCTGGCGCTGTTCAAAGAACTGAACTCTTCTATAAACTATTAATGAGCACGACTCATTAAGTTACTCACATGATACGATCTCTGGATAAAAAATTTGCAGTGATGTTCAAATCATAATCCCAACTTTATTTCAATTTAGAATTTATAACTTGATTAAGAATTACATATGAAGCCTGCACTGGATTGTGTTGTGAGGTTATGCTTGAAGAAGTTGCCTGATATTGGAAACTTCTATCAGACAAGACAACAGCTGAGGAAACGATAAAGACTGTGATGTCAAAGAGGATATTATTTAATAAAAAAATATTGAATTAATTTGATCAAACTATTTTTTTTACACCAAAAGACATCTTACAGATATAATGCACCAAAGTTGCAATAAAGGACAAAGAATATATAATATCTACATAAATGCTTAATAATAACTGCGTAACTACGTAATAACTACTGTACATACACAGTCAATATGATTTATTCCAGACTTTAGTTGTTTCAAGGATGGAGTTTATAGTCATTGTCATTTTTGATGCAATCAGTGGCATTTATTGTTATATGAAAGTATTTGAAACAAACAGCTTATCTGATTAAGAATAACTAAATCAGATTACCAGTTTAAAGGTTTAATATCCCCTTATAGGATATGGTATTCCTCAGGATGTCCAGGTTAAAAAAACAACTGTACAAACTATTCACACATTTACAGTAAAACTAGTATTAATAACCAAAGGTAGAAGGTAACTAAGTACACTTACTCCATTACTGTACTTCACATATCTCTACTTTAATTGTGCAGCTTTCCTGGATACTTTCTACATTTTTAATTACATCCTACAACAAATTTCTATACTTTCTACTTCACTACATTTGTGGGGTACATAACTGTGTTACATCACCACAGTGTCAGGGATAACCCCTAGAGGGCGCCTTGCATCCAGAGACTTTAGTTTTGTTGTGACTGTATGTCCCATAATGCACCTCGGTCAGGTGATGGGGCACTCACCTGAGCTGAGGTTACTAATTAGTTTGGTTATTTATTGTCTTTTTACTGTCCGGTTTAGTAACTCTGTTCTCTTAGTCATAGCTTCATGTTTAGTTGATTGTGTTTGTTTATGTTTGCTTTTCTTTATTACAAATCTTAAGTCTTGACCTCTGTGAATATGCCTTCGCCTGCTATCATCCCTCAAACATGATTGGTGTGTAACATTTGAAGATCATATCTAAACCTGCTAACTATTCTATGTCATTGCACGATTTGCATTCCCTCCATAAAAAAGCTCAATCATGTAGCAGGTGTTTAAATTCAGAAGCAGAGATGTCTGATAGCAGCATGTCTACTGAAAGAGTGATTACTATTAAATGATAATTAAATGCTACTGTCAGCTAATACATGCTCAGTACTTTTGATACCGCTTTTGTACTTTTTCTTTAGGTAGAATTGTAAATGAAGGATTTCTACTTGAGTAACATGTTACCTGTAATATCCCTACTTCTACTCGAGTACAGGATTTGTGTATTTCACCCAGCACTGTTAATAATCTCTTGCAGAAATCTAAAATTCTAAAGACTTCTGTGCAAAAATTATTGCGTGCAATTACTGGGAGACAGCATGAACCCCATTAAAATATATCTGCACAGATAATAGTAGCCATTAACTCTACTTATGGATATCTCTGTCATCTGCACCAGGGAAAGTTTCACACAGCTAGGCAAAAGAATAAAGGAGTCAAGTCTCAATTTAACAACTTCTATGTCTTCTCCATGTTTTATTAAACTAAAACAGACGGGATTTTTTTTTTACTACAAAATGCAATGAGCACCATTTTTAGACTTCCACTCACTCTTCTCCATATTCTTCCTTTAGAAATGTTTATATAAATAGAACTTTCTTGAAAAAAAGGCAATCAAATTGCTTCTTTCTTAAAATATCACTAATGAACTACAGTAAGTGCATTCAAAAGGCCGATGCTAATGAGTGTCTGTAGTGCTTCTGATGCAGAATACCTCTGAGTTTCAAAATATTTTTTTTTCCCAGGACGTCCTGCTTATAACCTTCAACAATCTTTGCACTCACCATGTTTTTTGTTTTGTTTTCTTGTTCCAATTTGCTGCCAGACACACACTCCAAGAACACAATCAAAGTTTGATACTCTAGATTTCCAAAAGTATTCTCCCGCCTGCCTTTACATGCCTATGATCTTGAGTAACATCCAATTCTTAATCCACAGAATTTAATATGATGTTGGCCCTTTGCAGCTACATTATAACAGCTTCAACTCGTCTGGGAAGGCTTTCCACAAGGTTTAGGAGTTTGTTTATGGGAATTTTTGACCATTCTACCAGAAGCGCTTTTGTGAGGTCAGACATGATGTTGGACAAGAAGGCCTGGCTTGTAGTCTCCGCTCTAATTCATCCCAAAGGTGTTTTATCGGGTTGAGGTCAAGTTCTTTGTGCAGGTTGGGACTAAGCTCGGCCCCTTAGTTCCAGTGGAAGGAACTCTTAATGCTTCAGCATACCAAGACATTTTGGACAATAACGGACGGCGCCGTTATTGTTTTGGGATCGGCTTCTGTGGTGTTGAAGCAGGAAATACATGTTAGATGATACATTACATGTTCGACTAGTTTATACTGCAGGATCTAATGAAAACTTTCTTTCTTCCTTTTCATAAAAACACTTAAACTCCCTTTTCTGGCCAAATGATGCTGGAAAGAACACAGCAGGAGGTTAAAGTGAGAATATAAAGATTTACAGTCAAAGCAGATTTATATTTCACAGGGATCATTTTTATTCCCGAGTCTCATCTGTGCCAGGTTTGAGTGCAGCTTATGACCTGATACTGATACAAACAGCCTTAATAGTTTTTCCAATAATTATTTCAAATGTTTATTTCTTTTTTTAGGGTATAAGAGCTGTGAGGGCGGGGCTACAGGGTCCAACTTTGACATCATTTATAGATAGTAGCTTAATAAATTTATTGGGAATGCTCATAACACACTACAAATATGGATCATCTGTATAATAGCAAAACCTTATTTTATCCAAAGGTTAAAGGTAATAAAGTAAATTTACTTAAGTACTGTACTTAAATACATATTTCACATATCTGTACTTTATTTAAATAGTTTTTTCATGGAAAGTTTTTACTTTTACTCCACTACATCCTACAACTATCTGTACTTTATACTTTACTACATTAGTGCATGGGGACGTGTTATAGAACCACAGTGCTGTGTAGCATTTAAAGTATTTGAGGTTGACTATTATTTGCAATTATTTGATTTGTCTTTTCACCATGAAACACTTTTACTTGAGTAAGATTTTGCCTGGGGTATCGTTACTTTTACTCAAGTACAGTATTTATGTATTTTGTCAATGTGATCATGCCTACATAGTTACTTACAGAACTTGTGTAAAGTTTTGTTAATCACAAATTTACAAAGAAAAAAAAAAAAAACTTAAGCATTTGCAAATAATTGTGCAATTATGCTTTAGTACCCCAAAACAATGTTTTCACTTTACAAATTACAGAGATTTTATAAACCTAGATTTATGAAATCTGAAAATCAAAGGCAAAGGAAAAACACCTCGAACACTCCCGAAGACGTTGTAATATAATGTATATTCCATCCGGGGTAGGTTGCTCACTGAGTTAGTGTATAAAGCGAGCTCTGCTGATGGACATGAGCGTCTGTGCTCCATGCTCCTTTCCACATGACTTTCTCACTAGGTTGCTCCATTAATTCTGCCTTCTGATGATCTGTTTCCTTCTTTTTCTTTTTGTAATTGTACGTCCACTAGACAGTAATCAATCATTGTTAATCAAACATACGGTAAATGATATTAACTGAAAGGTGAAGTAGTTTTAATGTGTTCTTTGCTGTTTGTTTGTTTTTATGTAAGACCAACACCCTGTGTGATGTGCTTTAATAGGAAAATAATTAGCACTTGTATGATATGATGCAGCGCTACAACAGCACACCTCTCACTCACTGTATGCTTAGGGTGTGAGGTGGGTACAATCCAGTGAATGGCACACACACACACACACGCACGCACACACGCACACACACACTACAGGCAATTTGAGAACACCAAGTAGCCTAATCTGCATTTCTTTGGATTGTGTGAGGAAACCGTAGAACCTGAAGGAAACCCACCAAGAACATCCAAACTCCATGCACACTGACCATGTGTCAGCTATACTGTACATGTCGCTCATGAGCTGCCAGGGATCCAGACCCCCTCTGCCCTCTGGACCTGTCTGACTCGTCCTGGTGTCCTGCTTCTGGTTGGAGATCTCGTCTCATGGATGCCCCGTGTGGTCTGCCTGGGATACGATGAAGACGGTCCTGTCCTCGGCTGATGCAGACAGATGTTCTCTGAGGACTCGTGACTGCAGTGGCTCAATAGTTCAGGCCTGGAGTTTCCTACAGTCTACCTGAGTCTCCAATAACGAACTGGACATTTTAACTTAGTCACATCTCCTGTTATACTGAACTTTCAGCCTCCTAACACACAGTATGACTGCAGATCAATCCCTGCTATCTGTTATCACACAGATGAGGATGGGTTCCCTGTTGAGTCTGGTTGCTCTCAAGGTTTCTTCCTATTACCATCTCAGGGATTTTTTCCCTCAGCACCGTCACCCTCGGCTCGTTTATCAGGGACGATCTGATCATTCTGATTCATACACATTCACATTTCATACAAACTTAAATAATTCTTTTGATTGAAATGAAAATAAAATTAAAATTGAATTGAATTGACCTTCCTCTTATAGCACAGTTTTATAGTATACGTTCAGTGGAGATGCTTGTCAAACCAACTGCTTGAGGGCCCAGGACATTAGCAGGCCCCCAAGGGCTGACAAACTTATTTATTATTTATAAGATAATGATGATGAAGGCAGGTGGGAGAGGACCCCTGTAAATATTTGCCTCGGGCCCCAACAGACTCTATAATCATCCCTGTATACATTAGAGTTTGTGAAATTTCAGTGAAACGAGTCATAAACCATAAACAGTTACTTTCTCACCATCTCTCTCTCTTTTTCTTTCTCTCTCTCTGTCTCTTGAAGTTAATAAGATGCAGAGAAGATTACTGAGAAACGGCTAATTACAGTCTCCTCTGGCCTGAAGATGTCAAAAAACTTAAACTTACAGCTTTACCACTGACTGTTAGAAATCCCTTTAATCTGTGTGTACGGAGCGTACGCTGTACACGTCTCTGTGAATGAGCCGTTACCATAGAAACAATAACGTTTTATCGTTATAGAGCAAACATCTCAATATAATCCTGTGCAACCTTTTAAACATGCTTTTTTATTTTAAAATGAGACCTTGCTTCATTTATAAACAAAGTAATAATCATGATTTGTTTCTTCACTTATGAAAAAGATAACGATGAGAAGTTTGTGTTTAAATGCTGCTTGACTCGTGTAACCTCCAGCAGCTACACAGTCGCCTGGGGCGTCACGTTCACGCGGGGAAAAAAAAAAAAAAACGTATTGAGATTCCTCTCCTGTAGCAGGTTATTATCCAGGGAGAAGAGGCGCGTGGAGCGCGGATCTGTGGAGCGCGGATCTGAGCCGGGAGTCGTGTGTGTGTTTCAACGTCCTCAACGTCCCTCACACCCTCCATTTTACACAAATAAACACTGTGGTGTGTAGCACAGAGAGACAAAAACATGGAGCAGAGAATTAGAGTGCATATGGAACCACACACACACACACACACACACACACATTTGTGTGTCTGTATTTATAGAGTAAATCAAAGAAGCACAGTTCTTTAAGGTACTTTGCACATGTCTCTCTCTCTCTCTCTGTGTGTGTGTGTGTGTGCACGTTCTCTCAGACTGCATAGTGATGAAAAACACTTCAAAACATCTCAATGCCTAGTGCAAGTGATACACTCGCTTTAGACACGACAGCAGCCTCAAATGCCCTTAACTGCAAAATTGAGATACAGAGTATACATACATATACTGTATACAGTATATATACACACACACACACAAACACACACACATACACACACACTTGTTCATTAGCATTAAGCATTACACCACACACCCAGGACGCTTAACAATTATTTTCCTGAAATAAGAGGGTTTTATGAATTTGAAAGCAGAGCGAGTCACGCATGGTCAGGCGTAAATTATTGAGCTCGAGACTCTTGAGGAAAGTGAAAAAAAAAAAAATTCCCTTACAAATAAACAATATGCATATTGATTACAAAACACACAGATCAGAATTCAGGATGTGGTTTCTGCTGAAGGTGTAGTGCTTTCATCGCAAAGTCATCAATCAGGGGGCATTTATAAACGGAACAATAATAATAAGCGATAAGGTCCGGACTGCAGATATAATAAAGCTGAAAAGTTACACTGATGAGGTGACTGGAGGACAGACAGACAGACAGAGAGGAACAGAGAGAGAGAGGGAGAGAGAGAAGGATATACTAAATAGTACTAGATTTACGAATACTCAGAGTGAAAGAAAGATGTTTAGATCCATGAAAAGATTGATAGATCGAAAGAGACAGAGCACCAGACAGAGAGAGACACAGAGATGGACACAGACAAGCTGACAGACAGAAAGACAAATAGGTCGAATGGTAGACACACACAGACACACAGGTAGGCAGACAAACGCATGTTTGTGTGTGTGAGAGAGAGGGAGAGAGACAGTCAATCTGCGTTTCCATGGTTACCACGTGTGAACGATCCTGTTCTTCTTCAGCACAAACACTAGATGTCAGTATGAGAACTTCCTTTATAGTGTAGATGTACGTATATAAAATATCTCGCAGCAGCAGCACGAAGCCGAGCGCTGTGGAACGTGGAGCGAGCGGGCAACGCTCCGGCATGGGGGATCTATTAAAAGCATTGTAGTGGGGAGCAAAAAAAAAGAAAAAAGAGGAAAAACAGAAAGCGCTGCAACAAAGGGGTCAAGAGCATGAAGAGTGAGCGCTGTTTTTCATTTCACAAAGACTCCCACGCCAGGCACTCGACCACACAGCTTCGGCTTCGAGGACATCTGCTCTGCTTGGCTGCAGAGACAAGAGACAACATTAAACCCTGAGACAGAAACACACAAACAAAGCAACGATTAAATAAATAAATCGATAAGGAATTAAAAGTGCTTCTTCGTATGATACGGCAGCGTGACAGTGAATCCGGGTCGCAAGCGATGTGTGGAGCAGTCACTGTGACAGCTGGTGATGCAGCTCCACTCAAACTGCCATCATTCCCATGTGCATGATTGCACTCTCAGTGCTATAAAACACATCTATAAACACGACACACATGTCATAACTGCCTTGAGATGCAACACGCCAAACAGAATCAGCCAGTCACTGACTCCTTACTGTACATTTCGTGCATCTATTTGAAAAATCTATACCTACAGTATCTGTCTGTTCATCTATACGTCTATCCTGTGTCCTTGTGGCTCTATGTTAATACAATCCTGTGCTCCTATCTGTACCCATATCCTGTGCTCCACGATCTGTAGAAGTCAATGTTTCCAGATTTCATAATCCAAAGCAATAATGCTGTGGACTGCCAATCGTTCCAGGTTGTGCATGACCAGGGTGCTATATTTACAGTAATATATACTCTTGCTTTTTAAAATTTTATCTCTTCTGTGAATGCATTCCCCATTTCCCAGGGACCAATATCTCCCGGTCATATATTACTAGTGCCTTACATTCCAGGTTTCTATATTCCCAGACTCCTGTAGTTATAGGGTCTTGTATCTTAGGGTTCAGTTTCCCCAACAGTCCAAAGACATGCCTGGCTACTTGGCAAATTGCCTGTAATGAATGAGTGAAGGTGTGTGTGTGTCTGTAGGTGGCATGGAAGTCAGGGTCCTTAGCAACATAACTCCACCTTATAGCAAAGACCATTAGTGTGAGGCCACAGCTTGTTCCAGCAACTTCGTTTGCAATCACAGCTTGAATACATGGATGGATTGATATTTCCAAGGCTTTCTATATCTGGGGTGATATATTTTCAGGGCCCTAAGCTCCCAGGGGTCTATACTGCCAGGTTACACACTTGCAAGGTGTTATATTTCAGGGTCTAATGTTCAAGGTTTTTATGAATCTATATTTCCAGATATTCCCTGTCTAACCAGGGTGCTGTATTGCAGGGTCCAATATTTCCATGGTATTGAATTAGAAATATTTTCATATTCTGTCCTGTATACTTCAGACCAATATTTTAGTGTCCTGTATTGCAGGGTTCCACATTTTTTGTGTCCTGCTGTTTTCCACGGTCCTATATATTTAGTGCCCTTTATTCCAGGTTGCTATATATTCAGTGCCCTTTATTCCAGGGTCCTACATTTTTAGCATCCTGTATTCCAGGGTCCTATATTGTTATGTCCTGTATTTCAGGGTCACACATTTTTAGGGTCCTCTTTTTCAGGGTTCCACATTTTAGCATCCTGTATTCAAGGGTCCTACATTTTTAGGGTCCTGTTTTCCAGAGTCCTATATATTTATTGCCCTGTAGTTCAAGGTCCTACAATTTTAGTGTCCTGTATTCCAGGGTCCTATATTGTTATGTCCTGTACTCTAGGGTCCTACATTTTTCAGGCCCTTATAGTCCAGGGCCCAATGACCTTATTGCTTTATAATCTCAGGGTTCTATATTCCAGTGCAAACTTTTCCCAGTATTCTTTATTTCCGGGACCCTATATTTTAGTGTGCATTATTTCCAGCATCCAGAAGTCTCATTAGCCTTTGTTCCTAGAGTTCCAGGGCCCTTAATTTTGTCCAGTCAATATAAAGAATGGTTGTGAGCAACTTGAGTTGAGTTTAATCTGTTTTGCAGCAAACTGAATGTGTTTGTGTGCTTCATTTTTCATTTTCACCCAGTTGCCTTAAATATGCATATGCGCATTTTTACTCGAAATTTTAATTAGCCGTTAATAACGTGTGCAAGCTGTGAAGCTGTGTGAAGTAAACACACATGCTGTTGAAGAACTAAGAGATTCTGTCTATGAATTAATTTTATAACTGTGTTCATAAGAGTGAGACAAACTGATTCAAGCATTATCAAATGCAGAAAAGTGCACACGCTAGGTTTTAAATTATATTTATATATTTATTTTATATATTTTACCACCTGTTTCAGGGAATCCAACAGAAATATACAAAATATTGCCATTGAAAACTTTGCCATTACAACATTAATAATCAAGTAATTAATAGTTACTCAGTTCACGTATTGTTAAACTAACTAAACTAAACCAAACACTTCATCTTTCTTTCTTTCTTTCTTTATCTTTTTATTGTTAATCGTACCTACAAGAACAATTTCATACTATCACTTTTTTTTTCCAACAGAAATAATGTTTTTTTTTTTTTTTTTAGCAGTTTTATGGTAATATTAAAATTGATTGCAGTTCACATTCCCTTTAATTGCTCTTAATAGAAATGACATGAACATGCTGCCTTTACTAAGCTGCAGCTTTACACCATTTATTCATTCTCATGAATCGATTTATCTAACTCATTTAAAAGAGCCGTTTGACATTCAGGTCATACTTGATTTTTTTGGTCAGTCGAGTTGGAAACAGAGGTGTGTATTTCTAACGAGACACCTGAGGGTGATGTGAGCCTGTGATGTGAGAAAATTAAGAAGAGAGTCGAGACACAACAGAGAAACTGGCCCTGCTCACTACAGCACCAGAGTGGAGAATAATAACCATATGTCACTGTAATCACTATATAGTGCACCATTGACTGAAAGTAAAAGAAGATATCCACTAAAATCCCACAATGCACCACTGCAGTGAGTAAAGGTTGTCTCCAAACTATGTGCCTAATGGGTATAAAATGTCTATAATGCACTGAGTGGATGGCGTGTGTATTAGGACAGATCTGTAAAAAGAACGATGTAGTATTAACGCTTTCGTGCGTGGTGCCCAAGCGGTTCAGGAACCTAGGTCATTTGGGGTAGCAGGACGCCCTTAATAATGACAAACTAAATGAAGTAGAGAGGCTATTTCTTTTGATTTATGCTGTAGGCTTCTGGGTAGGAAACTGTTAGAGTAAGCCATAATAATCAGTTGAGCGTCATACAGTCAAACAGTCTAGCAGCTCACTTTGAGCCTTTGTTCAGCTGCAGGTAGTATAACAGATATTATAATTAACCAGGTCTGACAAAGGCCTGAAATTATCACACAATTTCAGGCATTTGAAGGAATTTATTTCTTCTTTTCTCAGCCTTTGATTAGGAAACAAAGGTCACTGTGGTACACACACATTTCTTATTTACAAACACAATTCACTCCATAATCCCTCTTTCCTGCTGCAAGCCTTTACAATTCCAGGGTCCTGTATTCCAGGGTTCTATAGTCCAGGGTCCAATGAGGCCAGGGTTCTATATTCCAGTGCAGAATTTTCCCAGAAGTCTTTATTTCAGGGTCATACTATATAGCATTCCAGGGTACTTAATTCTGCACAGTCAATTTAAACAATAGTTGCTAGCAACTCAATTTCAATGGCTTTGCACATGTTCAAGGGGGAGTCAAAAATTATCTGAATGCTGGCTGTAGAATTTATTTTAATGAACTTTTAGAAGAGACAAATAATTTTTTTCGATATAATCTCATCGCTGTTCAATACACTTTGTCCTGTTATCTGTCTACAAGCTTTCATATTCCCTCATAAAAAATGTTTTAGTCTGAGCTGAGAGCCACAAATGCACCGCTGTCGTCAGTTCTTCATCAGAAGTGAATCTTCATTCTCGTAGTTCTGCTTTCAGGGGACCAAACAGGTGAAAGTGTGATAGAGTGAGATCAGGACTACAGGGAACTTTAACACCTCAAACTGTCAATGGTGTGAGCAGAAGTGTATTGTCACGTGCATCGTCACGCGAGATCACGACACACTCGGATATGCGTCCTCTGTGTTTAGCAATGAGAGTGAGCGAGCCGTTACTGTAGGTGTCTGTCCTGTCATAAAGTGATACTTTCCCTATGTGAAACAACCCCCCACCCCAAAGCCTTCAATCAGATTTTACAGAATTTAATTCATTCAACTGCTTAACCCAGCAGATTGTTAAATAATGGTGACAGAGTCGGAAGTAAAAGCAGCAATCGCAAGCTCCGAATCAGTTTATTCTTTAGCTCTTCAATAAGCGTCTCACTATAACGAGCACTGTTGATTGTTGAACCTTTTTCCTGATAATGTTCCAATACTTCTGGTCCTTGAGAATCCCAGAAAACTCTAAGCGTTGATGACTTTTCCAGCTGATGGTCGACTTTTAAACTTTTTCTCGGTCTGTGATTGAGGATGTTTCCGTTCCATACTCTGCCGTTTATGCTCAGGCTCAGGAGTGATGAATCTGTGTCTCATCGCCAGTAATGATTATTATTACAATATTTAGCAGACACCCTGTAAACACTGTTTTATTGTCTAATTATTCGGATTAAAGACAGATCTTGAAGGTCAAAACACCTGTCCCTTTAAACAAGTCCGATGTGTCAACCCTGTCTCTTTACTGCCCCGTGTGCTGCTCCTTTCCAAGCCCCGCCAGCAGACCTCTATTTGCACTGGTTGAAGTTTTCATTTTGACCACCAGGTGCAATAATCACAATGGAACCAAATGGGGCAGTAAGCATGCTGCCCCACGATTAAACAACATCTGGAATCAGCTTAAATCTGTCAAGAATTGAGTTGATAATGAGAAATATATGAAGATTAACATACTGTAGATAAATCAACTCTTTAATATATAGTACAGTGTACATACTGTACTGTATATGTTGGACTCTGCCTGACATGTGCCTATGGACAAGCCAATCTTCTCTCAATCATTTACAGACCATAATTTTTTTTCAATTATATATTGTTGCATGCGTTATCAGTTTAATGGGCACATATTTGCCATTATCATGCAAACAAACCCACAATGATGTACAAAACAAAGGTGCTAATTATCCATCAGAGGCACAGAAGGAGGATGAGAAAGTTTCCCTGATTAAAGGTTATACAATATCCTGGGTTTTCAAACACTGACCGCGTCCTGTACTAATGACAGCAGCCATCATCCCTCCCATGAGCCTGGCCTTCATCACTCTCTCTTTGTCTCCCCTCCATGCCATCTGCATTTCATTAGCAATGAGAGCGAGCGAGCCGTTAGGTGTCTGTCCTGTCATAAAGTGATGCGTTCACTATGTGAAACAACCCCCCCCTCCCCAAGCCTTCAATCAGATTTTACAGAATTTAATTCATTCAACTGCTTAACCCGGCAGATTGTTAAATAATGGTGACAGTGTCGGAAGTAAAAGCAGCAATTGCAAGCTTGTTCATTTACAGCATTTTCATGACAGGTCAGAATCAGTGCTCAGCCGAGGAGAAAGTACACACATCATAAATATTTACAACAGAGCATAGCCAATCGATCATGAGCTGAACTAAAGCAAGGAATCACGACTCCTGTAAATATGTGCTGAGGAAAAATACAATAAAATACATCTGAAACATAATACTTTATTTTTATTTTTTTTAACATTTTGCATGGTTGTGTAGTGTTAGATTTTAGCATCAGTATAACAACTAAGGAACAATAAAAAATAAATCGAGTATAAGTTCTGTAAAATAAGGCAATTAAGGTTTAGTTATACATCTTATGTATTATTTAGATCTCCACCAAACTCAGGTATGGAGCGGATTATTCAGAGAAAATCCAATAATGTGATCCACAGGACAACAGGTTGCACAAAGAAAATAGGCATTCTAGAATATTGGTGTGTACAGTATGTTCTAAGTTATGGTTAAAGTTTAATACAAGGTGAAGTTTTGGGACACAATATTAATCTTGTCCCAAAATTATCTGTTTCCCTTGGCACAGAGTGCTGCACTTGGCTCATCTCTCAGAGAACACCAATCCCACTCTGAAACATGATGGTAGTAGCTACCGGTTTTAGATATTAGGTAAACTTCAAAGTAACCGAAATATAAAAAATAGGAAAAAATCCTGTACAGGGGTTGGACAATGAAACTGAAACTGAAACTGGCCAATTTAGTGTTGGAGGTTTCATTTTTAAATTTGACCAGCCTGGTGGCCAATCTTCATTGACTGCACATTCCACTAGTAAGAGCAGAGTGTGAAGGTTTAATTAGCAACATAATAGCAATGTTTTGCTTAAAATTTTGCAATGCACACAGCATTATGTGTGACATATCAAAGTTCAAAAGAGGACAAATTGTTGATGCGCGTCTCGCTGGCGCATCTGTGACCAAGGCAGCAAGTCTTTGTGATGTATCAAGAGCCATGGTATCCAGGGTGACATCAGCATACCACCAAGAAGGATGAATCACATCCAACAGGAGTAACTGTGGACGCAAGAGGAAGCTGTCTGAAAGGAATTTCCGGGTGCTAACCCAGATTGTATCAGAAAAACATAAAACTGCTGCCCAACTCACTGCAGAATTAAATGTGCACCTCAACTCTCCTGTTTCAACCAAAACTGTTCATCGAGCTCCACAGGATCAATGTACATAGCCGGGCTGCTATAGCCAAACCTTTGGTCATTCGTGCCAAACGTTGGTTTCGATGGTGCCAGTAGCGAAAAATCTTGGGCTGTGGACAATGTGAAGCATGTATTGTTCTCTGATGAGTCCACGTTCACTGTCTTTCCCACATCCGGGAGAGTTACGGTGTGGAGCACAACAAGACTGGTGACAGAGTGGTTTGATGAACATGAAAGTGTAATTGAACATCTCCCATGGCCTGCACAGTCACCAGATCTAAATATTATTGAGCCACTTTGGGGTGTTTTGGAGGAGCGAGTCAGGAAACGTTTCCTTACACCAGCATCACGTAGTGACCTGGAAACTATTCTGCAAGAAGAATTGCTCAAAATCCCTCTGGCCACTGTGCAGGACTTGTATCTGTCATTCCCAAGACAAATTGATGCTGTATTGGCTGCAAAAGGAGGCCCTACACCATACTAATGAATTATTGTGGTCTGAAGCCAGGCGTTTCAGTTTCATTGTCCAACCCCTGGATATATATTACAAATGAATTAGTCATTAACAACATGGCCAGATGGTCTATATATTGATCACCGTCTATACATCACTAAATTAGTGACAGGATCATGGGCACCCAATGCTCACCCATGAAGAACAAAACCATGTGGCCCAGCAGGCAACAGACCCAGCCTCCAAACTCCCCAGATCCCAATCCAATCAAGCCCGCATGGGATGTTCTGGACAAACAAGCCCAATCCATCAAGGACTCACCCTGCAACTGCCAATGTCCTTATGCGAGACACCACAGCATACAGTAAGTGGCACAAGGGAACCCAAAACCTAGGTGGTTTTAATGGTATTGCTGGTCAGTTTATATGTTGTTGCTCTTGTTTATATGATGCTGTTCCCATTGAGGGGTTGCCACAGTAGACCATCCGATCAATACAATAACAACAACAATATATATACATACAGGGTTTGATTTGAGGGGGGATTTTGAAAAAAATTACAAAAACCATCCCCTCTGTAAACCATCCCCACATACCATCCCCTTCAGATTAATAATGCTGTGTACTCTATTATGTAAAATCTGAAGAACTTGTAAAACAAGAGAACAGTTCAAGCACAGCTTTTGACATATTTCAAAAAGAAGAGAACTGAAGGTACGATACATACGCACAAATCCTGTCAGTGGAGACGCAATGAAAACGAAGCATTCAGTTTAATACGGGAGTTTTCGAAATGACTGACAACTTTAATGATTATACAAGATGCGTTCTTTACCCAATTTGTGTTTCTTTCTCAATTTAAAGAAGAGGTTTTGATTTTTTCATTAGCTACATGAAGATATAAATATTCACATGTTTATCAAGACAACATTTATAAAAAATATTTGCTTATTTCGGATTGCTCGGCTTACTCGCAATCCGAGTATATATA